>BMAW01049052.1:238253-258279 GCA_019974015.1 Nephila pilipes
CCCCCCCCCCCCCCCACACACAAATCCACTCTCTTTAAAAAAAACAACTCTTCATTTACTTTATATGTAATATGTTTCAAAACCTTAAAGAATATATCAGCACTAATTAGAGAATGCATCAGCTTCATAAAAGGATTTGTCAACTAATTTTGAAAACTGTGGAATTTCCACATTCAAAATATTTAATGTTGAGGATGATGTGAATTTGGTCATTTTATTCACGATTCGAAATTCTACCAATTTATTAAAATTTCAATCTTCATTTGAAATAAATGTACACTCAATTTCCACTTTATATTCTGTGATAATCTATTTAAACTGGAAACTGGTGTCTTAATGTTTTGTCTGTTTATTCCTAAGCAATTAATAATTTTTTCTTTAAACACACATATATTACTAGCAGAGTCAAGATTTGACCTAATTTTTATCCTTTAATTACTTACATGCCGAATATAAATTTCAGCAGTTGAAAAGAGTAAAATTTTTTCAGTTTGTTCTGAACACCTGGATGTTACCCAGAACGGAAGAGGTGGATTGCGCAGTTAAATTTCTTAACAGGTCAATTGAAAAGTCCCCGACCTACCATAGTTAAACACATTTTTTTGGCAAAATTAGTTTTTTTTATTCAACAAAATTCCCTTCAAGGAAGATACACTGATTATAGCAACCCTCCAACTTTTCGATACCATTTTTGTAGTACGATGTGTCCTTTGCTTCAAAATAGGCCTCAGTTTCTGCGATCACCTCTTCATTCCACGAAAATTTCTTCCCAGCGAGCATTCATTAGAGATCTGAGAACAGGAAATAGTCGCTGGGGGCCAGATCTGGAGAATACGGTGGATGAGGAAATAATTCTAAGCCCAATTCGTGGATTTTTGCCAACGTTTTCACTGACTTGTGACACGGTGCATTGTCTTGGTGAAGCAGCACTTTCTCTTTCTTCAAATGCGGCCATTTTTCGGCGATTTCGTCCTTCAAACGGTCCAATAACGCTATGTAATAATCGCTGTTGATGGTCCTTCCTTTTTCAAGGTAGTCAATGAAAATTATTCCATGCGCATCCCAAAATACAGACGCCATAACCTTGCCAGCCGACTGTTGCGTTTTCCCACGCTTTGGAGCGGGTTCATCGTGTGCAGTCCACTCGGATGACTGTCGATTGGACTTCGGAGTGAAATGAAGGAGCCATGTTTCATCCATTGTCACATATCGACGCAAGAACTCGGGTTTATTACGCTTGATCATCTTCAAACACTGCTCCGAATCATCAACTCGTCGTGTTTTTGGTCAAAAGTGAGCTCGCGCGGCGCCCACTTTGCACAGAGCTTTCCAAATATTTGTGAATATGATGTACACGTTCAGTTGATATCTTTAGAATGTCTGCTATTTCATTCAATTTCAATTGACGGTCATTTGTGGATTTTTTTAGTGTTTTCGTCGGTAACAACTTCTTTTGGGCGTCCACTGCGTTCACCGTCTTCGGAGCTCATTTCATCACGTCTAAACTTAGCATACCAATCCTTGATGGTTGATTTTCTTGGGGCGGTGTCCGGAAACTCGGCATCAAGCCAAAGTTTTGCTTCAACTGCATTTTTTCCCTTCAAAAAGCAATATTTTATCAACACGCAAAATTCCTTTTTATCCATTTTTTCACAATAACAAAAGTTGCTTCACTCAAAATGCTATAATTCACAAACTAAAGACCCGACAGCTGTCAAATTTATACACGCATCTTTTGAGTATTAGGGCTAACTAAAAACATATGGATTTAATTCTAGTAGCGCCATGTATGTGTCAGGCGGGGGAATTTTTAATTGACCTGTTATCTGAATTATTTTCTTTTCCCATTCCCTTGGAGTCTTCAGGACAAATACATTAACTATGTCTGTGATCCCAAAAGCACTTATATTAAGACAGACGGTTTGTTTTCTTATGGTTCGAAGCAAAGATCATAGAGCTTATATTTTCGGAATAATTTAAGTCTTTCATTAACATTCACTTGTAAGAAAGTATCACAACGACATATTGGATGTCGTGACACGCACAATAGTTTTTGTTTTTATAGTTAATTTTAGGATTTCCACTTGAATAGCATTTCTGTTTACAAACAAAAAAAAACCGATTCACGCTGTTCCAAGAATGTAACAAATTCCTAAAATATTGATACATTTTTGGAATTATGGAGCGAGTTGAATTTTTTTCTCGATTCCCTGTCAAGTACTTGGACAGGAATATTTATCAAAAAACATCAATAATGTATTATATTCTTATTTGAGCAATTTCAAAGCATCTAATTTTTTTAAAATACAGTCAATCATGCTTTTAATTTCTTTAGCATTTTCAATTTGTATTTTATCAAAATATTTTGAACATGAATATCTACATTCAAACGCTCTTTATCATAGAAATTTCTAAAGATTCATATAGTCATTCAAAGTTTTCAAAATTACAAGTTAAATGTTTTGCATCATGTGTTAAACAAGATCTGAGGTAATACAACTCTCATCTTAAACTGACTCTCAGTGTTGTGAATTTTACTCGTAAATAAATTATCAAGTTAAACTTTGAAAATGATCTAAAGTCTTTATGCTTTCCTGAGAGATTAAGTATAACTAACAGAGGTAAATTCGCTATAATTTCGAAATTATCATTTGATTTACTTACTGTCTCAGAAGTCTATTTCTTAAAAGAGTGAATTACAGTTTCAATTTTTACTTCCAATTTATCCAGGTGATCTTTCAGTTCCTTAATATTTTCATTGATGGTGGTTAAATCCGTTACTTTAAGTTGGAATTGCGGGATACTTATCTCACAATTCTTCAATGTTCTTTTGAAGGGATACAACACTTTTAAGCTTTACACTTTAGGATCTAGTAAACCAATTTCATCCCACAGTTATTGTAAATGTTCCACGTTACCTTATTTTTTAAGGTAGATTTCAATCTATTACTACTTTCCATTGCATCAATGCGAGATTCAGCTCGCCTGACCAGAGATGCCCAATACTTTTCGTTTGTAAATTATTTAAACGACGGATCAGGTGCGATTGCTTCTTTTCTCTGTGTCTTATTCACAATACAAGACAAAAATTTCATACACTATATTTACAAAACAGCACACGGTTTTTTTTATACAATTTGAAATAATACGGCTCACCAATATACTTTTTACACGAATTTTTTGTTTTAACACGAATCCCAAATTTTGTTTTCGAAATATTTAAATGCTGTTTTAGCCGCTTGATACCACATCTTTGATTCAGCCACTCTATCAATGTATTATAGAAGCATTTAAAATGTGCTACATAATGCAAACGATTAAATATGTTTTAGACTCAGAGTAAGAAAGAAATTTGACTGTTGTAGAAGCATGGAGAAAGCTTACGATTATGGACAATATTATTCATGCCTCTTCTACCATCAAACAGTCGGGCCAATTGACCAAAAATGCTTGCTGAAAAAAAAAATCCCAGCATGCTTCAAAAGTGGAAGTTTCGTAGTACATAAATCAGCTGTTTTAAAATTATAACTCTATCGAACGCAATTGGTGGCGAAGGTTTTAACAACATGCAAACGGCTGACATTGAAGAATGGCTAGAAAGCCATTTGGATGAGGAAGATTTCATCGAATATATGATAGTTTATGATAACAAAGAAGTCGATTATGACTAAGTCGATGATGAAGTTCAGCTATTAACAGCTGATTTAACTCGCGAAGGCTTGAAATTTGCTACAAGTATGGAACATTTTCTTACACGTAAATCAGACATAATTGTGATTAGATTGATGTAGTGATTGGATTTGATTCTGCTTTGCAGAATAACAAGTGGTCCGAGACCGCGCCAAGATATCATCCCCCAATACATAATGGAGCCACCCACCCCCTCCTGCTTCACAGTCGGCAAGAAGCATTCAGGATTAAACACTTCTCTAGGCGTTCTCCAGACATAAACGCGTCCGGTCGTCTGAAATAGGGTGAAGGACGTTTCATCTGAACATATTACCTGTTGCCAATGCTGTGGGGACCAGCCTTTGTGATCTCTGCACCATTGGTGTCGCTTGAAAGCATTAGTTGCTGTCACAAAGGACTTACGAATTGCCACTCTGCCATAAATGCTCGCAACATGAAGTTCCCTTTTGACAGTTTTTGTTGAAACGGGGTCCTGGAGATGACTTTTCATTTCAAATTTTATCTCGGATAACGATTCCTTGTGTTTTCTGGCTACTATGCCCTTCAAGACCCGTCTATCCCTATCAGCAAGTTTTGACTTTCGGCCACTGTTGTGCTTTGAAGACGTCGTATTGTCAGAAAAATTCTGTAACTGATTTTGACCACATCTTTTCTATACCTTAGATGCACACAAACACTTTCTTTTTCATGCCCTGCCTTTAGTTTTTCAATAGCCCATATTTATAGTATCCATCATTAAGAAATACGCACAAAATTGTAGAAATATTTGAAATTTCATGGGAATTTTGTGCGCAAAGGGGAAAAAATTAAAAGAAAAGCTTCAACTTTTGGAAACACAAGGTAAAAATAAACAAAAGATAAAATCTAAGAATTAATAGTTAAAATATGTGGTGGCTGAAATGTAAAATTATTATTTTTAAAATTTAAAAATAAACTGTAAAATAATCTATCTCACCTCTTTGTTTACAATGTTTGTTCACATTTTCAATGATCTTTTAATTTTTTAATATTTAGAACTAATTAATTAATTAATTAAACACATGCGGTTTTACGAATATGGTTCAGTAAATGAGTGATATATTCATATACCCGAAATTGTTTTCCATATTTTGGTAGATGTTTGCAAATTTTGCAGTTCACTCTCCCTTAATTTTGAAATTCAATTTGAAAGTTACAAAAAAATCTAATTCTGGTTAAATATAAGATAAAATCTTTTTTTTTTTTTTTTTTTTTTTTGAAAATTATTATTATTTGCATCAAACAAAAAGAACTATTTAAGATAGTCTGAAGGAAATGAACCCTTCAACTTATAATATTTCAATTATTTGGATTATTAATGATAATGAGGACAAATTAAATGTCAAAGAATTTCACATGATGAAACAGAGGGATTTGCGCTGAAAAATGAATTCAGTTGCGATCGAATTGTTTTCTCATGCATTTTCCCTCTTCACTGAAAGGGAAGATTGCTTTATGAAACTCAATCTCATTTCAAAATTAGAACCTTCTCAATGTTGCTCTTAAATGTCCTATTGCATCGCAAAGAAAATACATTAAAAAACAAAAAAAAGAAGGAAAAAAAAAAAGAAAACTTTAAATAAAATTTTGATTCCAAAATATTTGTCTGGAATTTAATAAAAGAATGGCTAACCTTTGTTGAACTGATTAACATTGTTTCAAGTATATTATATTAATAATATCTGCATGTCTTAAGATTTAAAATAAATCCCATTTGACCATAGACTACCCTTTTATTGAAACGATTTTTCTGTCAGTTTTCTGAGCAGGGATACTATATTTTTAGACTATGTCTTTCTTTTGGATAGACCTGTTGTAATTTTCTATAGCTTTCTTTCTATACTTATCCATGAAAAGCAGATGCCAATTTTATGTAACTTTTCTAGAGATGCTTTCCATTGTATACGGCTTCCAAACGTTTTAATAAAAAAAAATCAATTGAGGCAACATAAGGGAGATTTAACAGATATTTTTATAAATGGTAGTATTTTATTCTAGTAACTGATTCTTTCATTGTTACATACATTAGTGGAAAATGAACTCTCGGTCTACAACAAGAAATTAATTTTAAGGAATGAAATTTACACATAGCATTTATCTAAGTAACATATCTATTTGGTAAAAGTTTCAAAGTCACTTGTTAAAGTATGCGAGAGAATAGTCATTTTAAATGAGAAACGCAGGTACGTTAATAACAACTTCCAAGATTTGTGATGCAAGCTTTCAAACGTATATGCATTGTGTCGCATATACATTTACGCATATAGGTACGGTATGTCATTTTGTGGGATGGCGTTTCATTACTGTTGCATTTGGTCAATCAAATAAGCAAGCATCTGTGCTGGATGACGTTTATTTTATCATTCAATAATTTTCCTTACGTGCTCGATAGAAGTGTAATCTGATGATCTTTTAGCCCAAGGCAATAGTATAACCATGTTCATTTTCCTATTTTTACGACTTAATGTTAAATTTTTCTATATTCTTTCGTATTTCTATACTTAATGGTTTTAACGCAAATGTTAAATATAAACACTTAGTAATTTTAACATTAACTAGGATATTATTCAAATATCTCAATTTTACGGTTATATCCATAGGCTTAATGTTAAATTATTCTACATTCTCTTATATTTAAATTAATAATTTACCATTTTCTTTCATTTTAAGTACATTTTGCTTAAAATATATTCAATTTAATAAATAACCGTTTCCTTTCATTTAAGTTACCTTTAGCTTAAAATATAGTCTAACAATTTATCGTTTGTTATAACTTTAATCACATGTAACTCATATTCAATTACATATAATTTTAGTTGCATTTAACTTAAAATATATTCAGTTTAACAATTTATCGTTTCCTTTAATTTTAGTTCCATTTACCTTAAAATATATTCAATAATTTATCGTTTGCTTTAATTTTAATTCCAGTTAGCTTAAAATGTATATTGAAATTAATAATTTACCGTTTCCTTTCATTTTAATTATATTCAGCTCAAATATATTCACTTCAATAATTTATCACTTACTTTAATTTAAATTACATGTAGCTTATATTATTTTCGTCAATCTAAATGAAAAACATGACTGTATGTTTTGTGCTCTCCTCAAAGAACAAACTCGGACGATATTGCGGAAACATTGTACGAAATGTTGGATGATGAATCCTGTGATCGTATATAAACTTTGGGACAAGGGGAGGAATTTATTGAAGACCTTAAAATAATTTGTTTAGAATTACAAGCCAATACAAAACATTATACACGTACTACACGTGGAAACATTACAATCGACGCTATATTTTCAACAAAAAGTTTAAAAACTGAAGTGAAACTGTGTAGAGTGTACGATAGTGTATTTAACTATCACAAACCTTTGTATGGAAAATTCAAATAAAAATAATTTATTAAAAAGAATTTTTAACCACTTTGGGTGGCTAAATCTGTTCTTTGCAAAGCTTTGCATAAGAGATTTTTTTTCTTCTGTGGAATTGTAAGAAATTACTCTTTTTCCTGTTGAAATCACCTAAATAAATAATATTCATCTATTGTCTCGAAACATTTCCATCCATCTTCAATTCTGCAGTTATATTTTCTTTCTATTGTATGCTTCCACAAAAGCATGCTAACATTAAGGTTAAACATTTTTTTTAAACTTTAAATATTTATGGATAACATTATTTATAGTTTGAAAAGACATTCACTGTCTTATTTCAGTATTTCTTTTTGAGGGAGGAGGATTTATTCTCTTTCAAAACTCGAGACAGACTTGGTCTTCTTAGTGATATCCGGATTTCGAATAGAGTTAGGAACTGACAGGTGACAAATTTAAGCAAATTCTTATATTTATTTTAATGTTCTAAGGGATATTTTAGAAATTATTACTTAATACAAGGAAATTACAGATATATTAAAAAAAATTAGCTTAAGTGAAAAGTATGGAAGCACTCAGGACATAGTGCTTGCTTGCATTTAGCACATACGTATCTAATTTTCCTGGGATAGTCGGATAAAGGGCACTTGACAGCATATTTCCCCTCAGATTTAGCAGGTAATGCTCACCACCATCTCTTCTCAATTCAGCAAGAAAAGCACTTTTAAGTGTTTCTTTGTTGGTGGATCTCGCAATGTAATTGGTCAGCCTTTCTTTTTGCTCTGATTCGAACGACGTTTAATGAGGGAAATCACAACGGATGATTTAAGCTCTAATAAATCCATGGATTCATTTTTATGATCTAATTTCTATAAGATCCAATAATTTAAGACTCAAACATTTAGTATATGGTGAAAAATTCGGAAGTACCATCGTTTATGTCGTAGCTTATGTCTATACAGACCTAATAATGAGTCCATGAGATCTACTCTGCCGCTATATTTATTGTACATTTCGATTGAAACAGGTCTAAAAAATTTGATAACATGTTTTTCTTGTCTGACCAACATTTCGCTGATCATACAGGACTTGCTTCAAGAAATGTTGAGGCTAAATATTGCAGCTTCTTGTATCCTATTTATACGTATTGTTCCTGTTGAAAAAAACTCTTGAAACGCCTGCATCATTTTCAAACAATCAAAGTTCTTCACGTGTTCTCATACCTCCCCCAACGCTTACTCATAATAAGGTATGTTATATCCGCATGTCTTCAGAAATAAATTTAGCATTTCTCAGAAAAATCACCTCTTCCATGAATCAGTAGATATCTCCACCTCGTTAGATCAGTGATAAGATATTTTACCAGAACTTTCCCAACATTTTAGTTAACGAAAGTATTTTCTCAGAAAATCCTTCTTTCGTGAATACGTAAACCTCTCCCCTCATTGTTAGGATTATATATTTTATCCGAACATTCTCACAGTAAAAACCAGCATAACCCTTAGAAATCCCGCTTCTACAGATCAGTAAACTTTTGTTGTATCAGTGATAAGATATTTCACATGAGCATTCCCACAGGCGCCTAGTATTAAATTTTTTTCAATTTATTCATATTGTATTAGCTACATTTATTTTTAGTTGTGTAAAAAGCTTTAATTTATCTTGAATATAAACACAACTAGCTTGAACATATGTAAATAGCATTCCAGTAAGATTAAAATACAACTGGCTAAACTTAAGGGTCTGTAAAAATATGTAATGAACAAAGCGATAAGTTGAATAAACAGGGATTTCATAGAATTTCTTTGCTCAGGGTTTACAGAAAAACTATTTCTAGAAGAAAAAAAATCTAACTTGATAGTGAGCTGCATTAACATTATAAGAAATAAATTTACTATTCGACAAAAATGCAAGAGTTTGATGTTTTCATATTAAATCTAGTTGTTTGGATGGTTAGTTCAAGTGCTAAGAAAAATTACGAAAAGAAAGAATTCACATCGTCATATACGTAATAGACACCATGAACTAGTGATTTTCATATAAGTTTTTCAGAAAGGTGTTAAAAATTTTAATAAGCACAAAAAAAATGATAACCTTAAATAATATAGTCTGACTTCGATTGTTAAATTTGTTTTCGATTCAGAAAATGTATTAATTTACTCATCATTAATGCTCCTTTTAAAAAATCCATCATTACAAAAACCACTTACAAAAGTTGATACATTAATCACATATAAATTTCAGTTGCTTAAACTAATTTTTTAAAAAGTTTTTTATCCAGAGTAATAAGTAAATGATTTCAGACAAACACCAAAATAAACAAAATTACTTTTATTAAACACCATAAAAACATTCTAAAGAAGGCATTAACAAATCCAAAACATTATTATTTACATATATTTCTTCTGTTTTTGAAGACCGTTTCAACTTCTATATATTAAAATAATACGTAACTGAATTGTTTTATAAAAGGATCATTTTTATTTAAGTTAACAGATTCGATAGCAAAAGCATGCCAATCAATGCTATATAAAGTCCTTTCAGAATAAATATCAAAACAATCTCTTTTATTAACATTCATACACTCGTGTACTTTTGCTAAACCGTTATCATTTTCAAATATATCACAATCCATTTTAACAAACAATGAAATAATATTAGAAATATATTTTGTTAGGCTCATACACATTGAGTCAGTGAGTTCGTAAAATTTATCAGGATTATCTGCATCATAATTTAAATCATGTTTATTTTCAAGAAGATGATCTACTTCGAGCACTACATATTCACAAAGAGTGTAGGTTAGCAGATTGTTTTTTACGCATTCAAACACTAGTTCAAAAGAATCACGTAGTTTGCCTAAATTCTCACCGTTGAGCAGGACCCTTTCTGGAATGAATTGGAAAGAAGAATCTTTCCTCTAGAATAGTCTTTGGATACTCGCGCATTCATTATCTTTATCCGAAAGGTTGAAAAGGCAAATGTCTTTTTTGACAATGAATGCACTCTCGAACTTTTCGTAAGGACGAAAACTGCTAAGTTGGCCGTAAAAAGCACTCCACACTTCAGGTTTCATAGACACTCCGTCTTTCGTGGGATGTAAAATACCTCTATTGTCTTTTATATAAAGTCGAATATGTACGTGTGTTTACTTCTGTAAAGTATTCACCGAAATAAATATTAAGTCTCCTAGATGAATCTTATGCTTTGGAGGATTGTCCATGGTAAGTTCGTTTGCACTAAAACACATTTTCTTGGCAATATTAGTTATTTATAAGTTTTCATTCGCACTTACAGTTGAAATCAGCATTATGGCAGAACATGGATCCAAAAGTACTTTTTAGAGAGAGACTTTTTTCACTTCGACAACTAACAATAAAGTTCAAAAATGAAAAGGAAATAGACTGCATACATAAAGTTGCGTGATGTCGTACAATATTTCATCCAATTATAGTTATAGTAAAATGTACTAAATCATTTTCACCCAATCATAGTTCATTTTGTAATCTAAGATCTCTTCGTTTATCCATAATTAGAAATCTTATCATAACTTTTCCGAAATAAATTAACAAAAGTATTTCTCAGAAAAATCCCTCTTCCATGAATCAGTAAACCTCCCCCCTCGTTGTATCAATGATTAGATATTTTACCAGAACATTCTTACAGTAAAACCAACAAAACCCTTAGAAACCCCGCTTCCATAAATCGCTAAAATTTTCTCCTTCGTTGTATCAGTGATAAGATATTTTACCAGAATATTACCACAGTAAAAATCAACATAACTCTTAGAAATGAAATCCTTCTTTGACAATATAATTTAGATAAAACGGGCACAGACTATCGGTACGTAGATGTTTCATAGAATTTCGTAGCAAATACAGTCAGAAAACGAGACATAAGAAACGTAGAAACTCTATCTTAATATTTTTTTCAAACATTAACAGTACATTTTCAATAAACTAACTAGTAAATATTTGATAATTTAAGATTGTTTTTTTTAATACTAAACAATCTGATCTAAGTTTATTCATTTAACTAAAACGAAATATTAGAAAAACAATGCATACATGAAGAAAAAAATTAACTTGAGCTGTTACAATATAAAAAATAAACTTGTTGAATATTAAACAAGATTGTTAGACTTTTAAGAAGTGAGTTTTCTAGAAAGTTAAATATGTATGTGTGTGTGTTAAAGGGAAAATAATTCAAGAAGTAATCATTAAAAAACTATTACAATAAAAAAAATGTAGTAAAATCATTTAAAAATTAAACATTGAATATTTTACATTAAATAAGATTGTGTTAGTCTTCAAAAAATATAGTTCTATTCATTGGATAAAAAAATGTATTAAATTCATTTCTTATTCATAGAAAAGTTTTTTTCTTATAGTATATCTGTTAGAATTTTCGTAGAATGTTAAGATATACATTAATAATGTTTAAGCAAGAAGGTAAACTTCAAAAAACAGTGTTTTAAAAAATAATAATCATTTCATTACGATACAATGTACGCATACGAAAGTTTTAAACTTCAATTAAATAATACTTAATCAAGTATAAATAATTTTAGGAATATTCAAGTGCTGATATACATGAAAAATAAACATGGTCATAAAACAGAATAAGAAAAAAAATTATTTTATTCAGAATATATTCATTTAGTTCATTCAAACGAAAAAAAAGTACTAAGCAAATATTCAATTCCTAAACCTTATGCGAAGAAATCAAAAAATATCTTCCAATTAATTCAGATTAAAATATATTCATTCTGTTCATTCAAGCGAAAAAAAGTACGTAGAATATTAATATCCAATTCCACAACTTTGCGCGGAAAAGAATCATTTATTCAAAATACATTCCTTCTATCTCGTGTAAAAAAATCTTTTAATTTATTCTCACTAAAAATACTTTAAATTTATCGAGTAAAAATACTTTTCATTCACTTACTCCAAATATGTTCATTCCATCTAATTTAACTAGAATATAACTTATATATCTCACAACGAGCTTATCGCTCCGTAAATAACAATCCCAAAGATAAAGGATTGGGGTCCTTTATCTGTACAGTAGGTACACATGATAACCGTATCGGGTTATCCAGCGCAACACGGCAACAGGGGGGGGGGGGGTATGACGTCACTTCCGTACCCTGTAGACGGGCGCTTACCACTCTGGTACTGCCAATTGTTATGATATACTAAAACAATTTGATGCTCCATTTGAGGCTTAGATGGATAAGAAATGTGACTCAAGTGAAAAAAGTGAAACAAAAATTATTTTGAATCTCATTTTCTTTAAATTATTGTAGGAGTCTTTAGTTATTGTATGAGGTCTAGGCGAGCGAGAGGCTTAATAAAAATTAGTCAAAAGTTCATACAATATTCAAAGTTCAAAAATTTTCGAATAAAAGTTTTTTGCTTGAAAAATGACCATGTTCTTGTTTTTAGCTATTAATTTTCTTTTTGTCTGTTGTTCAAAATAGATAAAATAGAATTTTAATTTTTGCGTGTTAACGTATTAATTAAATTTCTCTCTCTTCCTCTCTTTTAAAATAAAACTTTTTTATTCAATTGTGAACAAAATAAATAATAAGTGTTTTAAATTAAACAGTAAATCTGATAACAGGCAGCAAAATGGGAAAAAAAAAAAAAAAAAGAATTATTTCAAAAGTTTAATGGATATGAAATTGACTTTCTCACATTAATATATTTTAATTAGATTCATGTGTGTTCTATTAATTAAAAAAATAAAAATTTTATAAAATAAAAATTAAGCATATCTGAATGTAATAATACCATATTTTTCTTCCATTAAAGAATTAAAACGATATTATCTTTGCTTAACTTTTTTAAGAGTGATTTTACGAAATTCTTAATTTTTAAATGTATGAAACGCCCAGGCAGTTTATTCTATTTTTCTTGTGTTTATTTTTGAGCTAAATGTGTATATCTGCAGAGTTATATTTTGTTAATTGTTTTTCAAATGCTATAAGTAGTGATGTTTAAGTTAAATGGGAGGTTCTAAATTTCATTATCTCGTTCCTCTCCCTTATTATTTTAAAATTATTTAATACGAAAAAACATGTATAAAATAATGTGCTAAACGAATTTTCAAAAGCCAAAATAGTCATCAAATATTTCAAAACATTTGCTGTGATCCGAATAAAGAAATCAAGAATATAAATAAAAGGAGTAATACAAAAGTTAAGAACACTAAAACTAAACAATTCTTGACAACGTAAAGTGATTAGCTTTTGAAAGTAAAAATCCCTCTTAAATTTAATATTTTCAAAAATTCTTTTGATATTATTTTTGGAGTTTGTATTTTAAACTCCTACACAGCTTCTTTATTTTGAAGCCTGGCGATATGACGCCCCTTTCTGCAGCCACACCAACATGAGAGGAAGGGCATCCCTCGTAAGGACATTTTATAACGATAGTCAGATCGAAGCGTTCATGGAATGGAAATCGTTTTACCATTCATTAATCGTTACTGCCTTTTTGAAGTTATTGAGATATCATTCTTAGTTAAAATCATCTTTCAGAGAAGCTCTATCTAAAGAACACGGATTCAAACTTAAGTTCGCAATGAAGGAATTTATCAGAAATAAAGAGTCAAATATCCTTTATCTCATCCTAATCTTAACTATGTTTGATTTGGAACAAAACTGACTCAGACCATTTCTTAAAAAAGGCAGTTCCTTCTTTATAAAAGACAAATTTCTTTTTTTTTTTTTTTAAAAAAAAAGAAAAGAAAAGAAAGAAAGGCAACCTTTTCTTATCACCATGGTTTCAAATAATTCATACTACTCCATCTTTAAGGAAGAAGAACCTTTTAATAGCTTTGAATTCAAATTTTCTTTCCGGCGGATATTTGAATATCTAATGAATCGCAATGACTGCACTCGAAATGGCTAAATCATAGAGAAGCAGGCAATGGTAGGACTCATAATGCCAAATGTTTGTTCCATCTATCGTCGATCGCTTAACAAGATAGGGTAGATATTACCTCTAAAGAGCTCTATTTATCAATATTCTGACAAAACTATCTCGTAAAAACTTTCTAAAAATGAATAATAGTTGTAGAAAATAAGTATATCCAGGAGTTTTCTTTTCAGAACTCCTTTACTGTTTTCAAATTTGAATTTTCAAATGACTTGGAATTAAAATTCAAAATGATTACCTGCCCCTATAAATGATACTCTTCTTAAAATGGAAGTTTTATTGACCTTATAAGACCCAATAACATTATTTAAGAGAACTGTGATTATTGGTAAATCCGCTTTGACGTAAATAAGCTATAAGTTGAATTTTCTAATCTGACCCTGTAAAATCAACAACTAACTTTGATTCAATATCAACAACAATGAAAAGAAAAAATGCAAAAAATAACTAGCATATTCTAATAAATTCACTTTCTTAAGAAAAAACTTGAAAATTAATTTAATTAATTACAATGCCTTTGGGCAGAATTTGGACAAAAGTCTTCTACAATTATTTATGTTGTGTTTACTCACTACAGTAATTATATTTGTTTATTGTTTATTCAAATTTGATGATAACGTCTTGTTACACTTGTAATTCACATAAATACGTCAAAATGTGAACTGATGGTTCTGTATCTAAGAAAAGAAAAGAATTTAGGAAGGAATTACAGTAATTCCCTCCAAGAAAATTCAGTTGTAATAGTATCATGTCTTCGGGACGACAAAAATGGCTTGGATTTCGATTTACAGACGAACAAGAAATTGTCTGTTTATGATGTTGAGCTATTCGAGATTTTTTCTTCACTAACCTTGGGGACTTTAATTGAGATTGATTGCATGAAATAGCAATTTCTTCCCAACGGAAATGAAACGTGATTATGTTAATTAGATGTAGGCAGAAATAAAGTGAAATGATTCAGATATAATGATATGTAAGTAAAGAGAAATTTAGAGGAAAGGGAGAGAGTGGTTAATTCTGAGTATAGTTCTAACAAGAGGCCGATAATATCAAGAGTTACAGTTACCGGTTATTGCAGAGGACTTGTCGGAGAAGGCAAAATCAACTGGGAGGACTTGGTAAGAAAATTTAATTACAGCAATATTTAAATTGGTTGGCTAACCGTACAGTCCAAAGAGAGTCATAATATATTATATTATAGTAATTGATAAATAAATAACTGAGTTGGAGTAGACTTGCGTGCCCTTGGAGCAGTTATTGACTTTTAGAGTTAGTTACATTTAATTGAACTATGGCACAAGAGTCGGATAGAAGTAATCAGTTGTTACATATTGAAATAGTACAAATGAGGCGTCTGGTTGATCTTCAGAAGGGTGGATATGCTCGAAAATTGAAGAGTCGTTTTAGTGTTAATCTTGCAATTGGTCGATGACTCAAATGCTCAAATGAATGGAGACTGTTAATAAAGGTTTTGAGCAAATTTCTTGTAGTGTTAATGTAAATCAATTCACGAAAACGTTAAACATTTACCAAATTGTCGGAAGTCCTAATATTTAATTTTAATGTATTTTTTTTTTAATTTCACACCGATTTTAATATAATTTGCATGCACCAAATGTTGAACAAAGGACAATTTTAAAAATACCGCTGAATTATAAGATACATTTTGATATCAACTCCATTAAAAAAATTGTTATAACGCGATAATAAAACGTATATTTTATATTCCCATTTAATAAAGGCTTCACTTAATTACCTAAAAGTTTAAATTTAACTGTGATAAGTAGTTTTCATAAAAAAAAAAGTAACACATCCAAACGAAGTTATTAAAGTCGTATTTTTTATAAATTACACAAGAAAAAGTATCATGAATATATTTGAGCGATTACAATAGACTATGTAATAATGGCCTAAAGAACTGATGAAATATATCGTAACATATACTGGGAGCTCTGATGGACGTGATTCAAGAAATGCCATTTCTTAGTTTGTAAAAAAAATTCTTTCGAGTCCATTTGAATGAAGAAAATATCCTAAAACTAAAAATTACGTAATAATAATGACATTATTTCGGGATTAGAACATGATAACAATATCTTATAACACGTATTAAAAATCTGGAATAAAGGATACGACTATTTACTCACCATATTTTGTTTCATATGGAACACAGATTTTCGAAACAACGTAATCGCTTGTTTTAATCGTTACCCGTTTTTGACAAAAACACTTTTCTAATTGATTTTTTCCGTTACTTTCGATCGCCTAATGAAACTTGTAAGATTTCATTCATAAAATCGACTGACTCAACTTGGGACCCCAAATGGACTATTCCTTCACCCTCGTGTAAGGTAAAGTATTATTTAATTACACTTTTTGCCATATATATCGAATAATAGTTGAGATCCCATTAAATTGGTGGACATTTAATTGAAATATGTTTTAATTTTGTAATTAGAACTGAATTTGAGTCACTGTGTTGCTTTAATGCGACCTAATTATATAATTACGTACAGATGTATAATCTTACCATTTCAAATTAGCATTGTTAAAGATTTAATAAATTATCAAATTAGCAATGTTAGTAGTATTCAATAAATGATCATTTATAGGAAATTATTAAACATTCCGTGTAAATATTCACGAGTTAAACAAACAAGCATTTAAGAAATTTACTCATTTGGACGGTAACCTTCGGGTACCACTTGAACCCACTTTATTTAAATGAAGGCTCATTCAATGACAAGAGAGATTCTCAGGATTCCAACAATATGAGACACGGGGAAAGAAAAAGTAGCCTGTTTCTTACATGTAAATTTTTTATCTAATAAAATAATATTCCTAAAAAATGTGTTAAAATTAATTATCTTTAGAATAAAATGTATATAGTGCTCTATTCTTAATAGTTTCATATTTCTACACGCACAAATTATTTTTTCTTAAAATTTTATGGTTTCAATATTTGCGCTTTGTTGTAATTTTTCTATCATTGATTCTATTAACTAAATAATCATCTCAAAGGATCTCAGTGGTTTTAAATTAGAAAATTCTGGTTTTTTGGAAAAGAAAAATATGTATTACTGTTCCTCGTTTCACTTTGAACATTTTAATACCAAGCATTTCATAATACACAAAAATCTTCTAAGCTATTTTAAAAAAATTAAAAACAATGTTTCTGCAGCATTTAAATGGACGACTCCCACGTGTTTTCCTTTCAGCTTGTGTTTTATTTGAAACTATCTAGTAACAATCATTAAATTTTTTAAGCACTGGAGCGAATCAGTAAGAAGCTTAAAATTAAACGCTTTATTTTTTATAACTTTTTTCAGTCTGTTTATTTCCGTTCGTTATTTGAATACATCGTTTCGAATGCAGTTGCCGCTTTGTTTACTTTTTTTTAATAAAACTTTATTCAAGAAATGGATATTTCCGAGCTCAAAAAGTTCAATGTTCAAAGAATAGAAAATTCTATAAAAAGCAGTTTGTAAGAAAAGCATTTCGTATAAATGCACAAATTTTACAAATGAATGATAAAGGCACGAGTGCTTCTAATAGGTTTTCCGTCTTCGTTGAAAATTAATCTTGCCGCATTAAGTAAAAGTAACGAGGATACCAAATAACTTATTTGATTTATTCTTTTAATTCGGATGTCATGATCTTCTGAAAACCACTGAGAAATGAAGGTGTGGCTCTCTTTTTGAAATGTTTTAGTAATAGGAGCACTAGAAGTGGAATGTGTGACGATAAAAAGAATGCCACAGAAATCATCAAAAGATCTGGAATTAAGAAGTACTGGAGTTTTTAAAACCTGTTTGCACTCTGATGAATCAACCGAATCTTATAGAAAAAAAAAGGGTTTGAAGCAATCGGTATGAAATATATGTTTGTTACAAAAGAAATGACTGAAGAAATTTGAAAAGGACAATTGCAATAGAAATTCCTTTGCTACCTGACAATACAGGGCTATTCAAAATGATTCATCCGATTTTAAAATTCCATATTTTTAAACAATAACGACACGTAATGAAGAGTAATACATGAACACAAAGGAAAACTATGGGAAGTCCTTTTTGTGAAAAATAGATAGCTCTCGCGTGTCCTTCGTGAAGCTATTTCACAAAAGCTGTTTTAGAAGCTTTCATGGAGCTCCTTCGCAATTGGATTAATTGCGGTGAACCAGATGACTTAATGTTGCACATCTGGACGCTTAAGTCACTTGATATGGCGCCATGTGATTTCTTCCTTTAGGGGTTTGTAAAAGAGATAAAGTGTATACACCACCATAACCCCCAACCCCTCCAATTTATTTGAACTTAAACAACGGACTTCTGCTGCAGCACAATCAATAACCACTGACACTTTATAACGTGTGTGGCAGGAATTTATATTTCGAATTGACATTATTCGTGTAACAAAACGAAGTTATATCGAACACGTGTAAAAAAAATTTGCATATTTTCCTTTTCCATTTATGTATTGCTTAACATTCTGTATCGTTTATTTATGAAAATATCGAGTTTTGAATAACCTTGCATTTTAATTTTAGCTTGGCACTTGTAACATGGGAATGAAAAAATCATTCATCGAGTGTGATAGAGGAAAACGGCTGTCCTTCTATTGCAAGGGATCTGAAAGTTAGATGTCTTCAATTGAAACCTCGAACCCTTAGTATGGGAATGTCATTTCAAGAAATTCTACTATTTTGCATGAAATATGAAAAGTTTTGCATATATGAAAAGCAGTTTTGGGTCATTTTTGCAGCACTGGGGATGAAACACCTACACTTGTTTTGTCATGTATCTCCGAAATTCATGGGGAATCTTGCAATAACACATTGCATAATTATAAGAACCATATTCTTAGTGCAAAAGTAATTCAAGATGTCAAAACCAGAATTTTCAGATTTATTCTATCCAACACTCTTGAAAAAATGTGTAGGACGTAGAACACAAATGAAAGCCCGATTTTGTTAATTTGGAAATTTTGCCGAATGGGTTTGGATCTCCAGGTTGCAGCAATTACTTCAAATCATGCTACCAGTATTTTCAATGATTGAAATCAAGAACTGGCAGCTATTGAAGAGAAATGTAGGACACATTGGCAGGATGTCACTGCCAATGTGACGGCACCCATTTTTATGTGCCTATGTTGTGAATCCGCACATAAAAACGGGAGTTCAGTATCATTTTTTCAGTCTTTAGGAGCAAAATAAATAATGAGAAAAAGTGGAAAGAAATATTTGAGTAAAAAATTAAAATAAGCGAGATTGTGAATTCCTAGAACTTTCAGCACGTGAGTTTTAAAATTTAATTTTGCAAATAAACCTCAAAGCTTTCAAAACATTTTTTACTTGAATAATATTTCAAAGAGTATATTTACATTTAAAAATGTGTAGATGTAGAAAACATACTATATATTTTTACATCAAATCAAATTGTATTGTCATATATTTACTTTTTATTTGAAAAATTAAGAAAATATTTCAATTCTTATTAAAAAATTTTAAACTTTAAAATATTTTTAAGTAATATTTTTAATATCATTTTTCAAACTAAAGACATTCAGCTTCAAGAGGATATATTTGATTTTTTAAATCAACTTATTTCAGGAAATTAGAATAGTATTGTTGAAATTTCCTGCTCGACATAAAACTTAATTAACATTTCTTAAAGAAAATGTTCTTACTTTTATACGTTTATAAGAATTAAATTTCTTTTCAATACTTCACATTTTTTAAGACCTGATTCTCATATGCCGTTATTCTCAATTGCTCATGATGCAACATTGCTCATGATGTGGGTGAGTTGATGACTAAGTTCATCAACTCACCTACCCTCAAACAATTCGGCGATAAGTATGTAATATTATATAAAATATTTGAAAATATTTGAGGCCTTCACCTGTTACAAATAGAAAAAATTACAGAAAATACAGAGTACACACCCACACATACATATATAAACTCTGTATTTTCTGTGATTTTTCGATTTATTCATATTTTT
>BMAW01049052.1:258289-377605 GCA_019974015.1 Nephila pilipes
ACTCTGTATTTTCTGTGATTTTTCGATTTATTCATATTTTTTCTGTTTACATATAACATACACATACACACACACAGACATACATAGATATATATATATATACAAACAGAAAAATATGAAACATTTTTAATAAAACAATAAAAAAAATGATGAATCAAAGTAAAAAATAAGCGAAATAAAAAGAATGAAACCATGCTAGTCAAAAAGCGATTTCGGGCTGAGGAATGAATATTCGAGGTACCAACCTTCCCCTTTTGCGACTTGCTGGGCTGAATTGGAAATTTCCAAAGCACAAAAGAGCACAACAATTAAAAGAAAAAGAATAAAAAGTTATCATTCACAAGAACTGAAAAAAAATGAAATAAAATAAAATGTAATAAAAATAATGTAAATTTCACTTATAAAAAATTTAAAGAAATGAAAATTCTGTCAGGTGAATTGATAAGTAAAACAGTCTTCAACAACACGAAGAACTTAAAAGTAAATATTAAATGCTCAGAAAGCAAAAACATCATCACTATCAAAAAGTCAAAAAAAACGATGCAAGCTGTTGGTAATAGGTTGATAATTATTTCACTAGTTGTGTAAAATATTGAGATTTGTATATGGAGTTTTTTTTTTTTTTTTTTTTTTTTTGCCGAAGCATCAGAGGATGTTATTCTATCCCTTGCCCTATGGAGGGGAGAGTTAGCGACCTTGTGTCCCACTGCTGTTTTGAATCCTGGACCAGCGGGTCCGAAGAATGTTGATTGGTCACTTTTTGTCATGCCTTCTGATGCTGTTGTTGAGGAGAGTCGATGCAATGTAAAATATCATAAAAACAATGTAATAAAAATATTAGAAATAAATGAAATTAAACGGAAAGAATAAAAATTTACTCCGAAAAGAGGAAAAATTAACAAAAGTCTTAAAAAAGTAATACAAAAACTTTAGAGACGGAATAATAAAATAGATTTAGGAACTTTAAAAGGTAAAAGGAATAAGATACTAATATTATTGAGCAAACGATATTTCTAACAAGCTGTAGAACACAAGTAAAGTTGCCCAAATAGGAAAATGATAAAAATAATGGACAATACAATAAATCTTTTAAAATTAAAATTTATATCAATAAACCACATAAAATCTTAGAATAATATGAATGCTACTGAAAAAACACAGAAAAATTATAATAGAAAAAAGAAAGAAAAATGAAACATCTAAAAGTTTGGAAAATGTAATAGAATAGAATATAACATAAGATTTAGTGTTACAAGGGTTTTCTAGAATTAAGGACTTAACTGTCCCCATTCAGTATATATTATATTTAAAAGAATTATAAGCCAAATAAACGAACTAAAAAATAGACTTCAAAATTCAAGAAATGTAAAAAGTCATTCAACCAAAATGCACAACTAATTTTATAAATAAATAAGAGATATAACACTTAAAAACAATAAATAATTATTACATAAAAAATTAAAAAGATTAAATCAAAAGGTCAGAAAACTTACACAGAACAAAACAATATGCCTACTGAAATGAAAGTCTCCCAACTTACCACAAAAATTCAACGGAAAAAGAAAAGATTGGTAATGTTATCTGAAATCTCACTATAAAACTAAATGAAAAATGAAGCAAATAATATTTCAGTAAAAAATACGCAAATAATGAAGACAAAAATAATAATAAAGAAAAAATAAAATTAAGAAAAAATATATTTAATAGAAAAATAATCAAAAAAATATAATTTAACAAAATAAGAAATATGTATTTTTTTTTAAAAAAAAAGGGGGGGGCGAAGAAAATTGTACCTCTAAAACAAACACTAATGCACTATCTATGTTATAATTATTATATTTCAAATCCTTTTTAATAAAAGTAAAAGGATATTCAGCAAGCTTACATATTTTGTGAAATTTATATAAATTTTCATAAACACAAGATAAATTATTAGTAAGTATTATGTTACGTGAATTATAATTGTACATAACATTCCTAAAAATAGAAATGCTCTTGTAACTTTTCCAAGAAGGTAACTTAGGAATTATAAGCCGAAAGTTTTTCCTCTTGTCATAAGTATTTTAACAAATTTTATTATATTCGATTTATAAATATGCATCATTTGTAAGTATTTAGATTCAGGGATTTTATTATTCTTTTGCAATGATTTTAAATAAGTTGCTATAAAAGGTAAATATGGTTGGGTTTTTTTTTTTATTATTATTATTATTTTGAAAAAAATATAAATATCTACAATATATCCAAACATCGTAAAATTATTACATTCAGTATGTTCATAACAAAGCAAAAATAAATATAAGCAAGACAATTACTAGCAGGCTCACCTTGTGGATTCCTTTGATTTTTTTATTCTTTATATTATTAAAAATATTGTAGTTTTCTTTTTAAACTAAATTAATTAATAATATTATTCGTTTTCATAAGAAATAGCTCTGCTAATATTAAGTTTCTTATAATAATCCTTAAAAAGTTTAATAAGAGCCTCAGTATCAACTGAGTAAAAAAAATCTTAAAATTCATAACTGTAGATAAAGAAAATAGCTTTATTTTAACATAATTAATTACATATATACTATTTTTTATTATTTTTGTTTAATCTGTTTTTTTAAAATTATCAATAGTATTTTGCAAATTTTTTTGTAAAATTTTTTCGATCTAAAGTGATATACGTATGAAATACATAAGTAACAGTTCGAAATTTTATTGGAAATATGAAATTGGGGTTATGAAACTAGGATTAAATCCAACCATATATCAAAACATATTTTCTCACACAAAAAATAATTCTGTCAGAAAATTTCTTTATCACTATTGCTAGCAACTCTAAAAGAATTATTATTATCTAGATGTTTAGTAGCTAAATTAATGTAAAACTCCTTACACATTATAGCATAATTATTTGATATGTTGTCTTCATAACCTACAACAAAATATGTAGGAAATCAATAATAGTTTATTTTTAATTTTTAAAGTATGCTATCATTATTATTTATATCTAGTTTTAAAAAAATTATTTTTAATTCTTCATTAATACAAGTATTATATTCATTAAATGCTTCTATTGGAAGACAATATATTTAATACCCAATTAGTAATAAACTTATTTGTACCTTCAATTGATTTTTTAACATAATGACTATTAGAATTATTAAGTTTTTAACCAGCACCTTTGTACATTATGTTTCTTAAAATTTTATCCTCAACTATATCTAAATTACCTGTAATGACATGTTGATATTCTTCATTAATATTATCTTTGTAACCACTAAAAATGTCATTATCTCTTAAGTATAAACTACTATTGTAATTAAATGTAACAATACAAATAATTTTTAATATATTAATATGCATTTTTTAATATTGAGAGTTTTACCAGAGATTCACTTTTTAAATTTATTATGGAGATTATTAAAAAAATTATTCAGAAATTAAACTGTACAATATTTGAGGTTCAACTTTATAATTTTTCATATTATACTTATGGAACAAGTAGTTAGCCATAGCTTTAATTATATGGATAAAAGATTTACTATAAAAAAGATATTAAAAAGATAATCTTTATCAATATTAATTTCTCTTTTTTAATACAAAATAAAAGTAAAGAATTTTATATTATATTACATTTAATATTAAAATATTAATTACAATAATAATTATTTAATATAATATTAAATACAATACAGTTAATATTAAATCATTTTTCAAAATTATCATTCAAAAAACTCAAGAGTTTTTTCTGAATATAATCCACATAATTTTTCTCTTACCATTTCTACTTTTATCTTTTCTCATAAAAACATTATTATTTTCTGCTTTATATTTCTTTCTATCATTATTATTATTAAAAATTTTATAGCTATATTTTATTTGATGTTTGTAAAATATTTTTATTATAATACAAAACATTTAACCCATAAGGGTAAAATCTGATAATAGCCTATAAAGTAATTTTTCCATCGAAAGCTATTTTCAATGAAAGGAAAAATACAAATATATGTATATAAAGGGTCAAGAGGGGTATTTGTTTGGATTTTGAATATTAAATGCTAGTGAAAAATTGGAGAAGCGAACTTGAAATAAAAGCAGTGATCTAACAGCTTTGGGATGAGATGGCTGACAGATCTATTCATCTAAAAAACTAGAGATTGACAAGTTTGTTGACTGAGTTTTAGTGTCCTGCATTCTTTGCCAGGCTCAAAATAAATAGTGAAAGATAAGGTATTTTAATTATCTATCGTTATTAGTAATGCATGAGTATAATATAAAAACGTCAATCTTTGGTTCGGATAATTTTAAAAAACATGTAGTTAAATTAATTATTATTTGTGTGACGGAGTAATTGTAAACATCGTTTTTCTAATAGCTACAAATAATTTTGATGGGCAATTCAATGGGTGATATTGCTGCATTTTGCGTTTAATCATAGTATGTCTTGACACAATTTTTTTCGTTTTGTAGAGTGGGCCATTCTGGATTGTCCCTTTTGAAAATATGTTTACTCTCTCATTATATTTGAATTTCCAATTTTTCCCATTTTTAAATTAATTATACAGAAGGCGCATGTTTCTGTATATTTTTCAGCGCAAGAAGTTCGTTCGGTGTAGTCTCTGACGCTCGAAAATGAACATCAAATGTTCTAAATGAGATGTTGTTTCCGCATGAGTTAGAAATGTTGATGGATGATCGTTACCAATATTGATCCCGTTTAATTTCAGCTTCTTTAGATATCAGGATCTTCATCTGTCACAGGTGATATGCGGTGTTACTAAATTTCTGATGATTTTTCAAATAATATTTGTAAAATCCCCTTTCATAACTTTGATTTTACACATTCATAGCATTTAGATTTCAGGAAAAAACGCAACATTTTTTCAAAATTCGTTGATAAAACAAATAAATGTTATAACGGTAATCTGCAAATCTCTGCTCAATTTTTAAAAAAAGTTCTTTATACGGATCTGTACAGGTTATACGGAGTCCGAGTTAATGGGCTCGACTGAACGAGCTTCTACTGTAGATATTAGAGAGTTATTGAAACGATTATACATATACGTGTAGAAAATGTCGACAACTACACATAATGTTAAGCAAATTTTTTTAAGGGGCAAATATTTTCAAGTGATTGGGCAAAGTTAATATTGTTGATATTTTAGATACACACCATTATAAAGCATCTCATCTCATCTCTCGCCATACTGCAGATCGACTCAGCAAAACAGGTGGCGTTGTCTGTCTGCCTGGATGGAACCATGTAATGAAAAGGGGAGGCGGGAATGCAAATCCAATCTTACATCGGCCATCATGACTGGGCTTGTGTCCTCGCATGGGAAAAATCAATTAACATATTATATAAAAATTAATGAACTGAAAATCTTAAAAATAATAATTAGCAATTAAAAATAAAATAGTAAAATCCAAACAAATTTCCATCAGAAAGAATTATAAGAAATAACAACGAAAAAAAGTTATACAGATAGAAAGAAGACAAATAATGCAAAGAAATCGGGAATATGGTGAGAATATCATTCAGGTATACTGCGCAAGTACTCGTTTCAGTGGGACCATCAAATTTGCCACATTTTTCTATTTTGTACGTATCGTTAGGGTTTGCTTGAGCGATTTTATATTGTTTAAGAAATTTGTCGCAGAGCCTTTGTCCAGGTTAATGTTGCGTCCTTTTTATATCAAACAATTCATTGATTTTAAATGCACTAGGACAGGGGTCGGCAACCTGCGGCTCGAGTGCCGCATACGGCTGTTTTGAGGTAAAGTTGCGGCTCTCCAGTTCCATACAAAAAAATTAATAATTTACTATCAAAACCCTTAAAAAATAAGAAAAAATATTTTTAAGTACCTAATTTCTCAATAGCTTCTATTTTCATAATCGTTAATTACAAATCTCTATACTTAACATGATCGTAATTTGAACTATTGTTTTTTTTCTTCTTAGAGATGAGACTCCGTGATTATGTTTATCTTTCAGCCAATTGCATTCCACTTCCGTCTCACCCAAACAGCTACCGTCTAGAGTCTAGACATGTTGTCAGTCATTCCTCCTCGGATAGCTCGGTCGAAGTTTCATTGCATGTGTATTAATTTAATCGCTTGCGGTTTTTGCATGTCTATTCGCTTGTTTCAAAAAGAATACGATTTAGAAGCGAATTACCTTCTCAAAGGTATGTACACGTATAATATAATAAAATCAGTAACAGAATTGGATTACATATCAGAGGATCGTGCTAACGAAGTAATAATGTAAATAAATTGTTTGCCGTTTTAGATAGCTAAGTAAAATGTTAAAAAATAATTTTTTTAGCTCCGCCGCCAGCATGGCATCTGGTAAAAAAGGAGAACTGAAGAAAACCGAGAATTCAATCAGGATTGGACGGAGTCGTTTGCATTCATATGCTACACAGATGGCCTTCCGACTTGTCTGATTTGCCATGAAAAACTCGCACAAAATAAGAAGTCAAATTCGGAGAGACACTTCACTACAAAACATACAAAGTTTGCTTTCAAATATCCAACCGGTTGACGCACGAGAAAAAGATGTTGAAGAGCTAAAAAAAAAAAAAAACAGTTAAGTTCCATACTAAGTAACTGGGCTTAATCTTCCAATAATGTAAATCTGGCAAGCTTTGGAATATCATTAGAAATTGCAGAACGAGGAAAAGCATTCACAGATGGTGAGTACGTCAAAGATTGCTTTATACGTGCATCTGAAGAACCGTTTCGTGATCTTAAAAACAAATCAGAAATCATGAAAAAAATCAAAGATTTGCCATTATCAGTTAAAACAGTGCAAGATAGTACTGCTAAAAGGTCTTCAAATGTAACACATATGCAAGTGGAAGACATTCAAACGGCCTATGACTTATCACTTTCTATAGATACGTCGAGACATAATAGACTTGGCACAAGTTACCCTTTTCGTCAGGTATAATTATGTTGTCCCAAGGTCCAAAATAATAACTGCTAGAATTGATACCACTCTCAGGACAAACTCGGGGAGAAGGTATAGCATATGCTGTGCAAAAATGCATGGAAGACAATTGAATCGATATAAATAACATCGTTTCTATAGCAACTTATAGAGCCAGAAGTATGACAGGAATACATGAAGGGGTAACATCAATTTTTCAGAAAAAAAATAAACCACGAAATTCTAATGTTTCACTGCATAATTCATCAATAAGCACTTTGTGCCCAAACATACTTGAAGTCATGAACTTGGTAATTAAGAATATTAACAGCATCTTGGCAAAAGTACTCTACCAAAGCTAGTTTAAAGATTTCCTTGAAGAAATAGATAGCCAGTTTTCTGACCTACTTGCGCACAATAAAGAGCGATGGCTTTCCAGAGGTAACGTATTGTAACGTTTTGCTTTGTACTTAAGTAACATAAAAACATTCTTCAATGAAAAAAAGCATTGAACATCCCGAAGTGGAAAAAGACAAATGGCTGCAAAAATTCAATTTCATGGTAGATACCACAATGAAACTAAATGAATTAAATCTAAAACTGCAAGGAAAAGGAAACCCAGCCTATGCCTTGCTTGAATAAGTAATTTGTTACGAAAAGAAATTATTTCTTTTTGTTGAAGACATGAAGAACGATGGATTACTTCATTTTAAAAATCTGAAACAATATCGCGATGAGACGAATGCAACTATCGACACGAACAACTTCAACATAGTTTTAAAAAACATGAAGGATGGATTCGCTGAGAGTTTCGAGCAATTCAAAACAAACAAAAGTACTCTCATCTAGTTCATAGTAAATCCTCTCAACACAAATAAGATCAACAGTGAGCCATTGGCAAAGTTACAAATGAGATCAACGATGAGCCATTTGGAGTTGATGCTGGATCGCTTCAAATGCAATTGCTGGATTTGAAAACCAAAGACTTAAGGAGTGGCAAGTTCACAGAACTCAAGACCAAGTTGGTAGAGGTCCAGAAATGCATGCACATCACGCAGCACAAGTGAACAGCTGTAAAAGAAGTCCCGTGAGTTGACGCCCTCATATTCGGCGCATGGAATAGTCTTCCAGAATGCTACAGTGAGGTGAAGTTGACATATGGAGTGCTAACGATCTTCGGGGGGACATATTCGTGTGAGCAAGCGTTCTCTTGCATAAATATAATAAAAAGTAAAGTTAGAAGTCAACTAACAAATAAAAATCTACAGTTGTGCTTGAAACTTGAAACAACAAGTTATAAGCCAGATTTAATCAAACTTTCAAAAGGCATGAAAAGCCAATGCTCCCATTGATGTAACTATCTATATTTGTGTTTTTATATGAATGAATATTATTCCGTATTTAAAACCGTTTATTTTGATTCAAAAATCAAATAAATATATATAAGCAAATACTATAATATTAAATCGAAAATTTTTAGTGGCTCTTTAAAAACTGGGAAATTTTGTAAATTGTAGCTTTTGGCTCTTTCGTTTCAATAGGTTGCCAACCCCTGGTTTAGGCGAATGTCATGGATTGTCCCATGGAAAAACCAGAAAGTTTATGTTCTCTGAGAGAAAGTCTAATTACTTATGCATTTATTCATTTCTCGTGTGAGAACACTGGCTGATTTAAGATACCAACGCATATCAACTCACACACACACAATAATAAAAAAAGAACACTAAAACACTAATAGATTTTGAATTCAAGTATGGCAATTTGAATATATATGTGTGTGTGTGTGTGTCGATATTAATGAAATGATGATATTGATGATGATGATGACAGTAATGTGTATTGTGTGTAAAAAAATGCACTTAGAAAATAATACGTTTAATTTACTTTTGTTTCACACATTTCTTATAATTTTCAGTGAAATTTGATGGATTGGTATGAAAAAATAAATATATTTTACAGTACCTGGACTATTGTGATGAAACGTTCTGTTGATTTAACCAACCTTGCACAAAAAATTTTCACACTAATACACGCCGGATTTTTTTTTTCACTTAATGCTCTTTCAGGGGTCGACGTCCTGATAAGAGGATAATAAGCACAATTTAGATGATCACAAACACGAAGAAGGCCACTGTTGGTTCACTCTGAACAGTTCAGTGGATAAACACATGATGATCACAAACACGAAGAAGCAATTGAAGCACGTTGATAATTATGTCCTTTTCGTCGTCGCATAAAACTGGCAGTGGATCCTGGATGGCGGTTCTACTTGTAGGTGGGACACAACCGTCACCGCAAAAAACTAATAGTGGATATGAATGATGTACACATTTTCTCTGTAGTGGGTCTGTCGTCCCTGGAAACTGGCTATTCTTGTTGTAGAGGCATACGTCGGCATTAGCATCTAGGGATATTCAGTCGATCTCAGGGCGAGCATCTAATTTTCTTTTCTTCTTATAATCATCTCCCATTAATTGTATAAGCATGTAGCATCCCGGGTGAACGCCCATAAATTTTGTAGAAGGGGCGTAGAAGATTGTACTTCCCGAATCTACACTGGTTTGCTCTTACGCAAAAGGCTAGTATGTCTAAGGGAGCAATTCCATTATGACTCATTCCATGATGACTTCGATGATTCTATCTAGTCATTCTATGATGACTTCTTAGCAATTGAATGGTGATAATTATTTTACTTCGCTTGAAGTTATTTTACTTCGTTTATTAGAAGGAGAGATGAAGTAAATATATTTACAAAAGCTGCTATGTACAAGTTTGCAAAATTCTATTTACTAGTTCTTCGGAGACAGATCGGTGGCGGTAGAGGGATATGCGGAGGAGAAGAGAAGTGGAAAAAGGGGTAAGAGAGCGAAAACTAAACGTCACTCAGTTTTGTTCAGGAATAGAGGCTATCACATGATGCTGATTCGGGGTGCCATTTATCGAGTAACTAAGGAACTGGTTTTACAGTACATTTAAAATCAATTAATATTTTGATAATTAGCTGGAAAATCCTACACATACACACACACACACACGCGCCATACTGTATATATATAACATATATATATATATATATATATACGAGATCATGAAATGTTCCATAGAAAAAGCTGACTATTTTGGTACATTTTTTCAACATGATCTCCTTTTGATTCTACACACATTGCCAGCGTTTTTTCAACTCTTGAAGCCATATAAAAGGTGAGGTTTTGGAATGTCCTCAAATAGGCATCTGTTTGGGCAATGACCTTTTTGTTCGACGTGAACTGTTGCTCACCGAGTCACTACTTTTAAGTTTGGATAAATAAAACATTTCACTTGGGTCCAAATGGGAAGAATACGGTTGATTTTGTAATAATTCTAACTTTTATTCTATGATTTTGGCCATCGAAATTGCACAATATGTGTACCCTTACATCATCTTGAAAGAGGATCTTTTTTTTTCAAATGAGGGTGGATTTTTTTTATTTCTTTGCTTTAGCTATGCAATAACGAGCAATAATACTCACCAGATATTATTTTTCTTTCTTCTAAGTGGTAGGTGTAGATGATTCCCCATGCATTATAAAAACTGTGGCCATCACCTTGCCGGACGATTGCAACGTCTTTGCTTTCTTCGGAACCTATTCGCCTTCAAATTTCAATGTTTTTACTGTTCTTTTGTCCCTGGAGTGTAGTAGCGTATCCACGTTAGATTCACAGTTATGTATCCAAGCAGAAAATCGTTAGAATTTCGATAAATAAATCGCTAAAATATCCTTAGAGTCGACCACACAATTGCGTTTATTTCCCCCAGAGAGCAAACGCAGCACCTATCTTGCCAAGATTTTTTCACACATAATTTTTCATACAAAATTTTAAAAAAAAACACTGTTCCCAAGAGGTGGCTTAATTAAAGAAAATGGCTTCAACTATTTCGAGGACTTTTATTCGATGATCACTCAAAATCATGTCGTGAATTATGTCAATCATTGCGGGAGTAGTCACTTCCACTGGACGTCCCTAACAACGTTCATCTTTTGTGGATGTACGGCCACAAAAGATGTGGCCATTTAAGCTCATTTACCCAATTGCAAACAGTTGCTAAGACAAGAGCAGTTGTTCCATGAAATTTACCCAATTCAGCTTTGATCCCATTTGGTATTAAGGTTTTAACCCTCTAAGTGTTATGCACGGGTTATCCCGCCATATTCGAGATACTTCAAAATCGTTTCAAACGGGTTTTTCCATGTGGCTGTGAAAAAGCCGAAAGCGGTAAAGACGATTTTTTTGTCTTACTTCAAGATTACTTTTTTTGGATTACTTCAAGATTGTTTCAGGCGGGTTTTTCCGAAATTCCTTTCCCCCCTTTTGAAAGTTTTATATCTTGATAGATAATTGAGGAGGGTAGCGGACACACAATGAACTTCGACAGGAAATTTTTTGGCTCACTAGGGAACCCCACTCTTGCTCTTAAGGTTGAGACATTCATTCAAGAGGGAGAGGGTAATATTTTCTTTCAAGCGTGTCTGTCTGTCAGCTTGGTATGAGATTTTACTGTGTTTGTAAGAAATGCGTTATTTGTCCTAACTTTCACGATATAACCATTTTATTTAAACCAAATCCAAAAACGCTTTACAGTTCCCTCACAAAATTAACCAAATTTTATTCACATTTTTTAATTAATATTCATTTGAAACTTTAACAAATTTAGGTGGAGATGGAAACCTACTGTTTTATCTAGTTGGACAAATTACTTTTTCTATGTTTTCTTTGCTTGCTAAAAACTTACGTTTTTTTCCCTCGCATTAAAATTATCAAATAGTTTTTATATTATATCTATAAATCTCTAAAAACATCGCTAATTATATATCTATAAAATATTTATGTTTAAATTCAAAGAATGTATGAAAACAAGGAATATAATCTATTGTTTCATTTGGGTGCTTTAATCACTATTTTCAGTTCTTAAAATAATAATTATTTCATTATAAAGTGTCAAAAATTAAAAAAAAATAATAAAAAGGAACGCTTCAAAATCGGAAATGCTTTAAACTTTTCAATTATTACAAATTAATAATTTTTAAGCTTCTGATATTTCATTACTTTTAAAATTTAATGCATTGATAAAAAAAAAAAAAAAAAAAAAAAAAAAAAAAAAAAACAACCTTTTTAAATCTATTAGTTTTTTTCCAAATTTCAAAGCCAGGTATTCATGGCAGCTAACATACGATCCCCAATTTTGTTATGTTATGTTCCGAAATACATCCGAATTTTAAATAACTGAACTACAGCTTCCTTCAAAGAGAAGATGAATGAGATTTCCAAATCAAAATCATATTTTTCAAACTTGATTTTTCAAATAATTGGTAATTAAAAGCGTCTATACACATTTATATTTGTTCATAGTCGTAACTGTCAACTGTACATTTGCACACATATTTTTGATTACTAATTAAAAATTATTAAAAATAGATTTAAGTGAAATCATCACAAATGTTAAAAATTTTATAATTTTAAATTCAAAGTTCTTTACAGAAGTGTACACTGTTACCATATTGGTGTAGAAGATATAAAACTTATATCTAAAATGGATGGAAAATGCAATCTGCAGTGCCATAATCTTAAACAGAATACGGCATATTCACTTGATAAGGTACAGTCAGTCTTGGGTTGGAACAACTTGTGCAAAAGCTTAGGGCCCTGCAGTTCTGGGGAATACCACTCTGACAATAACAGTTTTCAAGAAAAAGTACATGCATTTACATACAAAGGATTTTAGAATGGACTTCCAACTCATTGTTGCGAGATAACAATACTTAAGATAACCAACCGTACCCCTTTAGGGAGTTTTGAACTCTTTTTTCGCAAACCATATTCCTTTTAAAACCTGTACTACCAAAATATTATTTTGCATCCTTTTGTACTCCTAAAAAATTTATGAACTATAATGGCAATTTTATGTAAGCTTTTAAAAGTTTCAACCCACTCCCATCTAAACGTGTGGCAACGGTAGCCTAGTGGTCATGGTTTCGGTTTCGTGACCGGCAGTTTTTGTTGAGTCGCGGGTTCGATTCTTGGCCGCAAAAGACCTGCTGCGAAGCCGGTACTGATGAACGTTAAATCTGTCGGGGCCCAAAGTCCTTCCGTTGGTGTGGTAAGGAAGTTAAGAGAGGGAGTGCCATGCCAGGTGTTGTCCTCCGAGGTTCAAAATTACGAGGTCCGTCTCCAATGGCCTTCATGTTGCTTCTAGTGCCACGTTAATTAAAACTAATCCCATCTAAATACAGTTTTTATCATAAAAAAAAGTTTGGATTAGCCTATTTAGTAGGGAATTGTATTTCCTCCATAAGTTTTCTGTTAACCGAACGGGATTGCATCATTTCTGGAATCCCCATTTAAGCAAACGAATGTTATTTGGCATAATTTTATGCTAAATATTAATTGTGTAATTCTTTTTTTTCTGAGTAGTACGCGTTTTTCAAAGATGAGTAAAAAAACGCTTTAATAAATATTTAAAAATGAGTTTCCACTTAATAAGACAACAATTAAAATGACATTTCTTTGGTTAAATGTATAATCTGCAATGGAGCATTTTCTATTGCAAGTGTTGGACAAAGTTTAATAACAAAGCATATGAATACTACAAAAAAACAAATCTAGAAACGGCTTCAATGTCCAAGTTAACAAAATTATCTAAAACTGATAATTTTGTGTGAAATGAAAAAAAAAATTAGCAATTAGTACAGTTGTCGATTATCATCAAATATTATATAATTCGTTTTATAGCGATATTTTATTTGTGTATTAAGTTTTTAAACCCAATATTTCCACAATTTTCATAATTGATTCATCATTTCATCATTCATTTTAACTTTAAATTTGTGCTATTGTACATAAAATTTGTGTTATATATATATATGTTTTGAAATTTTTTAATTACGTATTTTATTTTATTTTATTTTCACGAAAAGTGACGCCTCACCTTGTTAAATATGTTTCATATTTGCTTTTTAAACCTTTGCCGCGCACTACACTTTAAAATTAAAAGTTTGACGAAACAAATTGTAGGCAGTCTATGCAGGTCTTAAAGAATATGCAGATAATTTTTTGTAAAGATTGCACTTACGGTTTTTATTCTGTGGGGGTCCCTCAGCGGGAACACTGTGCCTATAGAATTCTCAAAAGTGCGGCTAAGCGCGCATTACAGTGAAACGCTAAAATGAGACAAAGCTTCCGCATATGAATGAAAAAACACTGTATATCTTGATTATATATGATTTGATATTAATAAATATTTACAGTTCTATACACACGAGTCCTATATATAAATACATTTACAAACTGGAAAATATTTTAGATTCATAATATTTTTAGAAGCACGTCACACCCTTTTGGAAGAAACACAAACTAACAATGCAGGTTTTGCACATGAAAATAGTCTTTTATGGCTTCTCTTCCGTGCTACAATATGCACGTTTGCGTTTAGAACTAAGTAAAGATATAGTGCCCATCCGTATGATCCCATCCCCTTCTTACTTCCCCCTTCCTTCATGTAGGTAGGGGGAAGTCTTCTTTCATGTCTTCCTTCGTATCGCTATTGTATTGTAAATGATCTATTCCATATAACAATCTCAATTTTTATTGGTCTTACTGTTTCCTAACAAAACCTCTCCCTAATTTCATTGAAGTATCTCTCTTTTAAAAGATTGTCTAAATAGCTATAGTTACCATTTGATCGTCACTTAGTATTACGAAGTGCTGCTCGTTCGGCTTACTTTAAAAATTAATAGTGATTCTAAAAATGAATGTTTGATCGAGGAGGAAAGTCCGGATGAAGAATTTTCATCCTCAGAGAGTGAATCAGATGATGACTGCTTAGATAGTACTAGAGACTGGTGTCAAATAGATATTACTTTTTCTCAACCTAGTCATCCTAAATTTCCATTTACTGGAAATCCAGGCATAAAAGTGTGTCTTGGGGTTTCTGGAGATCCCTTAGAACGTTTTAACCAATTCTTTGATGATGAAATGTTCTTATTTATTGTCGGGGAGACAAATAGATATGCTAAATCATTCTTCGAAGATGCCGAACTAACAGGTTCTTCTAGAACTCTGATATAGAACACGGACATAGAAGAGATGAAAAGATTTCTCTCTCTGTTGTTATTACAATGCGTCTTACTAAACCTGTGGAAAAGTGGTTTGGGTCAAGAAGACCAATTCTATCAACTCCATTTTTTGGGAAAATAATAAGTGAGATGCTCTATGGACTTTTGATGAAATTCCTGCATTTCATAATACGGGATATTATACGGTTCATATAACGGGAAATACGGTTCATATATACGGGAAAAGGCACAGTCTTCCACGAAGACTAAAACGATTATGGTATTTCAACAAAAAGTGTCATGACTCTTTCTTGAAAAAGTCACCTGAAATAGCGGAATTAGTGATTAAAAGTAAAACTGATATCTGTGGAACTTTACGATCAAACCGAAAAGGTCTACCTGCATTATTAAAAAATTCCACGGTGAAGAATGGTGAAATCATAGCCTTTCGAAAAGGTAAAGTGTGCGTGAAGAAATGGAAAAATAAAAAAAACCACTCCTTATGCTCAGCACTTTTCATAACCCTGATATGATGGAAGTGAAAACTAAGAAGGGGGATTCTGTGCAGATGAAACCGAAAGCAGTGGTGTTTTATAATACTTCCATGGGTGGTGTGAATAGATCAGACTAGAGTCTATCCTACTATCCTGTCGCCTGAAATCAACAAAGAAAATACTACAAGAAGATTTTTCGACATTTGATAAACCAAGTTGTATGGAATTTCTTCGTTATTTACAAAAAAAAAAAAAATGGTAGAATTTTAAAACATATCGGGTTCCGAATGAATCTGATTGAACGATTAATCGAAGAAGGAGACACAGATACCGATTTCGCAATTGTGTTACTCCTAAAAGCTTTGAAAATATTGTCCGTTTAATAGGCAGGCATTTTCCTTCATATGTGGAAAGTGACCTTTCTAGAAAAAAAAAAGCGAGTACGAAAATGTGTCGTATTTAACCTTAAAAAAATGATAATGGGAAACGAATTCGAAGAGAAACAGATTTGAATGCAAAAACTGTAATGTTGGACTCTGTGCAGCTCCGTGTTCCGAAAAATATTACACTGTAACAATATTAAAAACAGTATATGAACACAAGAATGTATATACATATTTTTCTGAATCAAATTAGTGGATTTAAAATGTGTTTGAACAAATATATTTTTTTATCCTTTTGCTGCATTTATTCATTTGTACACTTCCAGCTTCAGGAATGTTCTATTGTTTAGAAAAACTTTTGACTTTGTCAAGGTATCCAAAAATCACTGTTTTCGGGAAAATTTATGAGTCTCTTAATTACTTTTTATTTAACCTCACATATTTACAATCTCAAAAATAGTTTGAAATTGCTTCTAGGGGAGTTAGTTAATGAATATAATTATAATAAGTATATAATTCTTTAAGAAACATTAAAATCTTTATTTGCATTTTCTGAAAAATTGAATTTTAAATTCTTCTTATTACAAAAAATCTCATTTCTTAAAAAGTATTTCATGTATTGAAACTAAATTTTATCACAACGTTCAGTAAATTTTTAGGTATATTGTGAATTTCAAACATATCTTTTAAGTTTATAACTATTTATGTTGGAACTATTTTTTATTTTAAAAAATGATATATTTTTTTGTAAAATTATGTTGTGTTCATATGTTTTGGTATAACTCAGTAAGTTTAAGAGATAACTGCATATGTATATTAAACATAGCGTTGAAAAAAAAGTGAAATATATTAATAAGAATTTGTTATATGAACTCAAGTGTAAATGTCAAAATTTTTACAAAATTTTAAAGGAATGTGGCTAAAATTTGAAAAATACAAAAAAGTTCATTAAAATGCTTTTTGGATTTACAATGCTTTTAAAATGCTTTTTGGATTTACAATGCTTTTAAAATGCTTTTGGATTTTTTGCGGCGCTATTTCTGGACATGGACTGTATGAATCGAGCCTAGCTGGCATTATGCCAATCATTACTTTTTTCAAAACATGCAAACCATCTTTTATTTCTTGGTCTCATGTTCAACAATGAATATAGGATGTTTTTCCCAGTTAATATCGTAATATTAAAATAAAAATGATTTTTTTTTCAAAAAAAAGTTTTTAAAAAGGACAGAAAAAAGAATTTTTCTATTATTTGAAGTTAACAGATATTTTTTTCAACTTTAAACCTGCCAATTTTTTTCAAGCGATATTTTTTATTCTTCATTTGTTGAAACACTTTTATTGAAAAACAATAGATCGGTCGAACGCCTTCTAAGTTCTGATCTGAATAATCTGACCCCTACACTCCAATTACAGCCACTCCCCTCTTACAGCCCAATCTGAGTAATAAAAATGCCAACCCAAGTTGTTGTTGTTGTTGACCACCCACGTCTTAAAAGGGTAAAAGAATAGGTGCATCTTGCTTTTTCGAAGATTTTGTGAATGGAAAGCGAAAACTTTTCGTGTCCTTTAGCTGTGCTTAAGCGGATCGCTTTCGGAATAGCTTTACACAAAAAAGTAAAACCCCTTGTGTTAAGTGTTTTTTAAGCTCGAAACTCACTTTTTTTAAAAAAATTTCTGAAGAAACACAATTTTTTTGCTTCAGTCTACAATAAAAATGAAATCATGTGACGGAAATAACTGGTAGTTAGCAGGTGTCTAATGAGTCATGTTGCTTACTAAAAACAAACCATTTTCGATGCTACGAGCGACATCTCTTGGATTTTCTAAGAACTTTTTGAATGACATTAGTACTATCGAGAAAGATCTAGAGAAACTAAAATTCTATTTCTTTCTTTTCATTGTTACAACTAGGGGAAATTTTTGATACATGGTGAATTTTATATAAAAGAATAAATATCGTTTAATTGCTATGATTTAATTACTATAATAGTAAACCGCTCTATAACATTTAAATAGTAGCTTCAGTCTCCTAGTTGTAATGAAGTCATCCAACAAAACTGACAAATGTTCTTGCTTTTTCTACATTACCAATAGAAACATGAAAGTAAAAATTAATTTATGTGATTAGTTCCGTTAATTATTCTTTATGTGTTTTCAAATAACAGCTGTACCGAAGATCATTAAGAAGTCAAATGATGATGATAAAAAAAAAAAAAAAACATGAAGGAAGTAGGGAAAAAAAAGGAAAGGAAGATAGCGAAAAATCAGAATGAAAATTAGTGAAACATACGTAAAGGTCTGCTGTAAGTAAGCATTTCTAGATATGACAGTCCTCATAAATAGATGTTTATTTTTAAAACGAAAATTATACAATCGATAAATATATAACTTCCTGGAAATTCCATTCTCTTTTTTTAATTTAATCCTACATATCATAATAGTTGAGTTTGAAGCAAAATAGGCTTTCAAATCTTAAAAATCGTGTTTTCTTCAAATCATAAGACAAACAATCACCAAGAATGCATTTATTCTTATTACTAAACCCTTTTTTAATCCTTGATTAATATTATGATTAGAGCTAATTATATTTTACTCAATCATTTCAAATGTATGATATTGGTTCAGCTGAATAAGGTTGTCTAAATTCCATTTATTGGATATGTGTTTATATATAAACTGTTCTAATGAACTTTTAAAGGTCCATTTCGAAGGGAAGAATATAGAAGAATGTCGGTAGAAAACCTTTGTCGGAGTGCTGTCTCTCATTAGAAAAGAGATTCTGGAAACCCCATCGCATCAGACTAAACATGCAAAACTGTCTACAGCAGAAATCAGTCCCTTCTAACAAGTCAAATTAAAGTAGGTATGTTGTATTGGTGCTCTCAGTCTGCTTAGAAAATTTCGAATTTTTTAATGTTTCTTATGAAATATTAAATTTTTAAAAAAGTTGAACAGGAAATCAGTTTGGTTTGTTTCATAATCGAGAAATTATAGTTATACGCTTGAAAAATTATGACAAATTACTAAAAAGAAATATGCAAAAATAATATAATACAGAATGTAGAAATAATATGCACATTTTTGATTGATTAACTAAAATACATAATAAAAATTAGAATACTTATAAAAATTACTAAATATTTAATAAAGCTATTTGATTGCGCTTTATTGCTGGAAATTTGACCTAACTTGTATCCAGATGTCTTCTCCAAATTTAGATAAGATTATTGTAAACATACGACATTATGTGTGTATTATAACGAAAAAAGTTTCTTCAATTAAAACTAGAACTTTAAATTATTGTATTAAGTAATTAGAACTGTAAATTGTTAACATTGAAACAGTTGTTCAGACAAGAATGTACTTCTTTAATAACATATCATCAGAACACGACACGACAAACGTATGAATTTAACAGTATTTTTACCCTAAATAAGGTTATAAATGCTCTACATCAAAAGATATTAATCTCATGGTATCCAAAACGGAAAAACGAAGGCTTCACTGACGGTTATTTGTTTAATCGTAATCTACTTCAATTAACAAATGATCACGAAAAATAATGTATGAGAAAATTTTGTTTTGCGTGGCTCTCACCAATTATGGAAAGCAAATAGAATATTTTCAAAAGCCCTCGTTTCCAATAGTAAGAGATATGTCGCTACTTAGAGAATAAATTGTGAGTTTGAACATATCGCCTAACTCAGGGATGGGCAAACTTTTTCTGTCACGGGCCAAAAATCGAAAAAAAAAAAAGTTTGTCGGGCTAAGATAAATTTTTCTAAAACAATAATAACAATATACAAATTTTACAATTTAAATATGTTAATGAAATGAATGAAACTGCGATTTCATTTTTAAAAGTTCTTTATATTGAGGTTCAAAGTGAGATATACTGATTTCAAGGAACGAGGCTAAATGCCTATCTGTCAGTCTATTTTGAAATAATTCTTTCTAAAGTTCATAATTGAAAACACTTGTTTACATATATAAGAGGAAGAAAACATAGCACTGATTTTCTGGGTGTGAGATATCAAAATTGGAAAACTTTCTTTTGATAATGATTTGTAAAACTCTAACTTTGGCATATTTAGAAGCAACTGCTTGAGATGATTATTAGATTGTAACTCAATTAATTCAAACTGCAAATCTGACCTCACGGCTTCCCAATTTACGTTGAAAGGCAAAATAAAAATATCCAATTCTGCTTGAATGGCACTGAAATCTTGAAATCTGCATTGAAACTCAAAATGCAGTTTTTTCAAGCCATCTTCATAATTCTTAAGCTTCTCTTCATTTACTGAGGGTTTTGAATTTAACCTCGGAAAATGAGACAAGTCGTTTTTAGCTAGCTGCCCAGCAAATATATGAAGTTTTAGTTTAAAAGCTTGGAGATAGGCCCAAATATCGTCATTAAATTGATTTTTCCCTTGCATCTTGACATTCAAGTTGTTCATATGACAAAGAAGATCTGTGAAAAATGCGAAGTCCGAAAGCCGTTCTGTATCTTCTAACATTTCGCACTCCGCAGAATATTGTTCCTCATGGAGAAACGACACAATATCGTCTTTCAGCTGCCAAACTCGCTCGAAAACACATCCTGCACTAAGCCATCTTACTTTAGTGCAATACATGATAGTATTCAGATTGCACGGACTGAAGAAAATCTGAAAATTGTCTGTGTATAAGCTCACGAGATCGCAGAGTATTTACAAGTTTCCCGACTGCATCAAGCTCGGGTTTCATATTTAATGCAGATTGACACAGAGCATCTTGATTTATAACACAATGTAGAAAAACAACATTGTTCCCGGGATAGTTCTGATTAAAGAGTCCAAGAAATCCAGATTTTTTTCCTGTCATATTTGGTGCACCATCGGTCGTAAAATTACATAGATTATATATGCTTCTAACTTTCAAAGTTAGAAGCCTTTCTTGAAACTCACGAAAAAAATCACATCCCGTCGTAGTTCCCTTTAAAGAACGTATGCACGCCAGTTCCTCGGTAATTTCAAAATTATTATCAACACCTCTTATAAATAATACTAATTTAGCAGTATCATTTATATCAGTGCTTTCATCCATAGCTATGGAGCAAAATTTAAACTGGCCAATCTTTGACTCTAATTATGATGCCAAATTTTTATTGATGACTTCGATTCTAGAAGTCACCATTTTTCGAGATAAGCTTACAGTCTCAAAATTGTTTTTCTTGTCTGGACATAAAACATCGCAAACTTGGAGCATGCATTGTTTAACGAGCTCCCCATCACTGAGAGTTATATTCTTTTTAGTAATATTGTATGATACAATGTAACCTGTATGCGTAGCTGCTTCTTGGATACTGTTTACCTTCTTGAAAAAATTTCGTCGGCCTGATAATTTTTTACAAAGATTTTTTGATTATGTTTTCTTTCATAATCGGACATTGCTTCGTAATTGGAATTCTTATGCTTAGATGGGAAACAACGGGAAATGTTATATTCTTTGAAGACTGCTACAACTTCATTGTAGATGAGACACACTAGTTTGTCTTTTACAACTATAAAAAAATATTTCCATATCCATTGATCAATAAAAGCACGGCACTCTGAATCAACTTTACGTTTTTAGTAGCCCTTTTGGGGTTTAAATATTTTACGAATAACCCAAACAAGCACTCGCTAGGCTATACTGTTAATAATTTCACCACTATTCACAATGATGTCCGCAATCTTTCCATGCGCGATCAATAATATTAGAACTCGCGCCTAAAGAAAAAGCCCCTGGCTGGGACCCTAAATGTGCAGTCTGGCACATGTGGGTTTCATTCACCTATATTGGATTCTGTATGTCTGCTCCCCGAGAAAGAGATAACGCTTGTTGGCGCCAATCTACAGCTATAACTAATAAAGAACTTCCACTTTTAACATTTACCAATTGAAAGCTGTCTGTGCTTGCTATTTCAATCGATTTATGTTTTGTAGAACAAAAATAAAGTAAAAGGATCCTCATTCCTTTGTAAAAATGGAAGAACAAAAATAATATTTTAAAAAAGCAGAAAAGGAGATGGATATATAATATATAAATATATATTTCTTAATATTTGCCTCGGACCGGCAAATTAAAATTCTATCCGCGGGTCGGATAAAATCTTACGGCGGGCTGTAGTTGGCCCATCCCTGGCCTAACTCAAAAAATAAAAATAATTCCTAAGAAAATAAAGATGTTTTCTTATGAGTACAAAATGCACGAAATGTTAAAAACTCATTATTATTATTGTTCATAGAAGATTCATCCATAGCTTGGATTTTCTCGCACAGAATTGAAATATTTCAAACTGTTTTTATGTTATTCAAAACGGTGACATCTTGAGAACCAATTTGACACCCCGTGAAGTGATAAAAGAGGAGAACTAAATGAATTGATAAATAGAACCTATTTCATTATTTGTGAAAACTAAATTCATCGTTTTGAATAACATAGATAGTATCATCGAATATTATTTCAAAAGGCATGATCAGAATTTTATCAAAAAGCATGAACCGAAATAAATACCAGAATAAAGTTAGTTCAGGTTTCTTTTTGAGATTAACGATTATTTTTTGAAAGTAAATATGCCCAATACAAATACTTGAAAGAAACATAGAATTGCCGGGAGATAAAGCAATGGTAGTTAGGATATAAGCTTTTAAAATGGTGAGGAGATAGATTAATGGTAATAAAACTTGACTGTAGCAGGCAATACTGCAAGAAAAGTAGTAATAGAAGGTTGTAATTGATCTGTAAACAAGGAAGACGTAATCAAAAATTGAGCTAAGGCATATGGAATAAATGTTTTTCCATGGGGCTACAATGGATGGTTCTACATTTATTTATTTTTTATCAATCCTGCATTAGATCAAGCTTTGTAAGACACCGATTGCACGATATCTAAAGCTGATTGATTTAGATTATTAATGCTCATTTCTCATATTTTTAAGTAAGCTAAGTGCTTCATTTTCGATAAGAAAATCCTCAACTGTTTAGAATTCAACAGTCCTTTTTTCATTAATGTGATATTCCATTTTGAAAACATTAACTAGACTGACGCTGTTGAATGCGTATAGTTTTTCTTTAGTTTTCTCAAACGAGCTATCTGTGAAATATATACAAGAGTCACTTACCAAGATCCTGTGTACTAGGAGTCCCTTACAGCATTGTAAACGAAAGAAACTGTATCAAACAAGGTGTCTTTGGATTACACTTGAAAGAGTAATAGAACAAACTGTATGGGTATTTATGGGTGCAAGTGGCGCACTGAGTCACAAGATAGCAACGTTCATAATATCTTTTTAACAGAAGAGCTTAAAATAATTGCATCCATCAACAATAATACATGCTTGGCACGGAGTGATACTATTCGTTGCTCGCATGTACATTCCATCTACAAGAAACCTGGTATTTACGGTACTCCACTACTATTATATGTTAGTATGAATGGAAGAAAATTTGAGCTATGATTATAAAATCGGGTGCAGAAGAAGCACTTGTCAATGATGCTGCTAATAATCGTTTCCTTTCCTACCTATTTCTGAGACTCAACGCATCCATTATCAAGCAAAAACTGCTGGTTGTAGCATGTTCCTTTAAGCTCTGAAACATATCCTAATGTATATCCCATAAAATCCATTTTTATGGGATATACAATAGGAATAGATGTTGTTTTGCTAAACGTTCATCTAATTATATAGGATTCTGAAATTAAGAACAATTTGCTGCTTCATTATGAACGTTATAGGAACTGTTGAAAAAAATATATTTCATTTGTTCGATACCAGTACAAGTTTTTTGAATGGAACTACTCTTGCTGATCTACTCAATTTTATTTTGATTTGTTTAAATGCATTCTAATCATTTTAAAATGTTATTAATGAATTCTTTCTTTTAATCTCGTCTCTAAATGTCTGACAGATTCGAATAGTCTCCAACCACTCGGAACAGAAGGCGGGAAAAGTAGCGAAATGTTCTAATTAAGTGAAAAAAAATTCTTTTAATAAATTGCGTTTGAAATCAGTTGAATAATCGGAGTAATTTGCTTACTCTTCAACTTTGCATTTTCCTCTCAAAACTAGTGCAATATCCATTCAATTAACATTTGAGATGTGATCATTTTTAATGCAATAACTTCTCTGTTCTGAATCCATGTCTTTCATATTTACCATATTAACGAACATTGGCTTGAAAATTTGCATTAATAAATGTATTTTTTCTTTGGCTACTTCTTGACTTTGGTGAAAAGATAAACTTTGATCCAGAAGATATGAAACCAACAGCTGATGGCAAGGTATACTAAATATTGGCTGAGATATACAGCTTGAAATTTTTTTTCTTTATATACATTTTTATCTTCATATTTTTAAATTATAGAGGGTTCAAGAATTTTTTTTTTTTCTTTTTTAAAAAATTATCCTATCTTAGTTTTTCTTAAGAAACTTAAAAACAAATAACTATGAATAGTCGTGAGTCCAACAGATTGTTTTTCATACTACTAAGGACTTGTAATTTTTCTAAATGAAACATTAGAACTACTCAGGTATGTGTTATCCAGTCGTGTTACCAATTATCTGTTTAAGAGTATAACCTGATATTGAATTTTATAAACTCTCTAAAAAGACTCCCCCCCCCCTCCAACAAAAATTAAGGACCCAAAGATGTAAAAGAATAATACTTTCAAATTATCTCATAAAAAATCAAGTAGGTGCATTAAAATAAAAGTTTGACTCATATCTGTACGAAGCGTAGTGGTAATTAAAAAAATTTGACAGTACTTAGACTGGTCAAATAGATCCAATAAAATTCGAGGGGGGAAAGTAGAAATATATTCTGAAGAGTTAATAATAATGAGAACGAGTTTAAGTATTTTAAAGACAATGTGGGTGGTTGAATACTTCGAAAATTTATAAATCATTTTGAAACAGTGGCAACTTAGCAATGCATTGTTTTAAAATAAGATATAATTATAAGATTTAAAAATTAATATGTAGTATAACATCAAGTATTTAAAAATGCTGAAGTTCATTTGAAATAAGGAATCCCAATCGTGATTTGAGTCTCGAACTTTTAAGTTAATGAAACATTTCCAAATTCTGAAACTCTTTCGATCTTAAATTGCTTCCGTAAAATAACTGTGAAATTTGTTTCTTTCTATAAATCGCATGAAGCAAGAAATGAGTTAATCTAAAATTGCATCTAAAAGGTGCTTTTTCTCAGGCTTTTCAAATACTTTTATCATAGTGTCTAAAATCAAAAAATATTTTTATTATATTGCTGTAAATAGATCGAGATCCTTCCGATTTCGCTACATTGTCTATGTTAATATTTCCTTACATAACAGTAAAAAACATAAATGTAATTAAATTTTGTTTTAAATAAATAGTCATCACTCATATGATTAGGCATCGTTAGATTATCATTTTAAAAAACTATATATTAAGCTTATCATCTCATTTACATTCAACATATACAATGTGTTCTGACTGATTAGTATTTGAAATATGCTAATACTTTTTAGAAGTGACTCTGAGAGTTTGAATCAATTGGGAAAACTTTTCTTTTTGAAATAATGAGCTAGAAATTAGAAGGGGTTCATTTTACTATACTGCTTTACCATACCTTAAGAATGGATGGTTAAAAAGAAAAACCATTTAACAAATTATATTTCATGAAATCTGTAATTAAAGGGGTGAAATGATTTGAATTTTACACAATTTGACAATTTATATCACATACAAGGTTAAATAACGAGACTGATACTGCTACAGAAGTATGCACGCGCCAAATACCATCGACCAACAGCGGTTTAGCGTGAAGCCTTCTCTTTCGAATGCAGTGCCTTTCGCTTCTGTAAGCAAATCCGTATATTCGTAGCCTTCGTTAGCATTACAGTTAATATTATTATTATTATTTTGGTTGCGTGGGATAAATGATAAGTGTAAAAATAGAGCAACGAGTTGTTGTGAAATTTCACTTGGAGAAACTGCTAAATGAAAATCAAAATTTATTTTAAAAAGTATATGGTAAAAATATAAGAATGTTTATTGCGTGCATGTGTTTTTGAGTGGTTGAAGCGTTTTCTAGATGGCTGAGAAGATGTTGAAGACGATTCATGCGCGGATCGATCTTTTACGTCAAAACCGGATGACAATATCGAACAATTCGGTAATCTGGTAGATATGACCTTCGGTTCATGCGATTGCTGTGACTGTAGGAATTGGCAAAGAATCCGTACGGCAAATTTTACCTAACAATTTTAACATGCAAAAAGTGTGTGCCAAAAGGGTGCCTAAAATTCTCACGTTTGAACAACGAGAAACTCGCAAAAATGTTCGCAATGACACTTCAAATGCTATTGAATATGACCCAAACTTATTTGAAAGTACAATTACGTGTGAAAAATCGTGGTTTTTCATTTATGATCCTGAAAAAGTGCCAATCATGCAATGAAAGAGCCCTTCTTCATCGAGAGCCAAAAAAGCTCGAATGAGCAAATCAAAATTCAAAGCAATAATTTTTCTCCTCAATATTCTAGGGATTATGTACGTTCACTGGGTTCCTGGAAGTCAAGCTATTAATCATCATTTCTACCATCACGTTCATGCTGAAATTCATGAAAGAATAAGGAAAAAGCGACCTGAATTATGGAAGAAGAAGTCATTCTCCATTGTCTGTCAAGAGATTTCGAATCAAGTACAGCATCGAAGTGTTAGACCATCCGTCTTATTCGTCGGATCTTGCACCGTGCGACTTCAATCTGTTTTACTAAGGTGAAATTAGTATTAAAAGGAACAAGATTTGAGTCCGTTGAAGCTGTGAAAGAGAAAATGGCATTATGAAGGACCAGACAGAAGAGGAATTCCAGCACCGTTTCGAACAATAGATCATTCGCATGTAGTACTATAGGAATAGAGAATGGGTGTGTATTAAAGGTGATAATAAGTAAATATGTATGAAATTAAAATAAAATGCTTCAGTCTCGTTATTTAATAGCTACACCTTGTAGTTCACAAGAATCAAGAAATGAGAACTGCTTAAGAAATCCATGTGTACAGATGTTCAAAATTAAGAGAATTTTCCGATTTGTTCGATTATCTCTAGAGCTACTGGACAAATTTTAATGAAATTTGGTGTGTACATAAGGTTGATATAATACAAAAAATAAGAATTCAACAGTCATAATACACACACATTATCGTGCATAACACTCATTGAAGTCACAAGGTATGAAACAGCAATTGCAGAATAGAACGAAAGAATGGGTCAATGGGAGGTATGCCCCCTCTTACACATTTATAGGCCTCGCAACGTGATTTTATGCTAGAAAAAAGGGAGTTAGTGAGTTCTGGTGGCGAATGGTCCCACTCGTTCAGCAACGCTGCTTTCAAGTCTTGGAAGGTTCTCGGAAGGGACTTGCGAATTTCAATTGCCCTCCCCAGAACATCTCAGGGCATGATCTATAGGATTGTAATCTGGAGATCTGGCTGGCCATTACATCTGCAGAATATCCTATCTTTCAGAAATTCGTCGACCAGCTGAGCTCAATGTGACCTCGCGTTGTTATCTATTAAAAGGAAATCATTACCCATTGGACCCCTGAAAAGGCGGATATAAGGTTCCAAGAGCTCTTCTCTATACCTCTCAAGAGTCGCAGTGCCTCTTTCAACGACATGGAGTTGTGTACGGTCATTCAAAATTATGCCTGCCCAGACCATCAAGCCTTCGCTGCCATAATGGTCGATTTCTCGGACATAATGGGCAGGTAGAGGGTCCCTGGTTCTCTCTATATGAAAGTACGGCGATAATCACTATTTAGGCTGTACCGGGACTCATCAGTGAAGAGAACGGTCACCCATTGATTCATGCTCCAATCTGTATGATCGAAGCATCATTTTAAGAGGACTCTCCTGTTAGCAGAACTGAGTGGGACACAAACAACAAAACTGCTTGCAAACAGCCCTCTCTCATGAAGTCTTCTGGAAACAGTCACTCTTGAAACTCGTATTATTGTGGCTGCATATAACTCATGAAAGATCTGAGAAGCTGTAGCATTCCTCTTACGCCTCGCTATAATGGACAAATGGTGATCTTCTCTGGCCGTCGTGGCTCTTGGACGACCTTGCCCAGGCTTTCTCTAGACGGATCCGGTATCCTTAAACTGTTTCCATAAGTTGGACACGACGCTGGGAGTTAAATCGGATTCTCTGCAAATCTGGATTTGAGACTAGCCAGCTTACCCACAATTTGCCACCTCATTCCATCATCTAAACGTTGGTCGTTACTCACTTTTACTGTTTGAATTTTAATTTAAGCGATTGCTGCAAAAAAAAAAAAAAAAAAAAAAAAACATGAAGAAATTTGGCGAAATGTGGGTTTTGGCACGCGAGCTTATAAATCCTGTTTTTCGACTAGTTCCACCCCTATACATATATACGCTTACGTATTCGACGCACAAGATTTGCATCCTTGTTTCGAAACAGTATTTTTACATTTCTTTCAATTCTTTTTATGAAATTCTATAAAATATGTAAATTCTCTTAGTTTTGAACACCAGTGTAATAAAATGACCATTCGTGACTCTTATAAGTGGTATTATTAAAATTATTTTAAAAATTAAATCAAACTATTACATCAGACAACTCTTGACCTGTCGAAATAATTCTTGATCGATGACTGATAGTAACTATTTCCTTGCATTGAAAAGCTTAAGATGTCACTTACACAACGCCCACAGATCAAAACGAGCCACCGAGAGTAGCAGATATAAACAAGCGAGTTGACACTCGAAAGTTGCGGATCACGGGGAGATTGAGTGCTAAAAGTAATCTGCACGGATCACCAAGGTCACGCAAAAGGAACTGTTATTGAATGAATAAAGAAACTGTTGTTATTGCTATGAAAAGTGTGTTTGATCTCATGTGAAGTTTAAGGAAAAGTGAAAGTAAGCTAAAGTAAATAATAATAAGGGTATTGTTCGTTAAAATTTATAATTAAGGAAAGATATGAGAAGATAAGTGCGATCGAGTTATAAGAGAAAATTGAAATGAAGAAAAAAAAATAGTTGCGTGAAAAAGGCGTTATATGGTAATAAAATCCTTCATTAACAAGAGATGGGGACACTTGTCGTCAGTCATTAAAGCAAAAGAGATGGTAACGGGAGAAAACCCACCTTTCTAAGACTTGACAGACTAAGATGGAACAAATTTTGCCGAATGACCACAAATGTCAAAAAAACGTGATCACAAACCAGGACCCAAAAGCAGTGTTACGGAATGAATGAATGACTGGAGGAAAGGAACAATGGACAGGGTGAGATAATTCTGGTTTTATTTTATTTTTTGTTATTTAACCAGAGACTGATTTTCAAAAAAGTGAACCATGAACTATAAGCTCTTTTCAATATTCTTGCTAAGGAATATTTTTACTATTTTTGTGTGATTCATTATGAAATTTCTTTTCAAGAATTATAACTCTGCATTAATTTATCTATCTTTCTCTAAATTAAAAATCTTTTAAGAATTAGTGGACAGTTATTTTTCTCATGGAAAATTTCAATATTTTTAAAGAATGAGAATTTAAGGCATTCTTAAGATTTTAATTTTTGGAAAATTATTAAATTTGATTATTTTAAAGGGTATTTTATTGAATAAACGTTGGAATAAGGATAAGTAATCATAAGTATGTCAACAAATGTTTTTTTTATGTTTATGTGATCTATTATGAAGAGTAGAATAATTGATATTTCGAAATAATAAGCTCATAGAACGTTTAGTTTTGATTTTATTCTTTGAAGCAAGAAGATGATCATTTTTGTAAGGATTTAAAATTATTGAATGTGCTTGTTTTAAAGACGTATTTTATGGATTAAACATTAAAATGTTAAGCATGTCAGTTTAGTTTAGTTTTTATTAACGTCTCACTAGAAGCAACACGAGGGCTATTGGTGATAGACCTCATAATTTTGAATCTTGGTCAAGTGACGAGGACGACACCTGAGCTGGCACCCCCTCTCCTAACTTCCATACCACACCAACGGAAGGACTTTGGGCCCCGACAGATTGAACGTCCATCAGCCCCGGCTACACGGCGGGTCTTTAACGGCCACGAAATCGTGTCTGAATAAAAACCACCGTCCACGAATCCGAAACCATGACCACTAGGCGGCCACATTAAGCAAGTCAACAAATGTTTTTATGTTTATGTGGTTCACATAAACATAAACCAGCCAAACCGCTTTCCCAAGACAAAGGGAGAAATAGCTTTTCGCCATAGTAATGGACAATCAACAAGGCGGTTACAGTATAAAGTTACGAAAGGAATTAACACAAGGCGAAGGGAAGGAGTATTTTACGACCGTGCGTGGTCTCAGTGACAAAATTCGAATATACCCTACAAAGTAAAAGAGAGGAGCTCTTCTCTTTGACGTGCCTAGTTTGTAACCACAGCAGGAGAAAAAGGTGAGAAGAAAAAATCTGGAGAGAGAGTTTATTTTCTTAAAATTTCTTTTTGTACAAAGACTTTGATTTTCAAAAAGGGAACTATGAACTCTTATTATTTTTCGCTAATTTTAAAAATCATAGTTACGATTTTCAATAAGATGCTAAGAAACAAATATTCAATGTCAAAGAGTAGAATAAGAGGTCGTACAACTTACAAAAGGGGAACGCCTCATTGCTATAAATTAGGTGATTTAGTTGCTATAAAACATACTCCATTCGGAGCGCATCTTAAGCTTAAATCGAAATATTTAGGGCCTTACAAAATTATTAAAATTAAAGGCAATGACGCATATGAAGTTTCAAAAAAAGGAGAGCATGAAGGACAGAAAAGTATAACAACTTGTGCAGAATTAATAAAAGATGGTGAGTAACGTAAAATATCCTATTACTTCATTTTTATTGTGTCTACCGATAATGACTTTTTCCCCAAACATGACTGTTTCATATGTGTTTTGAAGACATTAGCGAAAAAGAAGAGAAAAGTGAAGTCAACTACAAATCAAGGCGATGATACTACAAAGACGATAGATGATATTTAATTATTGTTCTTTGTTAATGCTTTTAAATTTTCTCTTGCCAGCTTTGATTTCTAGAATGAGAACTAGACATACTCTTACTTGGAATTAAAACGATGAGGTCACCCTTTTCCAGGATGGTCGAAGATTTAGAATCTGACGAGACAGACGGAAGTGAGCTAGCGAGAAGGATGACTTTGTAGACGATCTGTGAAATTGTTGACTATGTATAACTGTGTTAATTGTTTTGTATTCGTGTAAATGTGTAATCTGAAATGCTTCAATTAAATGTTGTGAACGTGGTAAGTTCTGATTTTCTGGTTATTCTAAATACGATAACATAGGAGTGCCATATACACTCTGTATAAAAACAAAAAATAAATAAACCGACCCATCAAGAAGTTGCCCGATTGTAATGAAATTTCGTATTAAAATACATTTGGACCGAATATGCAAATCGTTAAGATTTGGTGTCCAATGAATGAATAGCAGGAGCTACAGGGCATCAGAACTGCGCACTCAGCAGGTGTATGTAAGAAACGATTCTCAACCTGATGGTCAAATTTTCTGTTGCATTACGACTTAGGATACCTTTCAACGACTGAAAAAATGCCTCGCAGCAGGATTCGAGCTCATTACGAGCAACTCTCAGAGTATGAAAGAGGTCGTATCATTGGATTGAGTTGAGTTTAGTTTTTTATTAACGTCGCATTAGAAGCAACACGAGGGCTATTGGCGACGTACCTCGTAATTTTGAACCACGGTCAAAAGACGAGGACGACACCTGAGCTAGCACCCCTCCCTCTCCTAACATCCCCACCATGCCAACATAATTGGATTGAAAGAGGCAGGTTGGGCAAATCGGCGAAACACTCGTCATATGGATCGAAGCGATGCGGCGATTAGAAGATGCTGGCAAGAATAGGTGGACAATGGCAGATTTCAGCGTCAGGGGGGTAGCGGTCAACCAAGGCCTACAGCAGATCGGGAGGACAGAGTGATTTTTAGATCAGCTGTCACAGAGCCTGATTCTTCGTTATCAACCATCAGACGTGCGACCCACACACGAGTGTCCACCGTGACCATTCACAGACGGCTGATAGAGAGAAATCTACCCTCGTACCGACCGCTACGCCACCTGCCACTCACGCCTGCACACTGTTGAGCCAGATTACTGTGGTGCTTGGCTCAATCAGGATGGAATGATGCTGACTAGGGAGTATAGTGTTTAGCGACGAATTCCGCTTCCAACTGTGTCCTGATGACCCTCGAAGACGTGTCTTGAGACGCCCTGGTTAGCGTGCCGATCCTGCTTTCACTATTGCACGCCACACAGGCCTTCAACCAGGAGTTATGGTCTGGGGTGCCATTTCCTTTGATAGCCGGACCCCTTTGATCGTCATTAAAGGAACACTTACAGCACAGCGGTACGTCGACGACATTCTGAGACCTGTTTTGCTACCGTTCTTTTTGCAGTACCTTGGCCTTATTTTTCAGCAAGATAATGCCACACCACATACGGCACGTGTTGCTATGAACTGTCTTATAGCTTGTCAAACATTTCCTTGGCCAACCAGATATTCAGATCTCTCTCCAATCGAGCGTGTCTACGATTTTTTCGGGAAGGCGATTGCATTTACCAGGGGATGTTGGTGACCTAGTCCGACAATTGGAGCAAATTCGGTAAGAAATACCTCAAGAGACCATTAGGGAGCTTTATCACTCTATGCCACGTTGTGTGGCAACTTGCATCCAGGCTAGAGGTGGGTCAACACCTTATAGAGCTCGTTGCGTTGTAACTATGTAACTCTGAAATCAATCAATGAATTTTTCTGAAATTTTTATTCAATTGAATAATTTTCAAAATAAGTTGGCAAGATTTTTCAGACACCCCGTCGAGTCGTTTGAAACGCATCACTTTCATTCTTTTTTATCCGAAGGACAAAGAGAAAGATTTGGTCTGTAGGTTGCGTTTTCGGCCTCAACAAAATGAGCGACGGGCTTTTTTTTTTTTTTTTTTTTCTGATTACTGGATGAAATTATTCACCGTGAATAATTTAAACAGTTTTTTAAGCATACATGTGATAGGACGATTAGTTTAGTTTTTATTAACGTCGCACTAGAAGCAACACGAGGGCTATTGGCGACGGACCTCGTAATTTTGAACCACGGTCAAGTGACGAGGACGACACCTGAGCTGGCACCCCCCTCTCCTAACATCCACACCACGCCAACGGGAGGACTTTGGGCCCCAAACAGATTTAACGTGCATCAGCCCCGGCTACACGGCGGGTCTTTGGCGGCCAAGGATCGAACCCGCGACTGATCGAAAACCGCTAACCGCTAGTCCACGACCTTGATGTGATAGGACGAAACGTGATCGAAAAAGGCGCTCACAGCAACCTAATCATTCGCGCCGTTGCATAGGAGGAAGCCGGAAATCGCATCATTATACACATATTCTTGCGCCTAGAAAAGTAGTTCACTCGCTCCAACCCAACATACCTTTCTGACAAGCGATACAGACAACTATAATTATAAACACATATAAAAACCCAAAAATAAGCACACGAACACAAAATTAAAAGATTAATGATATATTATGCATAGAATAATTAAACTTTTCTTCCTGCTAACTTTCGTAAGAAAATCTGTAATTAACAAATCGGTTTGAATGTATTCTAATTACATCGTCTTCTAATAATCTTTCGCAAAACAAAACAAAAAAAGAAATCGAAGTTCATATGTTTTAATTTATTTAAAGAACGAGAGCCACTAAATTCTTGCTTGATTTTCTGAATTTAAGGTTATAGCATCATTTATAATTATTCAGTTCAGATAAAAATTTATACTCCAAATAATATCTTTGCAAATTTCAGAAATGGACAACATCTATGCTTCCCATGTCGAGGCTAAACGTTTTTTATTAATGACATTTCCATAACAATTATGAATTACCCAGTAAAATTATACCACCAGAAAATAGTTTTCTGTATTTCCCCAACTAGCATCAGAACAAGCATTTAGAATACTAAATTTCTTGTCATAAAACATTTTGTATCTTTTATGCCTATCGAATATCTTGATATCTTATAGTCAAATTAAAATGTCTTTTTTCTGGTTTATGGTTAAATTGTGACAAATAAGATATTACAAATAATATAGATGGGCGAGTTCTTTTAACCAAATATAAAAGTTCATCGATTTATTCCTGATGTATAGTAATATCAATCAGTTCACCAGTAGGAAAAAAACTCTTATCTTCCCTCTAAATTATGGTTAAATATAATTTTAAAAAAAAACGGCTGTAAAAGTGTCAAACCTTCAATAGGTTTTACTACTAGAGGTTTAACATCTTTGTTTACGCCTGCATGTGCTATCACCGCGCCGACGGACCGCGGTAGCCAATAGGTCAAGGTCGTGGACTTGCAGCCGGCAGTTTTCGTTCAGTCGCGGGTTCGATCCTTGACCGCCAAAGACCCGCCGTGTAGCCGGGGCTGATGGACGTTAAATATGTTTGGGGCCCAAAGTCCTCTCGTTGTCGTGGTGTGGATGTTAGGAGAGGGGGGTTCCAGCTCAGGTGTCATCCTCGTCACTTGACCGTGGTTCAAAATTACGAGGTCCGTCGCCAATAGCCCTCGTGTTGCTTCTAGAGCGACGTTAATAGAAACTAAACTAAGCTATCACTGCGCATCCTATACAAAACGAGCTTAACTGCTAATTCATAATGTAACCATTGCAAAGAATGGTGAGCTCTCGCCGTGTTTATGAGTGTAATGGGAAAAACCCATCTGTGTGAAGGTACCATGAGCTGGTGTCTTATGAGTTATTAAATTATTATACAGTCCGTTAATTGGAAGTGTTTTTATTGTGAAAGTGAGAACTCTCTCTCTTGTAAGTGAGTGACCTATGGAATTGTAAAGTTGTGTTGTGAATCGTTCAACCTTTACAGCCTTTTAAATCAGCTTTAACCAATTATAAATCAATATATTTAGATTGTAGCAAAATTATACCATTTTCATGCTTTCTTAATGTGTATACTTGTAAACTTTTTAGCTGTGTTCTCATGCATTTCAAATATATTTTTGTGATGTGTTAGGTACAATATCTAAATATATTGTATCATTTTTACAAAAAATAAGTAAATCATCTACATACACAGATAATATAAATATATTTTGACTTTCGGTTTTAATGAGCACACAATTATCAATTAAATTAATCCAAATTCTTATAATTCACAGTTTATTTTCATATACCAGGTTCTACCTGACTGTGTGGAAAACAATAAATACTCTTTTTTTCTATTTTCAAACCCGGTCATATCCAAATAATTCGTATAACCTGGTGGAGATATCACATACAGCTTCCTCAAAGTCAACATTTTTAAACTTTTTTTCACTTAAAAAATATGAAAAAAATTATATCGTAATTGATGATTAATAGAAAAAAAGGTTGCCAAAACTTTAACTTCTGGTCTATAAATCCGAAGAAGCCCTGCTGTGGAGTTCAATTGGATAAAAATGAGAAGTGGACAGTATTAGTTTTAAATAATTTATTAACTTAAAAAACATACGTTTATGGCAACACTTAAATAAATTTTAATGTAGTAACATGCGAGTATAAGAATTTTTTCTCATAATAAAGCCGGAAATCTCTCTAACACATAGGTGTCTTTTCGCAAAGGTGACTCGAACGAGAATGATGAAATAACAAGTTCGTGTAGATATAACCCAAATTATTCATCTGCGAGGTCATTAAGAACCTTTCTAAATGGAGGGAGAAGAGAAAATTCACCCCGCGCCGAAAAAGAGCGCGAAATTGCTTAGCAAATACCGGAACGTTTGAACGCTAGAAATTTTAAATGAGGGGGAATTTTTCAAAAATGATTTTAAAAAGGTTATAATATAAAAATATTCTATATGGGTTTTTTATCCAATATCTTGTAAGACTTTTGTAAGACTCGCGATAGCCTAGTATTCCTGGTGGCGAACTCATAGCCGGCGTTGTTTCCATCAATTAGTTCTGTTACCATTTAAGGCCCGTGTTGAAACTAGAGAATAAAGTGGTCTACGCGCCAAACGAGACGCTTTCTAGCTCAGTGATGTAACTGCTTTCCTCGAGTAATGACCCTGATATGATGCTTTGATATTTAGTAGCGAATATTAATCTCTATTTAAATGTTTCGTGGCATCTTAGCAATAAATTAATTTAGAGATGTCAAAGAAGTCCGTTGTATGAGTTTTTGGAAATAATCAACCAACGATTTGAACAACCACCTATCTGACAGGTAAGCAAAATTTCCATTATTATTTAAATATGAATTTTAGTGTTTGGTTTGGAGATAGTAGCTTAAATTTTAGAATTCAAAATAAGGCGAGGTGGGAACTGTATAAATTTATTTACTGTACTCTGTTAATTGAGAGACAAACGTCCCAGTTCACATACTAGACCGAACTGACTCACTCTCACATATGCCGCTAGAGAGCTACAAACTAGGAAAGCAGAGCGTCGTGCAGTGACGAAACCTACTCCCTTCGTTGAAAATGTAGATTTCAACAAAAAGATTTTGACATAGAAAATATAATATTCAATAAAACAATAGAAATAAAATAATAAAATTAACACATATTTTACAATGAAAAGTAAACACTAATTACAATTTATAAATGCATATCAAAGGGTTCAATTTTTGATAAAAAAAATTACTCTGATTTTCCCATCATATCTTTTTACTGTGTCACGTACGCGACCCAACTTCCATTTGTAAGGTGGTAAATTGTCATTCTTAAGTAATACCATGTAATTTGAACTTACATTATCTTTGCAAAATTTCTATTTATATCTTAATTGTGAAAGGTTTAAATAGTCCCTACTCCAATTCATCCAAACCATCTACACTATATTGGTTGTTCTTCGCCATCTAGACAAATAATTATCTTTACTATCAATTAAATTTTGTTCCGGGATTGAAATTAATGGGTGACCTATCAAGAAATGTCCAGGCTCTAACACATTAAAATCATTAGGATCGTTTGACATAGGTACTTTAGGGTTGATATTAAGAATATTTTCTATCTCTGTTGTTACGGTAAAAAATTCCTCAAATGTAAGCTTATTGGAACCGACAGCTTTTCTGAAATGGTTTCTTAATGATTTTACTTCCGATTCATACAACCCTCCAAAATTTGGAGAACGAGAAGGAATGAATTTCCAACAAATGCCTTCTGCACATAAATAATTCGCTACTAGTTCAGGAGGATGGCTCATTAGTTTATATAATTTTTTTATCTCAGAATTTGCCCCAATAAAGTTATTCGTATTTTCTGAAAAAACACATGAACTCCTTCCACGCCTAGCGAAAAAGCACTCTAAAGTAGCAATCACTACGTTTGAAATAATATCAGTCACTACTTCTATATGAATCGCCTTTGTTGAGAACAAACATAGATTGAGACATGTACCTTTTGAAAGGTACCCTTACATTGACCATTGTACTTAATAAAAAAAAGGACCACAGAAATCGATTTCGTAATTCGAGAATTGAGAACTGGGATTCACTCTTTCAGCAGGTAAATGTCTTAGTTATTGTTCGCAGGAAAAGGGCTTATTTTTGAAACAAGTTACACATAATTTTTCTCGCGAAATTTCTCCTTCCTATTGGCCAGAATTCTTGCCTAACGCAGTGTAACAAAACTTGAGGACCTAAGTGTAAATATCTTTTGTGAAAGGTTTCCATAATAATTCTGTTAAGTTTTTGTCTAGATGCCAATAATTTTGGTTATTTTGCATTTTAATTAAAATTTGCATTTGGGAAACAACAATCTAAGTAACTTTACTCCATTTTTAGATAGGAATAAAATTCTTGTTACTTATTTTGCTGTACTTAACATTTTTAACTTTGATTAAACATGCAATTTCTTCAGAAAACTTACTTGATTGAACCAATATATTCGATGCATGGTTGAGCTCTTCAGTAGTCAAAACCTGCCTTTAGCTTCTTAGGATTCTTAATATTATGATAAAACCTGAAAATATAACTTAAAATACTACAAATTTAAGTGAAATTATTTTTAAGTTTTACAAAATTATCAACAAAATCTTCTTTAGAATCTACTAATAAGACCTGTTCAACAGAAGGTTTCAAATCACAAATTGAAGTATCATCTAATGAATTAGCATAATCAGTTGGAGGTGGAATATCTAAGTTCAAGCAAATAGAACCATTCCACTACAGAAAGTTCTTCAATAAATCTGTAGCTCATGTACTACGGGATATAATGTCTGAAGGAGTGCTGGAAGACGGAATAAATCTCCAATCATAGCCAAGATACAATATCAGTTTAACTCTATTGAACACGAAAGTTTTGAGTCTTTCAGGAGGAGTTCGAATCCAACCTTAGAATCACTCTACATATATATGAGATTGAAAGGAACTTTAAGATTGGAATCATCCTTAACACAAGGTGAGGCAATAGAGCAGCAGATAATTCTAGACGTAGTATCGTTAATGACTTAATGGGACAAAATTGATTTCCTGCATACTAAACTTATTTTAACTTCTCCATTGACACATTTCGAACTTACATACACCAAAAGCCTTTTTCGAAAAATCATAACAACCGTGCAGATCTATAGAGATAGTGTTTGGAAGAAGGATATACCTTGGGATTTGGAGTTGATTTTTACTTCAGGTAAATTATCTAAAATTTTTAACCAGTCCTTTAATTCATTTGGTGGTATATCTGATACCTAACAGCTGATAGGTTCATTCTAATTTAGCTTTAATCACCAATGTCTCGGAAGAAATATTTTTGCTCTTGAGATTAGTGGACCGATCAAACCCAAGGGATCAAACAGTCTAGCGATGGTGGGAAGGACTTCAGATTTTATAAAGCTTTTTGATGGTTGTATTGTAACTTTACAGCTATTATAGCATGCCTAGTGTTTTCACTGTGAGTAAATCTGATGAAAAGGTATATTCTACAGTTTTGTTGTCCTTTAACAAACTAAGATGATTAGATACCTATTTGTGCAACTGCATGCCTCCTGTTTCCAGGAGCTGAATTAATTGAAATTGTAAGTTCTTTACTTCTTCTAAGCTATCTGAACCCGACAAAACATCATCTACATAGGTATCACTAAGCACCACAGAAGATGCTACAGGAATTCTTTTCTGTTCCTCTCCAATTAATGCCTTCTTGTTGCCTTCAATTAATGTGTTCTTGTTGCCAAAAATGGTGCATCAGACGTTATATAAGATACAAATTTAAGTCTATAAGCCTCCACAGAAGCAAAAGGGCTTATTATTTTGCGAATTTCTATCTGATTCATCAATGAGAATTTGCCTATGCATCTTTTTAATATCTACATTGAAAGTATATTTATGCAAACAGAACAATGCTTTCATAAAAAAAAAAAAAAAAAAAAAAAAAAAAAAAAAAAAAAAACAGCTCTTGTTGTACCATTGAGTATTGTAGAATTTTGAGAAATTCCCACTGCTTGATTTCGATGATGCATCAAACACAACACGATGTGGAGTGGATGTGCTTCCTGGCCGAAAACTCGCATGATGGGGAATATAATAGTCCTCAATGGATCTCTCATTATTTATGACTATTTCCATATGACCAAGGGAAAGGTATTCATCCATGAAAAACTTGTATAACGTTGTCGTCGTTTTATTTTTATCTAACATTTTTCAAAGTAAGTTTAAATGCCTTTCTGCTATTTCTCTTGTAGAACTCAAGCTGTTTATTTTTCCTCTAATAATTTATCACGTATCTTCCCGTTCCCACATATCTTCCCACAGTACGAAAATGTTTCTCACAATATTCCTTTTTGAATGAAATTGAGTCATTACCCCAGAGAATATCCAGAGAATGATTCTACACTCTATAACAAAAAAAAAAAAAAAAAAAAAAAAAACGACGCAACACGAAGGAGCAGTCCGATGGAGACAAAAATTAGCGGATAGGAAAATTATGAACAGAATAAGAAATGATTAAAATTTCAGAAAAATTGAATGATTTGTTTCCGAGTTACATAATTACAAAGTAACGAGCTCAATAGGGTGAATTTCTTGCCAAATTTGCTCTAATTGTCGGGCTAGGTCATCAACATTCCCTGGTAGATGCAGTCGCCTTTTCATCATATCCCAGACGTGGTCGATTGCAGAGGGATCTGACTGGCCAAGGAAGTGTTTGACAAACTGTGAGACAGTTCATAGCAACATGTGCAGTAGATGGTCTGGCCTCATCTTGCTGAAAAATAAGGCCAGGGTGATTCAAAAGTAACGGTAACAAAATGGGTCTCAGAATGTCGTCGATGTACCACTGTGCTGTAAGTGTGCCTCTAATGATGACCAAAAAGGTCCGGCTATCAAGGGTAATGGCACCCCAGATCGCGGAAGAATTAGATCTAAGACCTGATTCTTCAATGACAGTTAGGAAACTTAAGGACTTAAGGTTGATACAAATTACGATGAAGAATTTGTTCAAAATTTGCTTACGAGTATAGTAGAACAGAGAAAAATGAAACAAGAATTAGAAGAGAAACAACATCAAAGCCAACACGAAATCGAGCTAAAGCGATTAAAATTAGAAAATTAACTCAAATTACGCACAACGGTTGACGATATCGACAATTAAAAATTAATAGGCAAGACAATATCCAAATTTCTCCTTAAATATGAAGTCAAAGAAGATATTAATTTATATTTAGCCTTTATTAAATATTTCGAACGTCAAGTGCAACGTTTAACTATTCCAAAAGAGCATTGGGATCTAAAAGATCATTCATATCAGTTAGGATTCTTACTTTAACCCTTTGAAGGGCGATCAATAAAAAATATTAAATTTTGGTAAAAATTTATCTGATATGAATTAATAACATTAAAAGGACACGATACCAAGCGGTAAAATTAATTTTTATTTATTTCCTGATTTTTAAGACACGGTATAAATAATATACCATCGCCCCTCTAGGACATCTTATTTGTACACTCTTTGTTTCGCATTCCATAGAAGAAATAATAAATATTTTCATAAAAAGTATATTATTTTATCTAATTTGGGAAATATCAGGATCACAAAACACATAAAAAATGAGAACTTTATGAGGTTGAATTTTTAATTCTAAGAGTGATAATTTGTGCGAAAATATGTTAATTAATTTAAGTAAAACTTTTTTTATACGTATATGATTTTTATAATTTAATGATAAAACTATGTTAAAAACTTAATAAACAAAATTTAGTAGAAATAAATTTAGTAGCTGTACAGTTTTATTTAAAATAAGGCAATTTTTTTATTGCATATATTGTAAAAATATTTTCTTCCTCACTTGTTTCCGAAGGTAACTCTTATCCTTCAGAAGAAAGCTCTTTACACAAAACAAGTTTTTAGTTCCTGTGTGGGTATTCTTTTAAAGACATATGTTTTAAAAATTAATTAAAATTGAATTCTAAGGCTATTTTAAGTAAAATTAAGAGTGGGAGTAGATCTGTAAGATTTCAAAAACCAGCCGTCCACGGTAATTGTTCGCACACATTCGAAACATACCCTCTCAAATATGAGATGGACAGATGTGTCAAAGAAAAAAGGGTTGACCCTCTTTATTCTGAAGTATTTATGGGATGTGTACACAATTACTTTTCTTTCCTTTTAATCACCACTAAAGCGGAATTCTTAAATATTTTCAGTTTAAAAGGAATCATTCTTTCTTTCAAGATTCTGATGTACCACATATGATGCCTAACGCTAAGGGCTCTGTTCTTCTGACAAAGCGGGTAACTCTTTGCTGTACTGTATCTTTTTAATACCTTTCTTCAGTGATTTATATCTTAGTTTAAATTAAATCCTTAGATAACGTACATCACTAGAGGCAATGAACCCCTACTGTCGTCCATCAATTGTCTATTTTTATCTCATGCTAACACTATGCTATATCAATTATCGTTTGTAAGTCTCATGTCAATCAACAACAAGTCCCTAACTGGCTGTCACCAACCCGTTCTATCTTAGACGCCTCAGAAGACTTTTCCTACGTCCTCGCATTAAAAATTACATAGATTACAATACTTAATTAAGAACTGAAGCTGTAAATGACTTTCAAAAGGATTATTACAAATTAATGAATAATAGCATTTTCGGGAAAAAGATGAAAAATGTAAGGAGAGTCGATATACGTTTATGCTCAACAGAAAAGCAAGCTCGAAAACTAATAGCGAAATCAAATTTTGATCGTAGCACAATATTTTTTGACGACTTAATGACCGTTCATTTATTAAAAAAAAAAAAAAAAAATTGAAACTGATACAGGTAGGAATGGCAATTTTAGACATCCCAAAAGTTCTTATGTATTCTTTTCACTATGAGTACATGAAGCATCGTTACGACTCAAAAGTGCATTTGAATCATGTATACTGACACCGATTCTTTTATATACGAAATAAAGACTGATGATTTTATAATAACATGAAAGATGATATTAATTTATATGATACTTCAGACTATGATAAAAATAACATTTATAATTTACTTCTTGTTAACAAAAAAGTCATCGAAAAAATGAAGGATGAAAACAAGGGAAACATTATGACAGAATATGTAGGATTAAAATCGAAAATGTATGTCTACAAAACAAAGAATAAGATTAAAAAGAGGCTTAAAGGGATTAAAAAACAAGATTTGAAGAACAAAATAACATTTGAGGACTACAAAGCATGTCTTTTGAATCAAAAATTGAAATATGCTGGCATGAACTTAATTAGGTCCGAATTTCACTCAATAAATTCAATAAAGCAAAACAGACTTGCTTTGTCATATAAAGATAACAAAAGATTTATTAACGGTGATGGGATTACTACTCTTGCAAATGGACATTGATTGTTGATGAATTTAGACCTATTCAAAGAACAGCAGGACATAAAATACAATGATATGATAAACATACATTAATGTGATTTTTGTAACATAAATAAATGATTGTAATGTAAAAAGTAATGCAAAATGTTGTTTTCCTGAATAAACAATTTACTTTGTATATTTACTGTGTATGTGTAATCATTATACTGAAATCAAATTTACAAGTTGCTATTAAAATAATATTTAATACATAATACTAAGTCTACTTACAAATTAATACTTAAGTCATAGCCGCCTGCTCCACCTACAAAGTTAAATTCGTTAGATTAAACAATTGAGTTTTCCTCAGGCCTGTATGTCTCCATAGGACAATGGTTAGTGTAACGAAAACGCCAATGTCCTATGGAGACATTTTGTCCCGAGGTTAAGAGTTCAAATTCTGATTTAATTTTTTAGCATCGTTTATTTCAATCATTTTCAAATCCAATAATTGGTGTATATTTTAATCAATAGGTGACGCTCTGAGCACTTTTAACATTCCTATACTTAAGATTGTTATTTTAGTAACTATTTCAGTCATCTGATGGTGCGCAGAATCAAGATGAGACAAGCTTAGAATCAAGATGAGACAAGCTTAAACAAGATAAAAACGAACCTGTACACAAGTTGATTACGAATGAACAGCATCACACAGTTTTTTTTAAGAAAAACAACAACTCAACTCAACACGACCACCGCCTGTGAATTGAAAACCGAACCCAAAACTGCAGCAGAAGAAAAACAACTCAACTGAACCTACACATGTGCATTGAAAATTAAAACCAAAATTGCAGCAGGAGGAAAACAACTCAACTCAACCTGCGCAGCCTTTATCGCAGAACTAGCCTTTTCTATCTACTCACTACGATATGATCTTTCGAACAAGAATTTCAGATGGATGAAAAAACTATACACTGACTTGGCATGTGGTACCTAAAACAAAACTAAAGCTTGAAGCAGTCATAGGTTCAGATATTTTAGAACGAGCATCAGTCAATTTCTTGAAGAATGCTGTAGAATTTGTTAAATTTGAATATCAAGCATTCTTAATGCTAATATTAGAGGGAAACGTCGGCAAAGTACAAATTAATCACATAGGAGAGCCTGAAATCAAAAAAGAACTTACGAAAATGATAGAAAGCTACAAGCCTGAAAAGACGGCAAGCATCGTCGTCACCATGCGAATTATTTTGAAGGATGATGAACCAGTTTGTCAATGACCACGTCGATTAACATTTACGGAAAGAGAAGTAAATAAACAGATAAAAGAATGACTCAAAGAAGGCCTCATACTCCCAAACTCATCAGAATACGCCAGTCCAATCGTAATGGTCAAAAAGAAAGATGGAACTTCCGAGAATGTGCGTCCATTACCGAAAACCCAACCAGAAGCTAGTGAAAAATAAATTTCCTATTCCTCTCCTCTAAAATGTTTTAGATACGGTACAAGAAGCAAAAGTTTACTCCATGTCAACGTTGATGAAGAATGCGGAAAATTCACGTCTTTTATTGTTCCGGATAGACAGTTTGAGTTCAACAAAGTTTCTTTTGCGTTAAGCACGAGCTCAGGTGTTTTTTGAAGATTTGTCACAAGCATTTTCAGAGACCTTACACGTTGAAGAATTTTAGTAAGCTATATGGATGACCTTATTGTTCCAACAAAAGACGGAAAGGAAGGACTCCAAAAACTTAAAAGTTGTGTTCGAAGTTGCAAAGAAATATGGTCTGGAGATGAAATTCAAGAAGTGTCAGTTCCTAATTGTTGAATTTTTAGGTCACATAATAGAGAGTGGAATCATAACGCCCTCAGTCGCAAAGATGCTAGCAGTGGCAAAGTTTCCAGAACCGTAAAGAAAGTACAAAGTTTCCTAGGATTAACAGGATATTTCCGAAAATACATCAAAGATTACTCGAAAATTGCGAAATCATTGAGCGACCCCACAAAGAAAGAAAATCCATTTGTTTCTGTAACAAAACAGAAAGAAGCATTTGAAAAGTTACAGAAAGTATTAACTGAAGACTCATTCTTACGCATTTACGAATATAGAACAGAATTACAAAGAAAAGATGGAAACACAGAAGAAAATCCGAAAATTGGAAAGCTTACAAGAGGGGGGGAAAAAAGGATTTTCCGGATGTAAAAAAACTCCAGAATACAAAAAGGACGATATGGATTTCTTTATGGATATGGACTTTTTCTATTAACATCATTTAAATACCAAATGTAGATAGATATTATTTGGTGAAACTCGTTTGATTTAATTTTGTGCTATATTACTTTCTTTTAATTTATATTCGATATTATCTTGTGTTATTTACATTTTACTGTGTTTGCTTATTTACATTTTACATTGCTTTATATCAGTACTTTTATAATTCCTATATAATAAAGTATTTTAAAAATGAACACATATTTTGCTACATGTGGAATATTGAAAAGTTTCGAAATTCTTTTTCTATTTTGTGTTATTTGCTATTTTGGAATATTATGAAATATGATTAGTAGAGATTTTCAAATTCTAGTATAAATGGAGAGAAGCTAAATTTGTAAGGGTCGAGCTTAAAAGGATTTTCAAGCTAATTATCAAATTATTAACTGTATTTTTAAAGATATTGTAAAACTAGTTCCTCCATAAATGACACCACGAATGAGTCATGTGATAATTCATGCAGTGACCCCTATTCCTGAATAAAACGGAGAAGCGTATAGTTCTCGTTCATCTTCCTCTTTTCTTCTGTTCTCCAGCTTCTTTCTTCTCCCGAAGTAGCTAAACTCCGAAAGCCAGCAGGCATTCCAATGCCCATCGCCAATGTGTGATGAAATTAGGCTGCCATCCATCTTCTTCGATGAACTAGTTATTTAAAATAGGTCAACTTGTAAATAACTGTTTTTTCAGATATTTTTCCTTCATTTTTACTTCTAATAAACGAAGTAAAACAAATTGAAGCCTCATCATTAAACTGGTAAATGCACACCCTGAACCTTGTCCCTTAGAATCCGAAACACCAGGAGTTGTCTAGTCCAGACAAATATCTCCTTAATAAATATATATATATATTCACTCACTCACTCACTCACTCTCTCTCTCTCTCACACACACACACATAGTAGTAGGCAAAATTGTGAACATATTTGAAAATTTGTATGTTTTTTAACTTTGTATGCTTGTAGAAAATGTTACGTTTCACCAATTGCAAAGTCGTACTTATTACTTTAAAGAGAATTTAATACTGAATTCTATTTAAAAAGCAAAATTTAAATATTTGCAATACAAAAAAAGTTTATCTGCAATAACTATTCATATACATTAGATATTGATGATTGCAGTGAGCTATTGGTACTTCATAAGAGTATCCTTTATTTTGTATTACAGCTTCACATGGATGTTTCATAGAGCTGACAATAGTTCTAAGCTCTTTCTTCGTTATTATAGGATGCCAGGAAACAATTTATAACATGAATTAATTCCCCTTTTATTTGATGGGCGCCTCATTTATCATTTTCAAACGGTGGCACAAGTTTTCGATAGGACTCGGGTCAGAACTGTTTCTTGGCAAGGACAACAATTCAATGCTCTTTGTACAAAACCACTCTTACGATAATTTTACTGTGTGGCAGGGAACTGAATCCTGCTGTAAAATAAATGAAGTATTGTAGTTAAAGAGATTCCTGAATGAAAGTAGAAGTTATGGTCCTAGAATAGAGTCAATTTATTTTCTGACATTCAGTGTCCCATTGATGACATGTAGGCCAACTATACCTTCTGCTGACATCCTTGACCAAATCATAACACTAAGTGTGTTCTTCACAGTTGCCTAACTGCAGTCAGAATGTATCTCTTCTATTTTACGTGACGAGGAAGATACCTGAGCTGGCACCCCCTCTCCTAACTTCTACACCACGCCATTGGGAGGACTTTGGGTCCCAACAGATAAAACGTGCATCAGTACCTAGTACACGGAGGGTCTTTAGTGGTATCAAGGCTCGAGTCCGCGTCTTGACGAAAACTGCCGACCGCGAGTCTTTAGCCTTAATCATTTGGCTACCGCGGCCAAATGTGAAAAAAACAAAATGCAAAAATGTAGATTTGTAAGACATTACCCATCCCAACATCTTGCATCCAGCAAACAAATTCAGAATACAACAGGTCGGCAGCTAAAAAAAAACTTGATTCACTTTTTAACATTCCAAACTAGAATAGCAACTATTGGCCGCTGAAGCTACCTATACACCCACCTTATTGCAAAACACCATCATCATGTGTTTATTTATCAAAATTATATAAACAAGTATTGCCAGATTCTGAAATTGGATCCAAAATTTCTTCTGGTCGTACAAAATCAAGGCTATTGTCAACAATATTTTTGTGCACCTAATTCTTTTCAGTTGATTTTGGAAGTGTTAAAAAGTGTCCCACTTATTTGGATTGCGTATTAATGTATCAAATTTTGCGGCAAAAGAGTGTAAAACTTTATTCTACTTTATATATATATTTCGATAAAAAAAAAAAAAAAATCTCGGCACGCTTCATAAACTTATGTGGCAGCGGTAGCCTAGTGGTCATTGTCGCGGACTCGCGGCCGACAGTTTTCGTCCAGTCGTGGGTTCGAGTCTTGATGCCAATAAAAACCCGCCGTATATACGGGATTGATGTACGTTAAATCCGTCGAAGCTCAGAAGAAGTCAAAGTTTTGAACGAGGTTCAAAATTACGATTTCCGTCACCAATAGCCCTCGTGTTCCTTCTAATGAGACGTTAATAAAACTAACTGTATATATAAGAAATACGTATTTGCCATTTGCGTAAGAAAAAGGATCTATATCTAAAGTACTAAAAAACACACATTTGGAGAAAAATAATCCGAAATAAAAATGTACAGCATTTTTGGGAGACAACTGCAGCACCAACTTTGGTGACATACATCACGAAGAAAAAAAAACATATTCCAGCGTTAAAAATAATACACTGCGCATATAATGAATAATTGTGTGCAACATGCCTTAATGGATTGACCATAGACATTGTATTTCTAATTAATCATTTTTCGATTTACTCTTTTAAGAACCGAAGCATTGAAAAAGTTCTGTAATTTTATTGACACAGAACACAAAAAGCTGCTATTTGACTCAAGAACAAAATGGTTATCTTGATTTACTATCATTAATAGAATGCTAGAAAGTTATCCAGCTCTAAGATATTTCTTTTTATCACAGTTGCTCAGTTGGGTAATTAATAGTGGATTGTATGAATTTCATATAATTTTTCTCGAACACATATGAGCCTTCTCGCTAAGGCCACTACAACGAGAATGCACGAAAAAGAGAACTCGCCCAACCTAACACCTGCGACTCAGAGATTTCCTGTCGGAGGCGATGCTCGTTAAGGTCCCGTAATGAAGAGAGAGAGTAAAAGAGAAAAAATACCCTCACATGGTCATCTAATATGGAGCTCTTGCATCTGAAAATGGGCGCAAAATCAAGCAAAGCCAACAAGAGAACGTTTGAGCATAACAGTACACACACTTCATTATAAATTACTTTCATTTTTCAAGTGGCAGCGATAATGGTTGATTTTACTAAGCAGCGATAATGGTTGATTTTACTAATGTAGCACTAGAAGCAACACGAGAACTATTAGCGTCGGACCTCGTAATTTTGAACCACGGTCAAGTGACAAGGACATCCGAACTCTGGCACCCTCTCCTAACTTCCACATTACGCCAACGGGAGGACTTTGGGCCCCGACAGACTAAACGTGCATCATCCCCGGCTACACGGCGGGTCTTCAGTGGCATCAAGGCTCGAACCCACGACTCAACGAAAACCGCCGGCCGCGAGTCCGTTGCCTTGTACACTACGCTACTGCGGCCACAAATTAACTGTGTAAGGGACATGACCGGAAGGACACTCGGGAGAGCCCTCCCGAAACAAAAGATGCTTATGAGTAAATCGAGTATGTCGAATGCAAAGGCGAGTCAATCTGACAACTGCTCTTTGCATTGGAAGAACATGCCATTCTCCAATGATAGGCTTCACCTTGTGTAGTTTGGTATTGGACTGAAGACTAGCCGAGAGTGATTCCTGCCATGTCTGATGAATAAGATTTAAAATGAGATGTCTTATGTCTTCTTGCGGGACTGCAACCTGCAGAGAATTCGTTCCAGATTGTACAGTCGAATTCGCTTGTTCATAGCTTAAAATACCTACATGACTAGATATAAATAGACATTTACTCATACCACTTAAAATAAAACCACACAAACACATAAAAATTTGGAATATATTAACTTTCATTTTAAAAAAGGCATTTTTATTTGAAATATCAGTTTTTCTAAACACAGAAAAAAACAACCAAAAACGTGTTTCAAAAAAAAAAAAAAAAATCTTTAAATCATGAAATTAAAACAAGCAAACAATTAAAATGCTGCAGACAAACTTTGGCATATCTTGCATATTCAATAGGAATGATATAATTTTTTTTTTTTGTACGTAAATACAGATAGAAAATGCTTCAATACAATGTATTTATACTTTGCATACAATAAAAACAATAACAAGTTAAACCAACAACAGATTTGAGACTGAATTAGAATAGCATCAAAAAAGCAATTTTTGCAACTAGTAATTTAATTTGCTTAATTGTTTCCTTCCCTGCTTTTTATTTTATCTTTTATTATTATTATTTTGGAATATATGCATGGAAAATATTAGTTAAAGGGAAACAGAAAAGCATTCCTGATAACTGATTAATTTCTTCATATTTTTCAAATATGATTTAATTCGACATATATATATATATATCAATATAATAATATTTTTAAAGAGAATTCAGAGAAAATTTTGGTTCATAATACAACCAATGATGGCAAATTTAAAATCAGTACCAAAGAACAAAATTATCAGAAGTTCAGCTTTTACACTAAAAACTAAAATGCATTAATTTCTTCAGTTTGTATTAAATTGCGAATTAAAAAAAAAAAAAAGATAAAACTATTAAATTATTTCCACAATAGTTAATTTCCCTAATGGGTTAAATTTTAAGGTTCTCAAAAGGTATTAAACTTAAAATTACAGTTTTCTTTATAATTTTCAATCTATGAAAATGATCAACAAAATTCATATTTTCATGTAACTAAATTTTCAGGTTTAAGTATATTTATGTGAATTCTCACATTTTTAAAAATCTTTCAAGAATTTTTTTTTGCCAATTATGCATCACATTTTTGTTTGTAGGTGGCCTATCATCATTATTCAACCGCATTACAAATACACATATCTATAAGTACACGAAAATTTTTTCAACAGAATGTTTTTCTTTTTTTTTTTAAAAAAAAAAAAAATTACACCTATAATTAACAGCAAACATACATTATATGATGCATAAAGCTAAAATTTTAGAAGTCTGTTTCCAGAAATACCAAGTCTGATATAAAGGAGCAGGGCAAGTATTTGTAATGGAATTTAAAGAGAGAATTTGATAAAGAAAAAATGTTACAAAATTTCATACATGGAAGCATCTAATTCCAGCACATTTTACAAAGGAAGTTCTTATTCACATAGGAACAATATAAAAAGTCTACATAATTGAAAAAAAAAACTTGTTAAGTTTTTTTTAAAATTTTTGATAATGCATCATAGTACATACTATTAAAGATTTTTTTTTTAATACGTAAAGAATAACAACCACAATTTAATAAAACTACAAAATGGGAAATAACTATATAAAAAATATCAGGAAGCTCATAAAATTTACAAAAGAAAAATTATCTTAACTTTTATGACTAGTTACATGACAATGACTATATTTAAAAATTACCCAATATTAAATTAATTTACAATAACATTCTTTGGTTCTTAACCAATTGCAAAAACACTGAAATGAAAAAAAAAAAAAAAAAAAAAAAGAACATTCTTTGAATAAAGATTCCTAAACACAGTACATATATTTGTTCTAGATAACATGGAATCTTGTTAATAATAAATAGTTAACAATGAGTGTATAAATTTTACATGTAAATACATTTCTAACATTTCATAAATAACAAAAAGTTATTTTAAATGCTATTAAAGTCATAAAAAATGAAATATATATTTTAAAGAGAACTACATATGAATACAATACTTTTAAATATGACAAAATATGTAAATAAAATTATATCAGAGATGACATGAACAGTTTAGGAGAATAATGTAATTTCTAAGAGGAAAAAAACACTGACCATATACAAAACAGCAACAAACAAGAATATTTATTCCCAATTGCATAAAATTACTAAGAAAAAGATATGTCCAATATTCAATGTCTAAAGTCAATATATCAAAACAATCACAGCTTTGAAAGCCCTCAAATTGTACTTTGACACATGAAAAGCTCATATAATTGCTTTTTACACTTCATCAAATGATACTTTAAGCCAAAAAAGGAATGTCATTATTACATATTTAGATAGATATAAAAATCTATCCTACACCAATATCAAAAATTAATATAAAACAGTACATGAACATCCAAGGTTATTATAATTTAAATACGAATATTAAAAAATATTTTATGAATAAATAAAAATATGAAATTTCAGAATTGTTTAAAGTTTCATATGTAACAAATGTTCAATTACAAAAATGGAGTTAAAAAAGCACAATAAGGGGGAAAAAATTATTCAAATTTAGAAGCATCAAGAAATCATTTACTGAAATAATTATATTATTTTCATATCCAAAGCAAAAGTTTGATTTATCAATAAAAATTCCAAGAAAACAATTAAGAAAAGCACATATAAAATATTCCACTGACATTCAAATGCAATTAAGTGTTTTTTACAAAATGACAGCACATACCTTGAAGTAATATGATCAAACTCACTGAAAATGAAACTACCACAAAGTTCTACATTTTTCTGGAACAATTTCACATAAGGAATATTCATTTGTTTAAAGAAGTTAAAGCTGCAAGTTTTGTAATCAAAAGAAAATGTCACAATACAAAATTAAATATTTAGCTTGTTAAAAACTACAAAATATTATTCATGCCTCTTTCCCATATCAAAATAACTTCGAAATAAAAATTTCAGCAATTTTATTTATGTCCCTTTAATCCCCACAATTATAGTAAACTACATATAAATTTACTTTCAAAAATGATAATTTTGATTCCTGTAAAGTAATTAAAGGAGTTGTTTTACATAAAATATGTACAATGCTCATTAACACCGATTCATACAAAATATTTTTACTTGATATTAAATAAAAAACACAACACCAGAAGTTTTCCCTCAAATTTCCACAAATTCATTTTTACTCAGGTGATAGTGAAAATTACACCTCACAGGAATGGAATATTTCAATATTTAATAAAAGTGGATCACATTTTCTTTACTTTATGATACATGTTACAGGGGAATATGAAGTATATGAAAGTATCATATTATTTCAAGCAATTTTTTTTACATTCAAATATTTTTATGTGTAATAATATGTGCTTAAGATGGATAGTAAAAATTTCATACTTTTTTAATACGATGCTTAAAAAAATTTCTGACATAACTGATTTAAAAATTACTCAAATTAATTTTGTCTTAAAGTATTAAAGATAATATTGTAAAAGCTGCACTGCTTGCTCCCTAATACACCTTACAAATACACATGTAAAATATAAGTAAAGATTTCAGTTTAAAATAAACTTCCACTATCAAATAGATTCACATTTTAAAACAAAAATAATTTAAAAAATTAAATAACGAAAAGAAAATAATTCCAATTAAAATATTTTTATTTTACAAAACTACCTTGAACAACTAATACTTACTTTTACAAACTAAATTATTGTACTATTGTTTTCAAACAAAAAAAATTACTTTTCAAAGTTAAAATTCCATTTTCCATTTGGGTGATCAAAAATGTTTCAACAAGAGGGAAAAAAAAGCTTTGAATCAGGATTTTGAGTTATCAAAATTGCTTAATATCAAATAGCAAGCTCAAAATATTTATCTGCCCTTGAAATGCATATTACTGAAGCACATCTTTAAAAAATATATGCTTCAATTTCATTGATAAGTTTAAAACAAAGCAAGTTACATATGTTAACACTTGCATGTTTAATTTGAACTATTTCAGATAATAATACCAAGTAATATTAATAGCATGCTTAAATTATGTTGAGATATGTACAATTAAATACAGTCTGTAATAGTTTTAACTTTAAAAAGAGAGGTTAATACACAAGTCATTACAATTAATCAAGAGAGAGACCATCATAAATGTTTAATATTAAACTCCATAAAATCTCTTCAAAAACAAGTTTGTGTCAGTTTTGTATTCTTTAATTGCATCAAAATATAAAAAAGAATGATAAAGTATGATTTCAAAAGTTATTTAAAAATTTTACAAAATCTTAAAAATTTTACAAAATCTAAAGATGAGATAGCAACACAAAAATACAATATTAAGAACAACTTTCCAGATTCTTAATGGACTTTCTTCAAAATATCAGTCGTAATAATATAAAATCAAATATGATAATTTTAATATTTACTTAAAGAAAATTATACATATGAAAGAAAGATAGAAACAACCTGTTGTATCCCGTAGAAATAAATATAAGAAACTTGGAATGATATTTCAAGGATGGTGTGTGACTAGTCTAACAACATTAAGAACATTTGATTTAGTCTGTGATAGTGTTTGATTACCTCCTCTAAAAACTAATAGCAACTTTCAAATATGATTATATCAGCAGATCACATAAGGCAGTGGAGAAATTGTTTAATCATAAAATTCAGTTTTTGTGAGGATCGCATGATAATGTTGAGCACAATATCAGTATGTAAAACAGTATATAAATAATCAAGCTGTTCACACAAGAAGTTCATATTCCTATTTATACACACGAAATACTTTCAACTTTTATGACATATTTAAACATACATAAACAATAAAAAAAAAATATGCCAAATTACCTCTAATAATTGTCAAATGAAATGAAAGATAAGTTCGTCCATGCATTTTTTTTATCACAGTTTAAGTACAATTTGTACTTTGAAACATAATGGGATTCATGAGAATAAAGTTTCAATCTATACAAGTTGGTAGAATTTTCGTTCATTACTTATAAATGAACCCAGAAAACATATAAAATGGAATAACGAATATTGCGTATTCGGAGATACAACTCATTACGAGCAGTGGCAGTTATTTTGGTTCCTAAACATATTGCAGTTGTAACAGCAAACATAATATTATGAAATAACACTATATAAAAGTTTCCTAACCAGTTAATTCGGCCAAAATCGCCCAAGAGGTCAAAATTCGTGATACCTAAAAATATACTTCATATTAATTTACTTCATATATTCACCATAACATATTACATGTTCACATTATAACCTATTTAAAAATAAATTTAAAACGTGAGGTAACAACTCACCTAAGCTACGAGCTAAAACAGGCAATGCAGAACTTAAAATGAGCAAAATAGCACAGTTTCCAATTACTTGTGTCATTGATGTGTCACGCACTTTTGGTTTCAGATAACAAAATAATGGCAGTGAATACAAACCTATTATTGATGTACACCAAAGATATCTACCATGTTAAGTACAAATACCAACACTAATTTAAAAAAAATACCCGACACAGGTACACTTGTACATAAATATGGTAGGTTAAAAAATTAAACTTACATACATCCATGCAGCAAAATTCAAAAGTTTCACTTTAGCAACAAGCTATTTTAAAGGCTTCTTAAAAACATTTGAATTTAAAAATAATAACATAATTAATGGAAACCACATTACCAGTTAGAGTCCACATTTTATTTCCCAAAAGTTTTTATTAATTATTAAATAATTATAAGAAGCATATCGCAGACTTACAAAGAATATTTTTTTAAAAAAAATTAGCTCCAGTAAACAGAGTTATTTTAATTTTCTCAAATTTCTTCACAAAATACTTTTTGACATATACTCCTAAAATATTGTGGAATTATAATATTAGACTAATTATTAAAAAGGAACAATTTTAAATAAGTAAGAAAATTCTTTAAAATGAAAATTACAACAGTTAGCAACAACTATTTAAGGACTATTATTATAATACAATGTGTTAAAAGAATTTCCCAACTTTGAAGAGCTACTATTACAAAATTAAAAAGTTTCTAATTTATTGGACAGTTAAATTAAAAATAACACTTTAAGAAATTATGTAACTATTAAAGGTGAACACTTAAAAAAAAAAAACTTTTTTTTACTTCAAAAAAAAAAAAAAAAAAACATATTTCACACTTTTTTTTTTCAGCATGTTCAGTGCAAGGTTTGAATGGCTACAGTTATTTTTTTCAGTTCCTCAATGTTTGCCAGTAGTGACATGAAAAACACTTTCTCTTTTAATTACTCCTTAATCTCAAAATTCAATGGGACATTTCAATTTAACATCAGAGCTTCAATGGGACCCATTGATTATGTGCAATATTGTCTTCTGCTCAGCAACTAATCCATCATATTGTATTACTGGATATTGTTCAGGTTAATTGTGGTGGTGTTACTTTGTTCAGGGTTCTGGTGTGGATAAACTGAAAGTGTTATTTTTAATTTAAATTGACCAAAATAGATGCTACTTCTTTACTTTTGCAATTATAGCTTTCAAAGTTATGACACTCTTTTGTAAAGACACTGCATAATTATTTTAGATCAATATTATATAGTCAATGTATTGAGCTGTTATGTTTAAACATTTAAGGACTTCCTTTGATTTTTTACTACTTTTACCCAAGACATTCTGAATGCAGACAAAAAAATAAATTTTAAATGTATGCTTCAAGAATTAAAAAAAAATTCTAAATGAATTTAAATGAAGTTGATGCCAGACTTCATAACATTTTTTATTCATATTATGATTCAGCAAACTAGAATATAGATCATTTTCAGCAAAACAAGAATTATTTAAAAAAAAATTTAATGAGTTTAAATATGATAACACGACAGGTTCTAAAGCTATGTAATCAAAGTGCAAAATTAATACATTTGTAATTCTTTTTCTTTCTATAAGTTGATAGTTGTGATTTCATAAAATATAAGCATTTATCTACAAAAACTATGTTCTTTTTCCCAATTCAAAGCATTTTCAGGAACTCAAAATTTGTATATTTATAAAGCACCTGAAAATATTTTTTAAAAAGTTAATACAAAAAATTATCACTTGAAGTTCCAAGAAAATAAATTTTAAAACATTATTAAATATATATTTTAAAATAGATTAATTTACTATCCTATCTAAAACTATATAAGATACTATAAAGGATACAATATGAGAATAATTTCAAAAGATGCACCAATGGGACCAAGTGATGACAATGAGTTTATTCCCAAGGAAATATTCTGTAATGAAACATGTTTCAGTACTACAATTTTAATTTCAGAATAAATCAGTTACAATATCAGAGAATCATGAATACAACAATCATTCAATAAGTCCTCAGAAAATCCAACAGATGGTGCATGTAGAATCGAAAATGGTTTTTTAGTAAGCATCATGACTCAGACAAATGTCTCAGTTATTTCCTTCACATGGTTTGATATTTACTGTGGACTGAAGCAAGAAACTGGTGGTTATTTAGAAAAATGGAAAAAGTGAGTTTCTCAAAGCAATGATAAAATACTTATATTTAAAAAGACTAAGCACCGAAAGAGATCAAAGCTGAGTTAGATAAAAGTTCATGGCACATCTGCTCCTGTGTTTCCACCTAGGTTAAAGAAGTTTAAAAGTTGCCGTACATCCACAAAAAATGAACATTGTTCGGCGTTCCAATGGAAGTGGCTATTACCTTAATGATTGACAAAATCCACGATATGGTTTTGAAAGATCGGCAAATCAAAGTGCACGAAATTGTTGAGGCCATTGGCACACTGCAAGGTACAGAGTTTTCAATTTTGCATTAAAAAAATCTCGGTGAGACTATTGCCGTGTTTGCTCTCAGTGGAAAATAACAACAATCCTGTGGTCAACCCTCAGGTTATTTTGGCGATTTTTATCGCAATACAGATGAATTTCTGCATTCATAAATAATTGTGGATGAAACGAGGATACACTGCCACACTCAAGAGACAAAGGAACAAACAGTCAAAATATAGCATTTTTGTAGGCAAAGGTTCTCCAAAGAATGCAAAGATGCTGCAAACGACCGGCAAGGTGATGACCATGGTTTTTTGGGATGCATGTAGAATCATCTATACTTATTACTTTGAAGGAAAAACAATAACTGGAGAGTTAGTTATTGCACAGCTTTACCAAAAACAAAAAGGGAAGGAAAAAAAAAAAAAAAAGTCCTCATTTGAAAAAAAATCATCTTTCCAAAACTATGCAGGGGTGCACACTTGCACAATTTCGATGGCCAAAATCACAGAAAAGTTCGAACTATTACAAATATCACTGTATTTGGCTCCAAGTGAATTTTTTTTCATTTCCAAATTAAAAAAAAACTGGCATGGCAGACAATGGTTCACTTTAAACAATAGGTCATTACCCAAACTAGATGTCTATTTTCAGGACCTTCTGAAATCATACTTTTTTGATACTTTGAAATCATACTTGGAAAAAAATAAAGAACTAAAAGGTGGTTATGTTAAAATTTAAAAATCTATCTAAAATAGTTAGAATTATATCTTTTCCCATGAACTTATTGAATGACCCTCGCATATGGAAAGAGATTTTATAACTGTCATTACCACAATTTTTTAAAAACTTTTACAAAAAGTTAAGAAAAGTAAATTAATAATCACAGATGAGATTCATTAATTAAAGTACTGGATATTTTTAGTTTAAACACTTCCAAGAATACTAGCATGTTTAAAACCTTTATTACAAAAACCCAAAAATGTCAAATATATGTCATGGATGAATAAAAAGTAAGAAACAAATTTTTCTGTTACAAGCTTGAAAGGAGCAACTGTCATCTTGGTTACAGCAGGAGAATGGAAATTTCCTTGCTTGGAATATGTATGCAAAGATTTCAGATAACATTGTATTGGATGGATTGATCGTTCAGTATTTTAGCTCAAGATATAGTCTATAGGGAAATCTCTCTACTGATTCAAATCCTGGGAAGATGCCAGATTATGGAGATTTATAAGAGAGTGATTAAATAAATTAGAAGCTCAAATGAACATGTGTCAGGAAATAAACTCCTTACTGTGGTATTTAAAGTACAGGATAAATTAGGAAATCAAATAAAATTTAAATGACAATCATAATATATATAAGCATTAATCAGTATATAAAAGGAGAAAAATATCCTTTCTGAAATTAATTTGTTTCGTAATTTCATACATCTGCTTGCATTTCTTTGTGTTAATGTTAGTGAAGTATTATACTTAGAAAATCTTGATTTTTCTCATAAGCATTTTAATGTTAGTTTTTGATTTTTTTTTAATATTTGGTTTTTAAAAGTCCCCCCTGCCCACACACTTTTTGTGTTTCTTTTATTTTTCTGATTTAAATTTTCAGAATTTTTTCTTCTTGCATTTTTGTGTTGTAACTATTTTTTAATAATATACTTAGTTAAAGGGGATAGTTAGGTCTATAATTCTAAAACAACTCAGCCTAATAGTCTAAACAAAATTAAATATATTACTGTCTTGCATTTTCAAAAAAAAATAAGGTTTTTAAAATTTCTTGATATTTTGTTTATTTTTCAACTTCCTTGATATATATAACAGGACAATTGAAAAGTCCCCAGCCTGACACATAGATGGCGCTACTAGAATTAAATCCATATGTTTTTTAGTTAGCCCTAACCCTCAAAAGATGCGTGAATAAATTTGACAGCTGTCGGATCATTAGTTTGTGAATTATAGCATTTTGAGTGAAGCAACTTTTGTTATTGTGAAAAAAAAATGGATAAAAGGGAATTTCGCGTGTTGATAAAATATTGCTTTTTGAAGGGAAAAAATACAGTTGAAGCAAAAAGTTGGCTTGATGCCGAGTTTCTGGACACTGCCCCAGGAAAATCAACCATCAAGGATTGGTATGCTAAGTTTAGACGTGATGAAATGAGCTCCGAAGACGGTGAACGCAGTGGACGCCCAAAAGAAGTTGTTACCGACGAAAACACTAAAAAAATCCACAAATGACCATCAATTGAAATTGAATGAAATAGCAGACACTCTAAAGATATCAACTGAACGTGTACATCATATTCACGAATATTTGGGTATGAGAAAGCTCTGTGCAAAGTGGGCGCCGCGCGAGCTCACTTTTCACCAAAAACAACGACGAGTTGATGATTCAGAGCAGTGTTTGAAGATGATCAAGCGTAATAAACCCGAGTTTTTGCGTCGATATGTGACAATGGATGAAACATGGCTCCATCATTTCACTCCAAAGTCCAATCGACAGTCATCCGAGTGGACTGCACATGATGAACCCGCTCCAAAGCGTGAGAAAACGCAACAGTCGGCTGGCAAGGTTATGGCGTCTGTATTTTGGGATGCGCATGGAATAATTTTCATTGACTACCTTGAAAAAGGAAGAGCCATCAACAGTGACTATTACATAGCGTTATTGGACCGTTTGAAGGACGAAATCGCCGAAAAACGGCCCCATTTGAAGAAAGAGAAAGTGCTGCTTCACCAAGACAATGCACCGTGTTACAAGTAATTGAAAACAATGGCAAAAATCCATGAATTGGACTTTGAATTGCTTCCTCATCCACTGTATTCTCCAGATCTGGCCCCCAGCGACTATTTCCTGTTCTCAGATCTCCAAAGAATGCTTGCTGGGATGAAATTTTCGTCAAATGAAGAGGTGATCGCCGAAACTGAGGCCTATTTTGAAGCAAAGGACAAATCGTACTACAAAATTGGTATACGAAAAGTTGGAGGGTCGCTATAATCAGTGTATCACCCTTGAAGGGAATTATGTTGAATAAAAAGAACTAATTTTGCCAAAAAAATGTGTTTCACTATGGTAGGCCAGGTACTTTTCAATTGATCTGTTATATATATAATGTATTTTGAAATAATTGTAAGATACAATGTAACTGTATTGTATCGTGAAGATTATTTTAAGAAATTGTTAACATTGTTGCTGGCAATGTGTATATAAATACATACATATTAGAGAAACACAAAATCACATAGTTGAAATATTATATATTTTATAATATATAGTATAATACCAAAAGAATAATTTGGATATAAGTGATTTAAGATCATCTGCAAACACACTTCCAAAGAAACAAATAGAAGTATAAGCAAAATATATGCATTACTCAAATTCCAGTCATTTGTTTTTTAATTTGGGTGGAAAAAATTTGGCAGATGTTTTGTTATGCAATTCAAAATTCTAGCTAGTAAATTTTTCATCTTTCTGAGGCATATAGTTTGAAAGGCATTTAATTCCTGTCCTTGTAATTTAAAGTTTCTGCACCTCATTTACGCTAATACTGATATAATGAATACAAACAATTAGAGCTTAATGTTTATATTTGAGATTTTCCAGCATTTATACATTGTTCTGAATGAATGGTGGGCTTTTCTAATCCTAGTTTTCCTCTTTTCCTCTGTGCCTCCCTTTTTATCTACTGTAACTCTGTGTCACGAAAAACAGTGCATCTCTTCCACTTTGTTTTGATTTATTAGAAGTGAATCTTTACTTTTACTATTTATTTTCAGATAAACTTATTTTGAAATATCCTCCAATCTCTGTCTTTTCCTGCATGTCAGCAAAACCTGATGAATTTGAAATTCATCAGTTATGTTTACTAGGCCAAAATCAGACTCACTTTCAAGAGATTCCCAAAATGTTTATATGACAATTTTTCCACCTCCTTTGTAATTTGTGTAGTTTTTCCAAATTGGTACAGTGTTTGAACATTCCAAGTACCACCTTTTAATTAGTTTTTAGGTCAAATGAATGAGTATCTGCATCCAAGTGTATGAAAGATTTTTCCCCAAATGTGTATTAGATGACCTCTCATCCAATTTTACAAAATAATTTTCATGAGAACATATAACTTGGTGCTTGAACTGGTACAATTTTGTGCATTTCTTGTAGTTTCCATAATCAGAAGTTGTAAAAAGAATTAGTGATTAGCTCATTGCCCAACCTCTTGAAAAAGGAAACTGGTTATAACACCATTCACTGGGTTTCCTTTAGACCTCTTTAATGACACATGAGGAGATCTGGGTTTTCTAAATCAACATTAATGACCAATTTTAATTAACAAAATTTCTTTTTTCACACAAGTTTGTTTACAATAATTTAAAAACAATTCAGTTGTTTTTTCTCAAAATCGTTCATTTATTTCCAGTTTCAGACAATAGAATGAATACATAACTCATATACAAGTTGAATTACTTCAAATTAGAAAGGTGGTTCTTTGTAAAAATATTTTCATTACTCCTTTCCCATTAAAATTCACAACATTTTATATTTTATAAAAATAAATGTAAACACGAAAAACAGTTAAGCAAAAGTAAATATAATTTATCACTATTTTTATTTTTACTTTAGAGAATTATTTAAAATTATAAAGCAATTAACTACACAAAACAAATACTTCTGACAGCAAGAGAAATCGTACAACAATAGTACCTTCCAACCAGAATAGAGCATTATATTGGGTTGGCAACTAAGTAATTGCGGATTTTTTTTAGAAAATCAAAGACAATTTTTTCATGGAACTAAATAACTTTATTCTGTAATGTATTGCCTATTTTGATCAATGACTTTTTGCCATCTTTCAGGCAGCATCATAATCCCACGTTCATAAATCTTCTGGTTTTTATTAGCAAAAAACTGAATCAGGTACGATTTGACATCATCATCATTATTGAAATTTTTACCATTCAAGGAGTTTTGTAAAGATCGAAACAAAAAGTAATCAGATGGTGCAAGGTCAGGACTATATGGTGGATGTGGCAAAACATCCCAAAAAAGCTCCAATAAATTTTGCCGAGTGACCAAATATGTGTGTGGCCTTGCATTGTCATGATGGAATACAACACCTTTTCGATTTGTCGATTCGGGCCACTTTTTTTCAACTGAATTGTTTAATTTCGTTAGTTGTTTAATGTAGACATCAGAATTGATCGTTCGGTTGAGTGGTAAGAGTTCAAAGTAGACAATTCCTTTGTAATCCCACCAAACTGATAACAAAACCTTCTTTTGATGAATATCAGCTTTTGATGTTGTTTGAGTGTGTTCACCTGGCCTGCTCCACGATCTTTTCCGCTTGATATTGTTGTAAACAATCCATTTTTCATCGCCAGTTATCAGTTGTTTTAAAAATGGATCATTTTCATTACGTTTCTTTAGCAAATCGCAGCTGTTAATGCGTTGCGTTAAATGCGTTTCTTTCAGTTCGCGAGGAACCCATATATCGAGTTTTTGAACATAGCCAAGTTGTTTTAAGTGATTTTCAATGCATGTATGTGATAAATTAAGCTTCTCTGCAATCTCACGTGTTGTACTGTGACGATCCGAATCGATTATTGCTTTGATTTGGGCGTCATCAACTTCAACTGGACGACCAGAGCTTTTTCATCTTTGAGTGAAAAATAACCAGAACGAAATTTGGCAAACCAATTTTGACACTGCCATTCTTTTAAGGCTTCGTCACCATAAACATCACATAATTTTTTATGAGCTTGTGATGCGTTTTTCCCTTTGCGAAAATAAAAAAGCAAAATATGACGAAAATGTTCCTTTTGATCTTCCATTCTTCAACGAAGGCTAAGCGAAAACTACGCAACCGATCAAAAAACTTTTTTTACTGATTGACAGCTGAATTGCCAACTATCAAATAACAAAATGTGTTTTACACTTGTACTACGTCTTCAAACCTAAAAATTCAACTGATGCCATCTATGAGTGAAATCCGCAATTACTTAGTTGCCAACCCAATATACAAAAATTAAATATATAAAACTATCGTAACATAAAACTTGCATTATATTTCAGAGACACCACATATTTTACTTCTATTAAAGCAACAATTTATTATAAACGTTTTCTTAATATCACAAATACTGAAATAAATTTTCCCCAATTGATATTGATATGAATTACTTTGAAACACAGTAAGCTGGACAAGCATAAATTCATGGTGTTCTGCATTGGTGTGTCTAAGTAATGAAAGGAAGTAAATTTCAGTATTTAAATATTTTCAGGTACACTAACCATAATATCTCTTCAGAAATAAAAGGGATGGAATAAATCAGTCAATACAGAGAAGAAGGTCAAGCTATGTAACTGAGCTTATAGTATATACTATACTGATTCAAAAAATCCCTCCTCCTCTCACACAGCTCTAGGGAAAACGATGTAATTATAGTTAAAACAAAATGAATTGTGTCAATGTCAGTATGGTTACTATTTTCTTTTGGCTTGTCTTTTCTTAAAAGAAAAATAAGATGGAAGATCGATTTGTTCTTAATATAGATAATAAGTGGAACAACATAAAATACTATTCTTGAAAAAAGTGGAAGAAATAATATGATAGATATTATAAGATAATAGACATAGATAGAAGTAAATATTTTTTAATGAATAGAGTATATCTTTACAGCTAATGATTAACTGTATTAACAATTACATGATATTTCAATACAAGCTGAATTTTTAATACATACTAAGGTCATTCAGTTTTTCATTTCTTAAAAAAACAGAGCATGCTTTTTCCAGCAACTGTATAAAATGCCAACTCAAAAAAGTCCTTCACATATAAAAATATCAGCAATTTATGATAAATAATGGGATATTAGACCTAATATAGCTTGAGTTGAAATAACATAAGATGAGAAAATAATTAACTATTAAACATATTTTTTATATTTTGCTCTTATTTGTAGAGTGGAATCGATTGGTCATGTATAAACTTGACCACCAAGCAGCTCATTGAAACGATGCTTCACCATTTGAAAGTTAAATTAAGTTATTAGGAATTTGCTGTAATAGCAAGTGTAGACTGGAAATAATGTAAATTGTGAATTTCCTTAAAGCTCATCAAAAAATCAACAAGCTAAGGATTGCCACAAGTGAGGAATTTTTTTGAAGATACATCTGCAGATAAGCCAATCACCAGTGTATATGTAACTTTGTAAAAGTCTGATTGTAAAGTAATAGTCAAGTGTTCAGATGATCTATATACAATTTACAGAGGTATTAATATAAAGGAGATAGTCGTCTGTTGAATATAATGCATAAAGAACATTGAAAATAAGGTTAACTTAAGGAGGACATGAATTCTATAGCCTGTACAATAGTACTTTAAAATTTTTATTTATTTGTAGAAAGGTATTTATGACTCTCAAATATTTGAAAAATTAGGAAACTTGTTACTTATAAGACTGGATTTATTTTTAAGCATTTCAATATTTTACTTTTTGTTGGAACATAAATTAAAAAAAAAAATCTATATAATTCCGAAAATTCTCTAAAAATATTAGTATAAATGCATTTATAGTTTGAAGAGAGCTTTTAAAATACAAAACAATATGCTCAAATGTATATCAACTGAAATTTCCCATAAAACAATGAATAAAAATTACCATTATTATATTGGAAAACTTAACCAATAATAAATCACACACATTACTGGAATTTCAATAAATCACAATCAATAATGGAACATAATACAATTAGAGGGGGAAAAATAGCATCAAAGACTACCTCTGAATATATTGGCAAAGCTTTGACTCCAAAGCATAATTCTAGAGTATTTTGTGCAACCATTAACATGGACAAAACCTAAAATACAAATAATTTTGTTACACAAATAATTAACAGCAGAAGATTAATTGATCAAAATTTACACATTCCCTAACACTTAAGAAATACACGAAGTTGCTGCAAAAGACAAAATATACTTAATGAAAGCAAAATTCTATTTTCACATACATAAATTATGATGAATAAATAAAAAAAATACACAAATTTCAGATCAGTATTGTCTTCAGTGCTTACCTTCTTCAGGTAAGAATGTGTATCACTCATCTGAGGCACTCTAGTGATCTTTTTACCTTTCTCATGGAGTTAACTGTATTCGGTACACACAAGAGAAGTGTCCCGGGATTACCTAGCAATCCTTCACTGTTATCAACCCTCCTTCTTATCAATCAATTTTTACCCCCCCTCCTATTTCTTTAAATGTCCAGATCACAGTTACAAATTGTATAGCACAGCAATCATGTCTAGCTCTAATACCAATAAACTTCACAATCGTTCACTCGCACTCAGATCAGTATTATTGCATCTATTAGAACAAATGCCATAAAAATGGTTACATATTTAACCCTTAATGTAAGGAAACCCCATTTCCCAGTGGCTAGACATAAATGTTTATAATGACAAGCTTCAGCAAAAATACAAGTATATCTTGTTTTACTGATGACAGAACAATAAAATCAGAACTAATGGAAAGTCATTAATATTTTCTATGTCATGAAAACATACCTAAATTTTTGGGGATGTAAATAATCTACAACAATTAGTGATTAAATGAAAAATAAATTCTTTATATTTAAATAAAGTAACTGAATTGACTTTCTTGTAATACTCTGCAAACTGGACAAATGATAATGTTGTGCTGCATCAATCCATACATACTTACAAATTTTCACTAAATTTCTACAAATACTTTTCTCTTATATAGTGTACATTCCAGTTTGAATGCATCACTTTGTCATTCACAATTTTATGAGAGCATAACTTCTCAAATCAGTCCACTATGCAGAGAAAAATATAGCATTTCCTACAGAAATACATCATGTTTGTCTTTTTATTTTATGATCATATTTTTTAATGTTTTTATTAACCTTTTGATAGGCAGTACAGAGAATGTTAAAGGAATTGATAAATCAGTGGCAGCCCAACATGGAACAAGAATTATCTTTCGTTTAATGATATTGCAACAATCTTGAAAACTTCTGAATATGTGTTGAATGCTGAATGAGTTCATATAATATTTTCTTCCAAGAACAGTTTGTATCAAACTTAAAATCCTGTGTTGAGTATTAAATCTATCTAACCACATTCTCTCAGTAACTGAAGTAATATGCATCTTTTAAAAGTTGAAATGGTGCTATAAAAAGGATGTTTCATGCTCAGCTCCAGACAATTAAAGGCTGAGGTCTAGGATACAGTTTAGTTTAGTTTTTATTAACGTCGCACTAGAAGCAACACGAGGGCTATTGACGACAAACCTCATAATTTTGAACCACGATCAAGTGATGAGGACAACACCTGAGCTGGCACCCCCTCTCCTAACTTCCACGCCACACCAACGGGAGGACTTTGTGGGTCTTGGGTATAGAAAAAAGAAAGAGAGAAGAAATTGAGAGGAAAATATTTTCGCAGCACTCGCATGTGGTACTCATGCATTTGCTTGATAGAACCTTGTATTTTTGCTCTGTCAGCTGCAAGTCCACTCTCTCAAGAGTATGTTTGAGATTCTCTGGGACTTGCTTATGTTTCTTAGTTAATGGCTACAGTAATTTTACTATATTCATAGACTCCTCTAAAGAAAGTGCTTACTAAGGGTAACATACTTGCCACATTCTATCATAAAAAATCAATTAAAGGACAAATTTTTAAAACATGTCTTAAGTTGAGGCACACTAATTTTTGCAAAATGCACTGTGTACTATATAAATAAAGACCAATTTCAACTAATATCTATTTGTAAAGTCTGTATTATACAATAATTTGTCCTCTTCCAGTAATACTAAAATCCTCTCATTTTTATGTTCCCAATTTATAAGAACACTTCTAGAAAAATTAAAAATTCCTCTACTTCTAAATCTTTTCTGATCATTATTTGTGACTTTTCTTTCATTTTATCATAATGTAGAATTTCAAATGCATAATGATTTGTTTCTATTTTTTGAAGAAATTAATTGAATAAGGAAAAGGCAAAAATACCTGAAAGGAGTTTATTCAGTTGAATGTATTAGCAGAGACTCAGTTTTTGTAATTGGATGATTTATCATTCTAATTGAATAAGTTTTCGAATCAACAGGACTGTTATATGGGATCTTTTTAGTAATTATTGTGGAGCATTGTTCTCTTCTGACATTTATATGATGCCCACTACAATATCACTATATCTTTCTGATTTGCTTGAAGAATTTGAAACAGTCTTCATTGTCCAAGCTCTCATAATAGTAAGGTCACTCTTTTCTTATAATTTGGAAACAGTCAAATTTGCATTTACTTTCATTTTCTTGGGCTGTGAAGGTTCTGCCATTCTCGTAATATCTAACATTTGTAAAAATGTTCGTAAAAAAATTCAAACACAAAATTTGAAAAACAAGCTTCATTAATAATAACAACCTCTACATTAAACTTTCAAATCCACACTAGAAATAAAGAATAATCTATGATAGCTGGCATCTCAAAACATCACTGGCATACAAAGTGGTGCTATACTAACACTCTAGCACATTGGAGGCAGAAACTAGTATATGGTTCCTTAAAGTAGCCAAATTTGAAGTTGTAATTTCAATGTTAAATATTTCCTCGCTTTCAAAAATAATTGTATGAAATATTGCATTTATGGTAAGGTGACTAGATTTTAACATTCAAAAAGTGGGACGCCATTGACAGGAAGGGGGGGGTCTTAAGAATTTGGTACCTAAAAAATACCTACCTTTGGTACCTAAATAAATTACAAACATATATCATCTGAAAAGCTTATTTGTTGATATCACTTGGAAAACTAGAACTAGCATGCAGTACGATGTGTATCATACGAGAGGCAGTTACAAAACTCCATATGCAAAGGCATTACTTCGTGGACAACCAACAAACTCCTAATACCCTGACCCTTCTTGTTAAAATTCCCCTCCGTTTCCAATTTTTGTATAAGATGCAATTCCTTTGCAACAACATTTCACATGATGCTAGATCACTAGCGAAACATGTCACCATCAGAATAAAATCTGTGGAAGTGTACAAATTGTTCTCTCTTCATTTTGAAGCTACGAAATGTTTTCGTTGCTGCCAATGCCGAAAAATGCCACCTCTCATTAAGTCCAAACAATGGTGGTTGTATTCTAGCAACTGATCAAGGCGAACTTTGATAAGCAGTTCCTGATAATCAGTTCTCAACAATTAATTTTATTATTATAGTTTAACATTATAAAATTTACAAAAATAATATAAAGCTCAAATCCTGGTGAAATAGCTACATGGAAGCAGAAACCGCATATTCCCTTCCCGTTCTCAAGCCGTTCCTTTGTTTGTTGTGCATTCTTTCTAAAATTCGGGACTTTCTAAAAATCCTGCAGGACACGGAATAAATTGTTAAAAAGCAGAACGTCAGGTCACCTTAATTTATGGGCTTCACAATACTTTAAAATGTCAGGAAGAACCTGAATGATCTCAAATCTAAAAAATTTTAAAATGTTACAATTCAATTTTTTTCACAGTACTGTCTAATTATCCATATTTTTAATATGAATCACTGTTTTAATTTTTTATTTTAGATTTGAAAATTTTTTCTATTGATTAGTTTAAATATCTTTCAAAAACGTAAAGTAGAAAATTTTATATCCCTAAAAGTTCTATATACTGATATAACATTAGGGCACCCTTTTTTCAAGCCCCCTTATATCAGAACCTTATAAGCAAAATTTTATAAAATTTATGCTAATTTTTATGATAAAAATCCAGATATGTATAAAAATAGCAATCCTGATGAGCATTTCTTTTTCTGAAATAATTAACTTTGTTAATTGATCCAGTAACATAATTTATATCTCTTTGAGCCGCTATCAATTTTATCCAACTGTGAAAAAAAAATTGAAAAGTTTAAAAGGAGTCCTTTTTAATTTTTTTGAAATTTTACATTGAACTATAACTTCAAACTAATTTCTGGATACACAATGCATTAAAAAAAAAAAAAAAGAGACAAAATTATTCATGCTGATTCCTTTAAGCAGATAAAACTAGCACTGAACAAAATCTCATTTATTCATTTTAACTTTAGAAATTTGATTAAAAATAATTTTCCAACATTGTCTTGAATTTATTTAATACACATTCATATTTGACACAATTTAAAAAGTAGTTTTATAAATGCTATTTTTAAGTCATAGCCATAAAGACAAACTATAAATGATATTTTGTAAAGATGAAATTCAAAACATTATATTTCTAAAATTATTTTATATTCCATTTCTTGAGATTCATTTGGCAGATCATTGATTTTTCATTGGATATGCACAAAGAAGCAACACTCAAAATTGGATCTCAAAATTTAGAACCAGTAGGAAGTCAAAGACAATACCTGAGCTGACACACATTCTTCAAACTTCCACACCATTTTACTTTAGAGAACTTTAAGTGCTGGTACATCCAACATGAATCAATCCTGTAACACAACAGGTTTTCAATGGAATCAGGACTCTTAACACGCAGCTTGACCGAAACAACTATAGTAGCCAAATGGTCATGTGACCATGATCACTCAATTATCGTGGTCCTCACAATTTCCATTAAAAATGAATATGTATAAAAGCAAAAACTTTTACATGAGAATACAAAATGTAGAGATAATCATATCCAAAAATACAAAAACTTTATTCCAAAGGGATAAAGGTAAAGAACTTAACAAGAGCCATTTTATCAGCATCTAAAGAAGCAAAAATTAAATTTGAAATGTTAGTCGTGAAAAAGATGCTCATAAACAAATGCAGATTGCAAAGATAATAGACAATATTTTGCTCCTTAAAGTATCCGAGAAAATACTATTTAACCATATATAAATCCTTAAGAAATAAAAATTTTATTTATTGTACCAGAAGAAGTCTTTAATTAATAAAAAATGTAGGAAAAATGCACCATTGTTGTTTTTATAAAGACAACTCCTAAATAAAATTCTCCCTACGATTATGAATTAAGACTTTTTCCCCCTATTTTTAACTCTATTCTATTTTTTAATCTACTACTTTTTGCAAAGTACACTAAATATATTACAATTTCTTCTATTATTTTGAACAAATTATTAAACAGACAAATGAATGTAGAACCAGAGAATTATCATTTCAAAGAAATTTGTAATCACATAGCAAGTGTAACACATTTTAAATTTTCATAGAACACAGTTAAAGATATGATTCTGTGATCTTTCACTCAAAATCACAAAAACAACAATTTTTAAAAAACTGAAACCAGTGAAAATATACTTACAGTTAAAAGTAACAGAAAAATCATCATAAATGGATATAAAAAGTTTCTTTTAAATGCTGCATGCCTGATTTTACTCTCTATAAAATAAGTACACAAGACTGTATTTATATTTTTATATATATTATACCATACATGAATTTATTGAACAGCAGTTTCAATAAATTTATTTTATAAATTTCACATCATTCACAACTCCTAAATATAAATTTTTTAAAATGAAGATGTTTTGTAATATGCTGTAATTAAGTTACGAATAAACATAAAAAATTTCATAAAACTGAAAAGTTTATGCTGTGGGAGAGAAGACAATCAGAAAATGTTGATATCAGAAATATGATTTTCATAAAACAATTTTACATAATATATAACAAGTCAAAATAGGCAGAAAACAAGAAAGTTCATGCAGTTGCACATAAACTCAACATTTAATAAGTGCTTTAGAATTTCTTGAAAAACCAAAAACCAGTTTTAAAGCATTTACAGATTACCAAATATAATCTTTTCTTAAATTTTTACCCTGACATCTCATTTTCTATTTAAAATCTGTTCCACCAGTCATTAAAACAAACATTAAAAAACAGGCATGCATAATCAAACTGATTAAAGTCATGTATTAGTTAAGGCGTAACTTTCACCATGTTCCAATCACTTCAAATGAACATTAAAAAATGGAGTATGTGCATGACCATAATTTTTATATCTTTCCATTTTGGAAAAATACATTTCACATTAGAATAAAAAAAATTTTCATTTGTTGATTAAGTTTGGTTATTGTGTGTTTATTCCAAATGATACACAAAAGCACCAGATAAAAAACATAATTCTAACAGCTTAAAAGAAAATTAAAATTTGTTGCAAAATTGTCTAACAGGATGATGAACATGCAATTGTTGGCCACTTAAACTCTTTATATACATGTTCAATCCAAAAAGATGAAAGGATCGGATGGACCAAATAAATCTGATAAAAGAGAATTGCAAAGAGATAATATTTATTCTAGGAAAGTTTACACTAAAGATATATGAACTAAATAATGAATCGATAAATAATTGCAAATACATTTTTGTGCACATTCATATTTCAAATATATCACCATACCTTTTGTTTGCAAAAAAGCTACCATTCGATCAAGGCCATCTTCATTCAAATATGTTGATCTATCTTCTTCATATTCCTAAAATAAAATTTAAATTTAAATTATTTCATTTTATTTAAAAAACTTTAAATATTATGAAATAAGATTATTTTTTATACGGTATAATAAAATTTACTAATAAAATTAAAACAATATGAAGATATTACTTTGCAATTTAAACATTATTAAATATGAAGGAAAAATTTTATTAAAACATTTAAAAGTAAAATTCTTATACATTTTCAATTTCATAGATATTTTTTAATGAATATTAATAGCTGTGTAATTAATGAATATTAATTATGCAGCTCTAAAAATACCAGAAATCATTCAATATCTAATGTTCATTCAAAGATTGTTCTCAAAATCAAATTAATTTATACAACACTGGTTTTCAAAAGTTAAAAGTACAACTAATTTTTAAAGACATACCCTCATAAAATTATTAATAAAATTAATTTAAACAAGTTTTATTTATTTCATAAATGTTCAAATTCCGAACTCAATATATTGTTGCTGTGTCAAATACAGGTCAAATCAAAATTTGAAATTTAGGTTAATTTAGAAATTGGCAAAATTGTGAATGAAAAAAATTAAAAATGAAAGGAGTGAAAAAAATAAGTTTTCATAATGAACTATCAAATACATACAGTTTAAAATGTTTTACGATATATGCCATTAACATATTTTAAGGGTGTATGCTGGAATTTAGCCATAGTAAAAAAAACTTCATTTCCTATAGTTTATAAATCACTGGAAACTACACATATAAAAAAATGACCAACTCCCTTAAAAAAAGATTTGTTCATATCTGAATTATCAATAAAATAATATAAAAACCAGAAATTATCAGAATGACTAAATTTATACACATGTTTAAAGGAGAATACACACACACATATATGGTAAATATTAATATATACTTAATTAAAAAATAATATACTATTAGGAAAAACTATTCAGGGAAGTTAACAGATGTAAGATACAAAAATAATTATTAATAGAGTAAAATAAAATTCAAAATATAATAGAAAATGCATTAGAGTAAACAAAACAAAATTATAATGATAGAAATAAAAAAAATAGTTTTAAAACCTTAAAGGCAATTACAAAAAACACTACCAAAGATAGACACTTAAAATCATAGGAAAAAAATTGAATCATAAAAACCACACTAATGGAAATAAAGTAATAAAAATGTTGCCACAGGCTGTGGATTGTATGCATGATAAAACATGTAAATTTAACATTCAAACCATCTCACTCAGCTATTACTTTATATTTAAAAAAGGTAAATTACCAAAAATCACCAAACAAGACCTAACACAAATCAGAAAGAGAAATCACTATAGTTCCATAATAGAAGAAAAAAAATCAACAAAGATAAGTAAATAAAGATATAGCTTACAAATTTCAAAAACAGAAAAAGAATTATGAAAAAGCACTTTAGAAAAAAAATTTGATGTTACTCATACTTAAAAAAGGAGGGGAAAAAACATAACTACAAAAAATCTTTCACAAATGGCAGCTTAAATTATATTTCTCACTAATAGAAACAAAAGCAATTGAAATAATAACTTAACACAAGACTAACTAATAATTAAATATTTTAAGAAATATTTCAAAACATACCAACATATATAATTTATTTTATTTCAAAGAAAAATTAGCATGTAAATAAATTTTATTAAAATAATTAGAAAAACAAAAATAAATATCTGGTATTGACACTAATTTTTAATGATGTAGGATATCATTATAATTAAATATTTCTAAAATTAGATATACTAACAATTACTAATCTAAAAAAGTAATTCACTAAAAAAATGTCACAAATGTTACTAAAAATTTTACTATGAGGGAGGTTTAAAAGGTACTTGTATTTGATGACAGATGGCATCATTAAGGTAAATTGTTACCATTAGGTGCTATCTAAAAGGTACTTGTATTTGATGACAGATGGCATCATTAAGGTAAATTGTTACCATTAGGTGCTATCATCTGTTAAACAGAGCCGAAACAAATCTGAGATTGATCAATAAGTTAATTCTGATTTAGTCATTTGCTGCCAAATCGAAATTTCATTGCTGCCGCTTCAAGTTGACATGATTTCGCATTGAATGGTCATTGTAAATGAAACCTGGATTCATCATTATTACAAAAATTTCATTATTGCATTCACTCCATTATCCTAGTTCTAACAGCAATGCTATAAAAATTCGGCTGGGTATGTGTGGGAGTAAAAATCAAGTCCAACTAGCAGGATAGCAACTAATTTCGCTTTATTAAAAATCTTCAGGATGACATGCAGATAGTAAAGCTTGGAAAACAAATACACAGCACTTGCCCAATTTAGTGACACAGAAACAGGAACAAACAGCATTTTTAAAAACAGTCAGAACTGTATAAGCAACATCATCTCACCAGCTTACAAATTCTCACGAAGGACAGCTGCCTCTGTAGTAATACTCTGCGCTTCCAGAGCAGGTCCCGAAAATTCCTTGCAGAGAAATACAGCTTATCCACAAAATTGCCTGGCACCCTTCACTCGCCAAAAATTTCCAGTCGATTTCCAGTTCAATCTCCGCAACACAGACAGAGTTCGATAGGTTCAGTCTAAATCTCAAGTGTGTGCAAAAATTAAGGAAGTAAAAAAACTTACATATCAGTGAAATGAAAAGGCAGACAGATTGAAAGACTAATTGAGGAGATTGGGTGAGGTCCAGTAGAACATGCACAGATATGCAGCTAGACATAATGCAGAAATATTGGAGCGGGATAAAGCGTGCAAGCAGTGTAAGCTCAGCATATCTGGGAAAATGATTGCACAGCACATATCATTTCAAGAGACATTGATTTGCTGCCTCAGTGTGAAACATCAAACAATCAATCTTTTAGACAACATCTCGATGATTTTACCTGAGGTCGAATGATTGGAAAAAGAGAGGAAGGTTGAAGTGTGACTGCAGAGTTCGGGATTGCTCCCGGAATTGTTTAATGACTATGGAGAAAATTTGAAATTACAAGAATAGCTGTCCGATAGTTGTCCACGAACAACCTTGCCATCGGACGACGAGTATATTGTCCTGCAAGCCAGAAGGATGGATGGTTGGAGTTATTAACATTGCCCTCTGAGCAACACTAGGGCTATTTTTGACAAACCTCGTAATTTCGAACTTTGGTAAAGTAACAAGGAAGACACGTGAACTGGCACCACCTCCCCTAACTTCCCCATCACACCAACCAGACCAGAAGAAACAGGCAGCAGACAGCGGGAGAAATTGCTAAACACCTGGCACAGGCGATTGGACAACCAATATCACGTGTTACCGCGGCCAGGAGCCTGCACAGTGGTGGTTTGTTTGCATGACCACCTTTATGGTTATCTTTATAGTTTACGACTTTTAAATCTACACTACCTTTAATACTTGCTCATAGGAGAAGGCATTTTTTATGGTGCCAAATAATATCAGAATTGGACATATAATAAATTGGATCAAGTACTCTTTACAGAGATGAGCAGGTTTAATCTCGGAAGCAATTCTTGATGCACACACATTTGGAGAAAGTGAGAAACCCACAATAACCCTTACAACATCATTAAAAGAGACTGGTTTGGAGATTGCAGTGTTTTCGTTTGGGGAGGCACCATACTTGGATGACCTACCCATCTTTACATCTTTGATGGAGGTTCAGTCACCAAGTCCATTTATTATAGTGAGATTCTTCACATGAATCTTTTTAGAGGCATTATGGGTCAGCAGTTCCTATACATGAATGTCAATGTGCCATCTCATTGCCTAATAGCTGTCGAAGAACTGCTGGACAGGGAGGATATTGAAGGCATGGATTGGCAGGCAATCTAAATTCCATCTAGCATGTATGGCCCTTACTAGGGAAACCCTTGGCAGTATGTGCATATCGCTAGTAAAGATTCCAGAGCTCTGATTGGCGGTACAAGATGAATGGGCTGCAATGCTTCCATAACTCTTTTGATACCTCACATTCAGCATGGGGGGACGATGCGAAACCTGCTTAGCAGTCAGTGGAGATCATTGCCCCTGCTAAAGGCTGGATGTTTCTGGCTGGACAAATGCCACATGGACATTTCAGGTTTCAGTTTCATTGTGCTCCATGCTACTTTTTTACTAAAGTTCCTTTCAATCTTTTTGATTTCTTTTTTGATAAGTTTTTCTTACATCGCTCGTGTTCTTATGTCTTGGGAATCTTTTGGTATTTTTGTTGATCTGGAAAGCTTTATATTGAAAAACCATTTTGTCCTTACTTTTTGTGCCCACCAGCGTATATGTATAATAAATTTCACAATTTTCAAAGAACATTCACTTCAGTTTGATAAGGATTTTATTTCAGAATTACTTAAAATGTTATCATTTTTTTAACTGCAGACACCAAGACTTTTGTTTTCTGAATCATATTTGAGACAAAAATTCAATTCTACTAAATACTCATAATTTCTTTTAACTGAAAACCTTCTGTAACTCTACAATCATAAAATCTTAAATTTTATTTAAAAATTTACAGTAAATAATTCTAAAAATTTTAGTGTAAGGGCTATAAGTTTTCAAATACTTGAATTATATATAAGCTATTCCAAAGAGCTTTTTTTTTTTACTTGATTGATTTAAATTATAATGAACAGCATTAGTTTTTTTAACAGTAAAATTACCATTAAATCTATATTAATCATATCTTATAAAGAAAATATATAACTTAGATTTCAGGATTAAAAAAATATTTTTTAAAGTTTACAGTGTGTGATTTCTCCTTCACTCCACTAAAATTATATTTTAGAGCCAAACACAACTATATGACTGAAATATGTACAGATTAGAACAATAATAATTAGAAGATAAATTTGAGAGGACAAATTTTGAATTTTACAAAGATCAAGTTACAATGCTGAAGAAAATGACATAATTAAATAGTTTCTGAAGCATTAAACTACAGAAACAGTTTTTTAAGGTTTCAAAATACAAATATTTTATTGCTTCCTACAAGACTGGTTTACATAAATTTAATGAAAATACATGTCAGACAAAATATTAGATTCAAATGCCAAGGATGATTAAATTGCAACTGAAACTTTCCTAAGATGAACTTTTAAAGAAAAGTAAAGGAAAAAAAAAAGTGTAAACAGCATTTACTTAAATAAAACCAAGATAATGGTAATAAAACATGCAAATTGTAATAGCTCAATTAAGATTGGCATAACAGTAATGAAATTTAAAAAGTGCAATATAATTAGAAATTATTACATAACTGCCATAAAAAAAAAAAAGGATAGTTTGGGTATAATTACAAGAAAAAAAAATCTCAAAATTTAAAAAATTCTAACAACTGCTCTGCAAATACAGAAGTGAGCATCAAATAAAAAATCCAATTCCAGATATTTAAGAAAAAATAATTACATTTGTATACACAACAACCATAAAGAGTTCATGAAGAAATAAATGTTCAATAAAAAATGCAAGAAAGGAAAAATTCACAAAACAGTAATTTAAATGTTGCTCAATTTTTCAATATTCTGAAGGACAAAATGCAGTATAAACAGCATTATTTAACAACCTATTTTCTTGGAATACTGTTTCCTTTTAAAATTTATATGAATACAAATACAAACAGTATTTACAAATTCATAAAATTTTGAATTCATACATGAAGTTAATAACACAACAAAAAAATTCTTCACTCAAAATACTTACCTCAAAAGGAATATTTTGGTAAGTTCTACGTCGATGAATAGAAGATGCGGCAGGAGACATTCTCAGTGATGACCTCAAGTGGAAAAGATCATCTTTTGACCTTTTTGAATTATGAAGACCATCTCCTGGAATTTCCAAATGGAAACTATCCCTAGAATCTTCAAGATTGAAATGGTCATCACCAGAGCTTCCCCAATTTAAAGAACCATCTCCAGAGCCTCCCAAATAAAGAGGTCTATCATCAGAGCTTTCCAAATTAAAAGGACCATCTCCAGCACTTCGCAAATCAAAGGAACCATCTCCAGCACTTTGAAAATCAAAGGAACCATCTCCAGCACTTTCCAAATCAAAAGACCCATCTCCAGGCATTTTTTTTTTAACACGGTAATCTTGCAAATGACGACGAGGTGTCTTAAGTTTCACAAGAAGTTTACCTATCACTGAAAACAATCGAGCAAATCCAACAGGAGTACATACTAAAAAGAAATTATGCAAATATTAGTTAATTAAATTAAAATAGCTTACAGAACAATCAATCACATTACATTTTGATTTGTCCTACAAAAAATAATTAAAAAAACATGATTTTCTTGTTAAATAAACAAATGATTAACACAATAAACAAACACAATAAACTGGGTAATTTATATTGAAGTAATTTATTACTCCTACCAAATCAATAGTTCTGATTTTTTTTCATTAATAAATGTTTCAAGTTGAGATAAAATTCCATGCTCTTTATTTTGACAAGCCCATATATTCTACGTGACATATTTGGTGGAGGCATAGGATAAAGATCATTACAATGAAGCAACTACATAGAGAGTGAGGGAAAGTGAAGGTTATTGGAGCAAGAGCCAATTGTGGCTATGCTGCGCCAAACAAGATGTAACTGTGGTCTAGACTTGTGAGAAAAACTGAAAAAAGAAAACTTTGGTTGACAAGAAAGAGGGTCGAAAAATAGAGAAGGTTCACTAGGGTAACCCAGTGGTGAGTCACCTGTGTTTACCAAAGACAGTAAACCGTCATGGGAAAGAAAAAGATCACTAGGGAGAGGAACTATATAGAAGTCCACTCCTTCAAGGTCTCTCTCCTGAATTTGGCCAATTACAATACCCAAGTAAGAGTTTCAAAAAAAATGAAAGATTCTACAATTTCTGATAACACCGAGACAAAATTTCCAGCTTCATACAACACCTCTCCAATGCCATTACTGACCTAAAAAAATACATGGATATTTTCCAGTGACTACAAACAAAGTGCTAGTATATGGCTCTAGGGACAAACAGATCCCAAGCTATAACTGTTGGAATTAACAAATGTGTCTGACAAACGTCTTTTCCTACCTCGTTGAAATAGCTAGATTATTGTATGACAATAACGAGGACACTTTCCCGAATTGGACTTTGTTCAGTAACTATCTGAATAATACATTTTGTTAAATAGAAGATCTTAGACACCAAACTGAATGGTGTCTGCTTAGGCATATGCTGTGAATTGCTGAGATGTCCAAGCCATACATCCAGGATGTACTTGCTTCATGATGAAGGATAAGCCTCTCCTTGCAAGACGAGAATGCGGATCATCTGATGAAAGGGATCCCAGAAGATTTCTACCAGACCTTGCTAGTTCAGGACTATATAACTGTTGATGAATTTGTAAAGCACTGTCGACTAATAGAAAATTTTAGAAGGAGACACATCACCCTGCCTAAGTTTCAAAGGTTACCCAATGTTTGTACTGCATCAGTCAATACAGATAAGGCTGATCTACAATCCTTGGTATGTAGCACTGTTAAGGAAAATCTTCAAATATCCTACCAGAAATGCAGTACAATACTGATGAATCTGCATCTCAAAATGACATTGTATCTATCGTCACGGAGGCTCTCACTCCAACCACTAATCCAAGAAGATGCAATACTACTCCACATTACCAATTTGCATTTAAGCAATAGCCTAGATGTCCAGTCAATAACAATGCTGTTCTACAGTGTAAAACATATCTGTGGTGAACTGCTGAGAGTATGCCTCTCTCATAACACTGTGGATATACAGGGCACAGGCAAATATTTAGAGAAGATACAGGAGCTAAAGTATCCAACGCTTGAAATATAGAAAATGAATCCCAGCAAAGCTTTGACTATGAACAGCCTAATGTATCCAATTACAGAAACAGCTCTCCATAGCTTCACTGCTCCTTCAGTCGTCCTCAGTCATTTTTCTCCAGCAAATCACCCCAGCCATTCTTCACACCAACCCAATGAGGAAAACTACACCAGGCATCAATTTCTGGAGTTGAGGCTGCAGTTGAAAAGCCTCCAATGCAGATTTCAACTGTCATGAAAAAGAACATGACCTATATCACAGTTAATGGACAGTGTACAAAAGCCCTAGTTGATTCAAGTGCCATCACATCTAAAGAATTACTTTGCAAGTTAATTATTCCTATGTTTACTGAAAATGTTAGTATTAAAAAACGTTTGAATGCATTTTCCCAGTGCAATCATCAAATTATACTTGAATTTTTTTCATGCTACTGATGCTGTTGTAGACTGTGGAAATAAAGAACAGCGACTCTCCGAAATCCTTCAAATGAGCACAAAGTTGAATAAATTCAGTTGTTCCATGTTTACCACTCTAGAGATTACTTAATAGATACTGGTTATATCCCATAGTACTTGTGTGAAGAAGAAAAATGATGAATGGCACTTTTGTATTGATTAATATTAAACTCAACAAGATTACTAAAGATGTTTATAGACTACTAAGTATAGATGATGTTTTGAACTGCCTAACTAGTTCAAAAAATTTTTTAATGATGGATTTAAAATCAGACTAATGGCTGATAGAAGTCAATACGCCCTTTGTTGCTCCTGATGGTCTTTATGAATTTAAAGCCATGCCATTTGTGTGGTTTTTCATGGAACAGTTCACAGAAAGAATTTTTTCAACTCTAAAGAAATTACTCAGTAGATACCCAGTTTTAGGACATTACCTTCCAAACACAGAAATAAAGATACATTCAAACACTAGTAGATATATAATAGGTAAATTACTATTGCAAGTCTAACATGGCAGAGAAAGACCAATAGCAAATACATCTAGTCCCTTAACAGCAAAGGAAAGAAATTACACAACCGAAAAGAAGTGTGTTGCTGTTATCTAGGAAATCAATAAATTTTGACATATATTTGTAAAACCCTTACAGTTGTAACAAACCAACACTCTCTGCATTGGCTTGCCAATGTAAAGAATCCATCTAGAAGACTTGTCAGACTTAAGGTTTCACGAGTAAGACATGTACTTCATCTATAAGAGCTGTCGCAAACATTCAGATACCAAATTTATAACTAAAATCCTTAAGAAAGATAACGAATATAGAAGCTATAAAATGAAAGACGGTGTAGTGTACAAGAAAAATTATGATCCTATGGAACAGCAAAGGTCCCCTTGGTTATACCAAACCTATTTCCCCTCCAGATCTTCTAAAAGTGCTTTATGATGTGCCAACTGCCAGTCATCTCAGATTTGCTAAGATGCATGACTGAATAAGAAAAAAATATTATCAGTCAGGACCTTAAGGCAGCATTTGCCGATATGTGAAGCATCGCAGAGTACATCAAAGATTTCTTTCTCAACTTCCAGCAGGTCAACTTCACCCAAATAATCTGCCTACTGTACCATTTTCAAAAATTGGAATTGATCAACTAGGATGCTTTTGTGTTGCATGACACAGAAATAAGTGGATCATGGTTAGTAGGGAACTGGCAATGTTCCCTGTTACAAAAGTATTGCCATTTACCAAGGCCTTCAAAGTCGCTAACTTCAATGTCGAAAAAATCATGAAGCTTGATATTCCTAGAGAATTAAGTTATCAAGGACATCAAATATTACGAAAGATGTTGTATTGCAAGTTGAGTCTAAATGAAGATCTCAATTTATAATGTAATTGGTTTAATTTTCGCTGATTTGCATTCGATACGTTTTTCTGTTACATCATAAGTTATGAATTTTTACAACTCATTGCTTATTATTAACTATCAATTTGACAGGGTCAAATGCAGATTTCTGTTGTATATAATAGATGAATGGTATCATCTTCTACTCTGTTTGCTCTTTAACAGGTATAGCATGGATAGCTTCCCGTATATTTGTTAATAATGAATGATCCAGGTAAGAATTGCGAGTGACAGAGTAACACTTTTATTTTAAATAAACTTAATTTTAAAGATTGGAGTTTGTTTCACTATGCTTTAAGTTTAGTTGAGGCTTACTATATCGCTTAGGCACATCAAAGGTTTTGGACACAGGATCTTGCCAACTGCTATAGGAGTAGAAAGTCGCATGCAGAGTAAAGATAAAACTTGAGAAAGAGCTCAAGTTCAGGAGTGTCAGTTATAGCATGGCAGTATCAACTTGCATACAGATCAATGCATTAACTCGATCTAATTATGCCAGTTGGAGAGAAGACATCAGGTTCCTAATAATGCAGTGTAGTGCATGGGAGACAAATGTTGACCATAAAATTAAAGACAAATGATACAGATGACCTGGCACACCAAGTGGATAAGGATGCTACAGACTATGCAGCGAAGAAGGCTTGTGCATACTAGCTCATAAACCTTAATGTGTAAAGAGCTTTGTACTTTATGGATGAGAACAGAAGATCCTACTGTTGCCTGGAACACACTAGAAGATATTTATGTCGAAGTTCAAGAGCTTGAATGGTAGAACTGACCAAAAAGTACTTCCAGTTAAGTTGCAAATAAGGGAGGATATAAATTTATATGGTGCCAGATTATGGACTATTATTCTACAGCTGTGCGATGCCAGTTGACCAGTGTTTCAGAGTGGTTACAACCATTTCAACTGATCTAACACCTATCTGAAGAATACACAAGTTTGATTGATTTATCACTGTATTCTTAGCTTCGTTTTGAAAATGTTCTAAAAGAATCGTTGTCGGAGGACCTCACTTAAAATTGTTTTTTAAATGACATCTTAGCACAAATAATGAATTTATTATGCAGGCTATTTCTGACAAACCTAGTTTTGTTAAGAGTAAAAATAAGCAACGTGGTAAACAAAAGAGGAATTTAGTTCCCCTAATAAACAAAATGTAAAATGTTTTAACTGTAGTAGAATCTGTCATTATGCAAGAAAGTGTAGGGTAAAGAAAAAGACCAGTTTAAGGGAAAAGGTAACTCCCATATCAGTGTTTTGGCTGAAGCCAGTTGGATATGAATACTGACAACACCGCATGGATCTTCGATACTGTTGGAAATAAATTACTCAGATCCCGCCAGGAGGTGCCTTGTCTCGTGTAAGTGAGAGGGCATGGGTTCATGGGTAATATTTCAGTGTGCTCTTAGATCTTGACCGCATAAGGTGGGTTTTTTTCTTGCATTAGATGCAATTTCTCCTGACCGCAAAAGCGGGTTAAATTAAAATATGGGCTATTTAGAAGCCTTGTATAGTTTGTAAATAGTATAATTATTTATGTGCAATTGACGAGTAGACTGTAAATAAATGTGTGATCAAACTAATTGCTCTCCCTATTTTGGCTTGGTGGATACCATCTCCAACAGATACTGCTGCTAGCTCCCATTTTTTGTTCTAAACATGATCAGTTTTCGGCATCCGAGCAGACTTCCAGAGTAGAAATGAAAACTGCTATTAACAGAATGACTAGTGAGGTTCTTGGCATAGGGAATATTTTTTCATTGTAAAAATAAAGAAAGGAATCGAACAGTTACTGTTACTGATGTTTTATATTCGCCCTGGCTTAGCCATAATTTGATGACAATCCACTGCATTAAGACAGATAATCCTCATTCATCAGAAAGAATGGGTAAATTGACATTTTTTCGGCAGAAAAATATAATGGTCTGTATTATGAGTTTCCTAAATATTCAAAAATGGGTAATAGGGGTAAACCATTTTTTCAGCAGGAAAAAATAAATCAAATCACCTCGAAGAAAAGTCTTGAATTACGACATAAACGTTACTGTCATATTAATAAGGACTATATTTTTTTAAAACTGTACTGAATATTAGAGTCTTGCCTCCATTAAAAACATTCAAGAATTAAATTGTGAGCTGTGCATAAATGGAAAAGCAAAAAGGGTTTCATTTAAACTAACAGAATAGATTAGATTGAAGAAACCATTTGAACTCTTACATCTGGATGTGGCTGGTCTGATTCAAATGACATAAAGAGGCGGTAATAGATATTTTCTGACGATCATAGTTGATTTTTTTTAAGAAAGATAAGCATTTATTTGTTGAAGGAAGAATTTGGAAGTTTTCAGCAGTTTTATAAAATTTAAAAATAGAGCAGAAAGGTTTACTGTTAACAAAATTATTAACATTCATACAGACAATGGTATGGAATTCTGCTTAAAGGAGTTGAAAGAATTTTGGAGAATAAGGGTATGAAACCTGAAAGGACAAACATGTATACTCTTGAACTGAATGGAGTTGCTGAATGTTTTAATTTAACAGCATTGGACGCAGTAAGCACTATGCTTAAGAATTCAAAATTAGGAGAGGAAAATTGGGAAGAGGGAGTGCTCTACTTCATGTATGTTTGGAATCGGATGTATCACAAACATCCTGAAAAGACTCCATTCATATGTGTATGGTGGAAAGGAGTCTTTTGTATAACATTTTAGAGTTTTTGAATCAACTGTTTTTGTATGAATACCAGAAAAGCATAAAAAACTACATAAGTAAAATGAATTTTAGTAGGGTATGCTCTTTGTTCTAAAGGATACCGTGTTTAAGTTCAGGGGGAAAAAATAAAGTTAATGAAACAATAAATGTCAAAATATGAAAATAATTTAAATAGTAGGGATGAAAATTTAAAGAAAAACTTTACATAATTAGGTGATTATGAGGAGAGAAACAAATCAAATGAAGAAATTAAAAAACTGGTCACAGAAATAACTAAAGATATTAAATTAACTGAAAAGAACTAGAAATCCTCACCAAGTCTAAAATTAATTGGTTTATAAAAGCAGTATCTCGATCCGATAGATCAAGAACCAATATATGTAATAGGTACTAGCATGTGATTAAGATTTAGAAATGACGATAAAACTTATTGTGAGGCTAATGGTATCCCTTAGAAACCAGAAATTTTCAACTGTAGCGAGAATTCATATACTTGTATTATTAAGCAAAAAATAGAATCTAGCCATTTGACTGAATTGACAATTAAAGTATAAGGACATTATAGCTACAGATTCATTCCAAAAAGCATCTAATTCCCCTTGAGCACCAAATTGGAAATGAGCAATGAATAAAGAAAGGAAAATAATCAGAGATCAGGAGCAGGGACTGTGATTGAAAAACCAGCGAATGCAAAAATTTTAGGAAGCAGGTGGGTATTTTTATTAAAGACTAATTCACACAATGAAGTAGTTTGTTTAAAAGCTCATCTTGGAACTCAAAGCTTCCATTACGAAAAATGCTTTCAATATGATCAGGTTTTTAATTCTGTAATAAATTTCCTGTTATTACATTTATTTCTCTCTACTTTAGTAAGTAAAATGACCTGTCATCATGTACAATTGGATATTTGATGCACATATTTAATTATATGCTTTGCTATCAGAAATCATCTATATGATACAGTCACTCAGGTTCGTTAACCCCAAAAAAATGAATCACATCTATTTATTGAAGAAAGCTCTTTACGGGCTGCATCAAAATGGGTATGAATGGTTTAGTAAGTTTAATAACGAATAGGAACATTTACATTTCAAGAAGCTAGAGTAGATGAATTGTGTTTATTGTTTAGACAGGCAAGTTATTTTATTGTTGTACGATGATTATATTATTTTATTAAAAAAGAAATGAATAAAAAATTTATCAATTAATTGAAGTTCTAAAGCAAAACTTTAATATTAAATTATTATGGAAAACTGTTAAATTATTAGGAGTAAATTTTGAACAGGATAAAGATAAGCTCAAAATCAAATCAAATTAAAGATTAATCAAACTGAATGCACGAAAAAAGTATTTGATCAATTTAAGAAATATAGACCTCCAGCTGTTTCACTGCCCATTTCAAAAGGAATAATATTGTCAAAAATAGAATGTCCACAAATTAAAGAAATTGCAGAAATGGGAAGATTGCCTTGTACAAACTTGATCAGATACATAGCAAGTAGAACGCACCCAGATATTAGTTACATGGTAAATATTCTTTCAAAATTACAGAATAGCCCAAGAAAAGCTCATAGGGAAGCATTACTTAGACTTATGTTTGTCACTCAAGGCATGAAAAATCTTACTGGCAGTATTAATATTTCTATTGATTGTTTTAGTGATGCAGAATGTGCATATAATAGGAATGATCATGTTTTGGTTGAAGGATTTAGAATATTTTGTGATTAGGTGGTTATTTCTTGGTGACAATCCAAACAATATAATGTCACCTTATCAACCATGGAGAATGAGTATGTTGCTTTAATAGATGCTGCTCAAGAGCTAAATTGGATTCTAAGGATAGTTGAGAAATATAGAGAATTAAGAATTTTTTCAAATGAGATTTCTTAATTTAACTTAAATTTGTAATAATAAAGCAGCAATAGATTTTTCCAATTCTCCTATTGAAAATTCTCACACTTAACACACATTTATATTAAACATCTATTTTTAAGAAACTTAGTTCATGAAACCTTGTTTAATTTGAAATATATTTCTAATAAACAGAATATAACTGACTTATTTACAAAACCCCCAACTAAAAGCTACTTTATTAGAATTTAAGAACAGAACATTTTAAGGGATAAAAATTAATTCTTGTATTTGGTAAATTTGAAGTATTCATGATATAAAATGTGTACAATCTGTTGATATTCAAGTGTTGAATATTGTATTAAAAGGATATAATTATCAATATTGTAACAGGTCAATTGAAAAGTCCCCGGCCTACCATAGTAAAACACTTTTAGGCAAAATTAGTTTTTTTTTTCAACATAATTCCCTTCAAGGGTGATTACATTGATTATAGCGACCCTCCAACTTTTCGATTCCATTTTTGTAGTACGATTTGTCCTTTGCTTCAAAATAGGCCTCAGTTACGGCGATCGCCTATTCATTCGGCTAGCATTCTTTTGAGATCTGAGAACAGGAAATAGTTGCTGGGGGCCAGATCTGGAGAATACGGTGGATGAGGAAGCAATTCGAAGCCCAATTCATGGATTTTTGCCATCGTTTTCAATTACTTGTGATACGGTGCATTGTCTTGGTGAAGCAGCACTTTCTTTTTCTTCAAATGCGGCCATTTTTCGGCGATTTCGTCCTTCAAACGGTCCAATAACGCTATGCAATAATCGCTGTTGATGGTCCTTCCTTTTTCAAGGTAGTCAATGAAAATTATTCCATGCGCATCCCAAAATACAGACGCCATAACCTTGCCAGCCTACTGATGCGTTTCCCACTCTTTGGAGCGGGTTCATCGAGTGCAGTCCACTCGGATGACTGTCGATTGGACTTCGGAGTGAAATGATGGAGCCATGTTTCATCCATTGTCACATATCGACGCAAGAACTCGGGTTTATTACGCTTGATCATCTTCAAACACTGCTCCGAATCATCAACTCGTCGTTGTTTTTGGTCAAAAGTGAGCTCGCACTTTGCACAGAGCTTTCTCATACCCAAATATTCGTGAATGATATGATGTACACGTTCAGTTGATATCTTTAGAGTGACTGCTATTTCATTTAATTTCAATTTACGGTCATTCAAAATCATTTTGTGGATTTTTTTAATGTTTTCGTCGGTAACAACCTCTTTTGAGCTTCCACTGCGTTCACCGTCTTCAGTGCTCATTTCACCACGTCTAAACTTAGCATACCAATCCTTGATGGTTGATTTTCCTGGGGCAGTGTCCAGAAACTCGGCATCAAGCCAACTTTTTGCTTCAACTGTATTTTTTCCCTTCAAAAAGCAATATTTTATCAACATGCGAAATTCCCTTTTATCCATTTTTTTTTCACAATAACAAAAGTTGTTTCACTCAAAATGCTATAATTCACAAACTAATGATCCGACAGCTGTCAAATTTATTCACGCATCTTTTGAGGGTTAGGGCTAACTAAAAATCAAATGGATTAAATTCTAGTAGCGCCATCATGTGTCAGGCCAGGGACTTTTGAATTGAACTGTTATTAAAATGATATATTATATAAACTCCTTCATAAACAAATAATTGTCATAGAATAGGACTTCAATAGAACTTTTTCATAATTATGTGAAATTATATAATTTAAGAATATAGTCAATGTTATGTTTACAGATAAGGAATATCAAATTACTTTGTGTGTCTATGAATCATTATAAATTTTTATTGGATTTGATGCTATAAATTTTTACTGGATAACATTGCCCAGATCTGAGGGAGTGAACCAAAGGTTACCATATTGAGAGCTGGTTTAAAATAAAGATCTCAATAAGTATTTGTAATAATATATATAATAAGCTATTTGTAATATATTTGGTTTAATTATCGCAGATATGATGTTATCCTACACATCTGGCAATGAGACATAAGGGATTTGCAATCGGTAGGTTTTCCTATTAATCCTAAGTAGTGAATTTTTTCCACTTGTTACTCATTATTAACTGTCAATTTGATTGGGTCAAATGTTCTACTCTGTAATCATTACTCGCTATTCTGAGCTACTGATATTCGGAAAAAGTTGAGATAGAAGTTTGATTCAATTAGATTGCAGAAAATTTCAATTTTGGAAAAGTTCAACTGTCCTTGATTATTTTGTAGATGTGCTTTTCGTCCGCACTTCTAAATTATCTAGTTGTATCCCTGCAGCACTTTTTTAATGATTTTAATCAGAAGGCATATTTTCCTTCACCTCTCCCCTTGAACAATGAACTGGATATGAATTTGAATTTAGGTCAGATTAAGGATATGGAATTAGCATGAATAGGTGATGAAAATTGTTGAAGACTAAACATTCCCATCACTACAGACTCTCAAGAAAACTGTGAAATTTGACAAAACTTCGAAAATGACATTCGGAAATATTCTAACCTCGCAAGGAATCTCAGCATACTTATCAAGAACTCGAAAACAGACACAGCCTTCAGCTCGGACGATCCAGTCTGTACAGAATATTGCGAGTTATACATCCAATACAGTAACTACAGAACAGAAATGGAAGGTAAGTTTAAATCTCTTCCACCTTGTAAGCTGCCTAATTCATTTCCCCCAAATTAAACCTAACTCAAATAACGGCTAAGATACTGATCAGGACAACAAAGGATTCATTCCTTCCTCAAACCAAAAAATTATTAAACAAAAATCTCTTTAACAAAAAATAGATGAAAAATCATTAACACTTCTCATAAATTTCAAACCCTAACTATTGATAAACAAGAGGTTTCTAATGCTACTAATAAAAATTTCAAACATTGAAAATCTCCTTAAAATGAACCTCCCTTCTCCTATCACGCTAAGGATCGCAACTAACTACAGACAACAACTGAAAGCTATCACAAAGCAATTTCCTGAACTCAAAACTAGAATTTCAGGAGAATATATCAAACTCAAACCTTGTAATTTTGAACCTCGGTCAAATGACGAGGACAACACCTGAGCTCTGGCACCCCCTTCCTAACTTCCACACCACGACCCTAGGGAGACTTTGCAACCCGACAGATTTAACGTGCATCAGCCCCGGCTACACACCCTTACCCGACCCCTTAAAAAGAAAATTATCCCTCGTGTGCCTCAGGGTTAGAATGTCTGAATCTACCTAAACAGTTAAGGAGAAAAATGCTTAACAAAACAAAAAAGCAAATGATCAACCAGCAGATAGAGCATAACTTAGCCTAATTGCACCAGCAATTTCTTCGATTCTGCACTATCCTTTGCAGGGGAAACTTTATTGTGTGCCGAGTCTGACTGAAGTGCATATGTCTTGATATGATTTGTTGCCGAGCAAAGCTAAAATGCTTTGTTATTAGACAACATTGGCACCTGAACAACATTGTGACAGGTGACAAGACTTAGCAACATTATCTTGATGTGCCAACCAAGACTCAAAACAAAGTTTTAGTTTTGGATTATATGGACAAACCCACATAAAAAATTACCAAAATGTAAAAGTAGAAAATTAAATATGCAATTTCCAAAATGAGCAAAATTGTGGATTGTATTGTTTTGGACACACATAAGGCAATTAAAGCTAAATGGTACACTGAGCAATATTTACCTAATGCCATCAAAATTATGAAGGACTGGCAGTAAGTCAAAGGTAAGAAAGAAAACCTGATTCCTCCATCATATTTACACTAGAGTTCTCTGCACCTAATATTTCATCCCTAAAGGACTTGCTACTTCTTGAGTGCTATCTTGCAGTCAAGGTCTAGCTCCCTGCGATTTTGTGCTGTTCGTGCAAGTAAAAAAAAAAGCAGAAAGGTATGTGGTATTCCAGTGACAAGGAACTTCTGATGATATGGGTTAATAGGTGTGCTTTAATTCAAAGTGAAATGTAATAGAACTGGTTAAAGGATTAGTTACGGAAGATGGAGGCATAAATTAAATGTGGAGGAAATAACTTTCAAAAATTAAATAAGGAAGTTTTGAAAAACTTTCCAAGTGCTCTTTACATAAATATATAAAAAAAACATAATGTATCCATATGTAAATTTATATACAATAAATGTGTGTAAATATATATACACATAAATATATATATTAACACACATACAAAAATATATAAATATACATACACATAGACATATATATACATGTATCCATATATAAACACATATCCATACATATATACACAAACACATATATATACACAAGCCATGGATATCAAATAACGAAACTGGAGCTGCCAAAGAAATACACATACACAAAATGCCTCTTGCTTCAGTAAACAAATCCTTATATGGCTGTAGCCTGCATTCACATTAGAGGTATTTTTTTGTTTCCCTGAAAAGTGATAAGTGTAACAATAGAGCAATGAATTGTGAAATTTCACATGAAACTTGGGAAAACCACTACTGAAACTTATAATTTGTTGAAATAAGTGTATGGCAATGAATGTTTATTGCATGCATGTGTTTTTTAGAAGTTGTTTTCAAGATGGTCAAGAATAAATAGCAGAGGATTCACACCCAGATTGCCTTTCCACATAAAAGTGAGCAAGTGAAAAAGAATTTTATTGCCGCAAGAGTCCAATATGGCTATACTTTGCCAAACAAGATATAACTGAGGTCCAGACGTAAAAAATTGAGGGAAAAAAAAAGAGAAACATTGGTTGACAAGAAGGGGGTCAAAACTAGAGAAAGATTGATAGGGTAACCGGGGTGTGTCACCTGTGTTTACCAAAGACAGTAAACCCTATAGGAAAGAAAAAGATCATTAGCTAGCCTCAGAATCATACTTGTACTTATAAAAAGAAGGTAAGTCCCTGAGGTACCCTGATACAATCCCCCCGGGTAGGGCCCCCGGCTATACCCCCAGACGCTGGGTACCCATTTTAATCGCTTCCACATAAAAAATAAATGACAATATTAAAAAGGATCTGTAATCTGATTCAATTTGACCATGGGCAAAGTATTTGTGCAGTTGCCGAGACAATAGAAATTGACAACGAATCTGTACAGCAAATTTTACATACAATTTTAATATGCAATAGTGTGTACCTAATTTTCTCGCTTTTGAACAACAAGAAACTTTCAAAAATGTTTCTAACGACACTTTGAATGCCATCTAAATTCCCCAAACAGTGGAAAGAATATTAACATGGGACAAAACACAGTTTTTTACATTTAATCCTGAAAGAAGAGCTAATCCATAGACAGAAAGAGCCCATATTCACTAAGAGTCAAAAAAGCTTGAATGAGCAAATCAAAATTCAAAGCAATGATGGTTTATTTTTTCAATATTCAGGGGTCTGTGTACCAACACGCTGGATTCCTGTACTTCGAAGTTCAGTAATCGAGTGCACCTTCACTGGATTCCAGAATGTCAAACTATTAATCCACAATACTACCTTCATGTTCTTGCTGAATTCCATGATAGAATAAGAAAAGAAAGATTCTGCATTGTCTATCATGAGATTTCAAGCCAAGTACAGCATCCCAGTGTTAGACCTAAGGTGAAATCTACAATAAAAGAAACATGTTTTGAGTCCCTTGAAGCTGTGAAAGAGAAAGCAGCATGCATCCTTAAGTAGTTGAAGACTTCAAGCACTGTTTCAAAAAAATGGGAGATGTGCGTGAAGCGTTATAGGGAGAGGAGGGGTGTATATTGAAGGAAAGAAATAAATATGAATGAATTAAAAATAAAATGTTTTATAGTCAGTCTTGTCATTTAATAGCCACACCTTGTATATATATACACAAATACATACAAATGTACACATACATTTATATACACTTACATATATACATATGCAAATATATATATACACATACATATGAACATACATGTATATATGTGTGTGTCACATATATATCACAAAATATGTAATCTGGTGTTGTAGCTTTTTAGGAAGAATCCAGCCCTATTGTAAGTAACTAACTGTTTCTGTGGACATTTTACACTGGCAAATGAGTAGACAACAAAAAATAGCGGAGAGCAGTGGCAACTAAAGAGAGTGAAAATAAGAAAGAATAAGAGTGTGTAGAAAAGATTGCATCAGGTATTATATGCCTGAAGCTCTAGATGTTTAACCTTTCTGTTAATGTCTCGTAATTGAAAGACAACAGCTACAGTTACTGCATAAGAAGTGTGTTGGAAGATTAATTAAAGAGGAGCACTAAAATAGATTTTTGGATAAAGTAAAAGAAATTTTTAAAAATGAAAGAAATAAAGTACTTATGTAGGACAGCACAAAAATATGTATAAAATATACGTATATGCATACTTATAAACATACATATATATATATATTCACTGTTATGCAAAAATTAAGGAAGTTGAAAAATCAGCATAACACCAGAAAAAATTGAAAGGCAATCAGGAGATTAACTAAGGTGAGGTATGAAAGCATATGTGAAGATATACAGCTAGATGTACTGCTGGATTGTCAGAGCAAAATACAGCATGTCATGGTGTAAACTCAGCATTACTGGGAAAGCAATTGCGTGGCATACATCAATTCACACAACGTAAAGTTGCTGTCTCAGTATGAAATATTGAACAATCAATCCATTTGACAACATCTGGATGGTTGGTTGCTTTTATTAACATTGCACTAGAAGCAACACAAGGACTATTGGCGATGGACCTCGTAAATTTGAGCTTCGGTGAAGTTACAAGGACAACACCTGAACTGGCATCCCCTCTCCTAACATCCACATCATGCCATCAGAAGACTATCAGCCACAACAGATTTAACGTGCATTAGCCCCAGTTACACAGTAGGTCTTTCACAGCATCAAGGCTCGAACCTATGACTCAACCAAAACTGCCAACCAAAAGTCTGTTGCCATTACCACTAGGTTACCGCAGCCACACAGCATTTGAATGATTTTACTGGAGGTCAAATCATTGAAAAGTTAGATCAAGGTAAAAGTGCGACAAGTGTGGCTTTGGAGTTTGCGACTGCTCACAGCAAAATTTCACCACTGGAGATAATTTCAAACTACAGGAATAGTTGTCCAACTGTTCAGCGACAGTAGTCTACGAGCAACCACGCCAGCGGACGGCCATTATATTACCTTACAGGTCAGAACGATGGTTGATTTTATTAACATCACACTATGAGCAACACGAGGAGTATTTTCAACAGAGTTTGCAATTTTGAACCTTGGTAAAAAAAAAAAAACAAGGACAATACCTGAGCTGGCACCCTTTCTCATAACTTGCCCACCAGGCCAACCAGACTAGAAGGGTCAAGTAAGAACGTAAAGTTTATTGGCGCAAGAGCCAGATATGGCTATGATGGAACAAACAAGATTTAACTGTGGTCTAGACATGAAGAAATTAAAGAAAAAACAAATTGGTTGACAAGAAGGAGGGTTGAAAATAAAAAAGGATAGCTAGGGTATCCCGGGGATGCATCACCTGGGTTTACTAAAGACAGTAAACCCCATGGGAAAGAAAAAGATCACTAGGGTGCCTCGGGGTCATGATGCCTGAACTTACCTAAAGAAGGCAAGTCCTTGAGGTCCCCTGATATAATCCCCAGGGACAGGGTGCCTGGCTATACCCGCAGACACTGGGTACCCATTTTCGTTGCCTCTTACGACATGCATGAGCTACAGTGGGACTATTCTGTCATTCCCAGTCACAAGACTAGAAGGAGCAGACAAGGGGAAGAAGCTAAGTTTAGTTTTTATTAACGTCGCACTAGAAGCAACATGATGGCTATTGGCGACAGACCTCGTAATTTTGAACCACAGTCAAGTGACGAGGACGATACCTGAGCTGGCACCACCCTTTCCTACCATCCACACCACGCCAGCGGGACCCTATTAGGAGGACTTTGGGCCCCGAATAGATTTGACTTGCATCAGCCTCAGCTACACGGCGGGTCTTTGGTGGCCAAGGATTGAACCCACGACTGAAAAAAAAAAAATGCCAGCCGCGAGTCCATGACCTTGACCGCTAGGCTACCGCAGCCCCAGATAGGGGAGAAATCAATGGACACACAGCACAGGCGATAGGATGGCAGATATCATGTTTTATCATGGCCAGGAGGCTGCACAGTGGTGGTGTGTTTGCACAATGACCTGCACAGAATGTACCTTTAATGCCTGATTATCAGAGAAGGCCTTTTCTGAGTGACTGGAACATCAGTATTGGAAAGATAATCAATGGGGTCAAGTACTCTTTACAGATGACAGGAAGCATAATCTGAATAGAGATTCTGGATGCATACACATTTGCAAAAAGCATAGGAACTGCAATAAACACTCCAACATCACCTAAAGAGACTGCTTGGAGGATACAATGTTCTTATTTAGGGAGGCATCGTGCTTGATTGCTGCACTGACCTTCACATTATTTGAAGGAGGTTCAGTCACCTGGTCCCACTATTTAACAAGATTCTCCAATTGTGTGTGCATCTTGATTGGCCGAAAGTCCCAAAATATAAATCCCTTCCAACACAGATGGGACTTTCTGGAGAGAGTGAGTTTCTTCCACAATAACTTTTACAACATCATTCAAAGAAACCGCTTTGGAGGTCGCAGTGTTCTTGTTTGGGGAGGTAACGTGCTTGGCTGATTCTCCATCTGTGCATGCATCTTTTTAGAGGCGCTATGAGTCCGCATTTCTTTTTCATGGATATTAATGTACCAGATCATTGCACAGTAGCCGAAGAACTGTTGGACACTGAGGATATTGATCGAATGGATTGGCAGGCAATCTTAATTCCATCATGCATGTACGGCACTTTCAAGGGAGATGCCCAACAGCACGTGCTTACCAATAGTAAAGATTCTGAAGCTCAAATTAGCAGTACAAGACAAATGGTCTGCAATGCCTCAATAACTCTGACAACTCAGCATGTCCAGGCAATGCATAACCTGCTTAGCAGTCAAGAAAGATCATATCTCCTACTAAAGACTGGATGTTTCTAGCTGGACAAATGTCACATGGACGTTTCAGCCTTCTGTCTCATTGTGCTCCATGCTACTTTTTCACTAAAGTTCTTTTCTATCCTTTTGATTTTTTGGTTAATTTTTCTTACATTGCTCATGTTCTTAAGTCTTGGGGATCTTTTGGTATTTTTGTCAATTAGCCCAACTTTATATTGAAAAAAAAAAAAAAAAAAACTTCTTGTCCTAAGTTTTTGCACGTCAGTGTATACATATATTATATACATACAAACATATGAGATACATTTATCGGGTCAGTACAGAGGACAATAAAAGTCATAGCTCCAAGAACCCCATCAATACTGGATAATGTCTTATTTATTGCTTCTGATGTAGAGACAGGACATTTTACATACATTTTGAGGAGATTATAATGATGCAAAAATTAAATTGCATAAATTCAAGATACGAATGCATAAATTAAGACCTAAATAGGAGCAGTATCAGAAAATAAGAATGAACTCTTCACTGTTAAGTAAAACAAAAGGAAAATACCGGAAATTAAAATAATTTTTAAGTGAAATAATTATATATATATATTTATATATATAAATATGTACACGCATAAAGACACATATATATACAAGGTGTGGCTACAAAATTACGAGACTCATGCTGTGAAACATTTTATTTTCATTTTAAATATATTTTATTTTATGTGAAACTTCACTTACTTTACTTCATACATATTTATTTACCTTCAATATCCATCCCTCCTCTATCCCTACAATGCTCCATGTGAATTTTTTATTGCTCGAAACAGTGCTGGAATTTGTCTTCTGTCAGCTCCTTCAAGATGCATGCTGCATTCTCTTTCACAGCTTCTGTAAACTCAAATCTTGTTCCTTTTAAAGCATATTTCACTTTAGGAAAAAAGAAATAGCATTGCGCAAGATATGACAATTGCTCATTCGAGTTTTTTTGGCTCTCTGTGAAGATGGGCTATTCTATTGCATTGATTGGCACTCCATTTCAGGATCATAAGATGAACATAAAACCATGATTTGTTACACATCACTGTCCTTACCAATAAGTTTGGGTCATTTTTAATCACATTCGAAGAGTCTATACAAACATTTTTGCAAGCTTCTTGTTGTTCAGACATGAAAACTTAAGGCACCAATTTGATGCACACTTTTTGCATGTTGAAATTCTTATGTATGGATAATTTCTCAATTCAGACAGTTTCAGCAATCACACAAATACTTAACTGACAGATTGCACCATATTACCGATTTTTTTCGACATTGTCATCCAGTTTTGACGTGGAAGGGCGACACAGACATGAAAATGTTCAACATCTTCTCAGCCATCTTGAAAATGCTTAAACCACTCAAAAACACATGCATGTGATAAACAGTCATTGCAATATGCTTCTCTGAATAAATTATAAGTTTCAATTGCAGTTTTTCAAAGTTTCATAAGAAATTTTCCATCAATTTGTTGCTCTGTTGTTACACTTAGTTTTTCTGGCATAACAAAAAATAACTCTACTGTGAATTAAGACCATGGCAATTTGGATTTGTTTACAGAAGTGAGAGGCACTGCAATCAAAAGAGAATACTTCATGCTAAACAGCTCTCGGTCACTGTCACTTTGCACCTGCTTACTCCTGTAGCAATGTCAGTCTCATTATTTAATATCCTTACCTAATATATATACACACACATATATAAACATGTACATATAAGCATATATATATATATATATATATAACAAATGTGTATTTCCATTTTTAACAAATACTTTTTTTAAGCAAACAATCAAAAATTTGCATTATATTAATTTAGTTTCATAATTAAAATTTGAAAAATCATTCTTAATTTGTTAATAAAGAAACAAATTTTATTTACTTAGTAACATTAATACCCCAAGGAAGGACACACAGGAATATAAAAATGGTAAATAGTGAGTTGAAACACCTGCAAGGAAACAATAGAACATAAGTGTAAAAATTTACAAATTATGTCATGATTTGTCAAAGAAATTCATAACAATGTACAAGTGTTTTTCAGAAGACAAAATGCTACAAAATATAATGAATATATAATATAATATGTAAGGGGGGAAGGAATCACAACTTCAAAGTATATAATCTTAGAATAAGTTTACAGCTGTTTAAAATATTAAATTCCAATAAAAATAATAACTGCCCAATAAAATATAATTTTCCATTTGCTGAGCAAAATTTTCAGAAAATTTTACAATAGGATCTTTATATATTGAGAAACTGCCCAATTCACATTCCTTTAACTCATTTTTAATTAATAAGTTTGCCAAATAAAACACTGCAGATAGTCAAATTAGATTATAAAAAACATATTGCACCCTTCAAGCATTAAAAGTTTCCCCAGAAGAGTAGAGCACCATTTATCTGAAACATTTAGTGACTGAGGGTGTTTGGATAATTGATTTTTCAGGCAAACAATCATTTATGAAAAAAAATTCTACCAGTCAAAAGAGCAAACAAAGAGAGAGAGAAAATTTAGTTTTTATTAACAAAGCACTTGAAGCAACACAATGGCTATTGGTGACAGACCTCGGGATTTTGACCTAGGTCAAGTGATGAGGACAACACCCAAGTTCACACACCCCTCTCCTAACTTCCACACCACATCAACAGGTAGACTTTAGGCCCTGACAGATGTAACAAGCATCAGCCCAGGCTATACGGCAGGTCTTCAGCGGCCAAGGCTTGAACCTGTGACTGAACGAAAACCGCCAGCCACAAGTCTGATACCATGACCACTAGGCTACCGTAGCCTCAAGAGAAAGAGTTACATTAAACATAAAACTATATATTTTGTATCACACAGAGAACAGTCTCTAGCCTACTTTAAGAATTTCAAAATGTCCATTAAATTAAGCCTTAACTTCAAGAAAAGATGTGAAAAGTGTTTATTTGTTTCATATATAAAACTCTAGAAAAAAAGATTAACAAGAAAAAAAGTCTAAAATAGAGAAGGATTAGCACAGTATTCTGGCAGAATGTCACATGTGCTAACCAGAGAGTAAAGCCTATGAGAAAGAGCAAGATCACATTAAACACATACTTACCTCAAGAAGGTAAGCCCCTACAGGAGGGGCACAAATTTGAATTTGCACGCTGGAACATTTTCTGTTAACTAATGTTAAAGTTGATTGGTATTCAGATAATTGATGCTCTACTCAACAGCTTTAAGATACAATTATGCCAAAAATCTATATTAATAAAAGGAAGAGCGTGTGTTGTGGGGACATAGCACAAAGACTCGGATATTATCAGCGCATATGTCACACATGATGAAACAATCTATCATTGCTCCCAAAAATTAATTCATTATTCTTTCCTAAATGCATCATTGTAAAAAGTATTCTTCAAAAAATCAAATTTTAGTTGCGATAAAACAATACAATTCATATTAAAACATTAAAAGCAACTGAAAACTACATAAAGCTACTTAGATCACATTTATTAATCAAGCACTGATATGAGTATTTTGGTGCTGTTACTATATCTTTAGCTGAAAACCGCAAGCTCCAATTCTTTTTAATCTAAATTTATATACTAGACATAGCTATGTTATCTGCTGTATCATTTTTAATAAGAGGCTAATTTGAAGTTCACTAAAACTTATTTAAAAAGATTTTAAAAGGAGGGTCCTCATTCAAAAATAAATAATGATTTGAATTTCTGGATGTCATTTTTCATGGGTTGGACTTGAGGGCCTCATTTTAAAAAGTTTTTTAAATTTTTCTTATATATATCATTTTACACAAGGTTGAAAGTGGGCCCTTATTTAAAAAAAATTATGGTTGCTACAATTTACTTGTGTAAAAAATGGATACTCCAGCTAGTAAATCAATAAAACATACTTTAAATTTTCACAACAGAGTTACATATAAAACAGTCGTAGAATGATTACATTTACTAAATATAACACTAGTTAATACTAAATTTAGTATTAACTAGTGCCAATAATTTGTTTGAGTATACAGTGAAAATTAAGCCATGTTCTAGCTTCATAACAACTTTTCTAATTATGGAAGAAGTTATCAATTTCATCTTTATTCAAAGAAAGCATCAATGCTTGAATAACCTTTTGATGGTCAAGAGAATCTACAATTTTCGCTCTTTTATTAAGTGCAGTGTTAAGATCAAACAGTCGCTGAAAAGGGCAGTTATTTTGCCCAGTTGCTTCTGAAAATGTCATCTGTTTCTGACGGAGATACAGATAAGCTCATTCACCTTTTACAAGATAGTCTTTAAGGAATTATTTGCGGTATATTTAACTAAAAGTTTTATGTGCACGATACACTTTAAGACATAGAATATATATATATTATCATAAAATTTATTCATCTTCAGAATTATCTAGCTTTTGCTTCTCTATCCGAGTAGGATTCGGGTGCATCCATTTAGATCAAAATACTTCAAATGAGCTGAATTCACCAGTGCTCATTATGATGCACTATTCAAATGCTAGCTGGGCTCGTTTGTAACCACCAAAGAGATAATTGAATTTCAATCTCATAGAAATTTCACATCCACAATTACTAATATTATGGACAACCATTTAAAACTGCTTATCATGAAATAAATAATCTCATGAATTTTCAAATCTGAAGCATCAGATAATATCTGACAAAATTTTGACCAAAATAAAATTCACTGTTGACTGAAAATTTAATTGCAATATGTAAATTTGTCAGCAGTCAATATAAGAATTGATCAGTCAGTATGATATTGTCATACAATAAAAATTGTCAATCAATATGATAAAAATTGTAAAAAATCTGAATAAGCATTCGCATTACTTATCAAGTACACCCAACTCTTTTTTTTTTACACAATTTTTAAATAACATGGTTTACATGCATACTTTTTTCCCCACAAATTTGTTCTGACACAAATCCCCTCAAAAACCATTTTCCTAATATTCAAATGCTGTTTTTACCACCTCTTTGATCCATTCACTCCTGATCAGGGTATTATACCAACATTTAAAATGTGCTACATAAAGCAAATATTTAAATATATTTTAGACTCAGTGGAAGAAAGAAATTTGACTGTTGTGGAAGTATGGAGAAAGTTTATGATTGAGGAATGTATTACACATCCTTCTTTTGTCATCAAACAATTGCACCAATTGACCTTAAATACTTGGTGGGAAAAATTTTTGCAGCATGCATGAAAAGTGGACAAAAATCAACTGTGTATTCAGAAATTATAACTATCAAATGCAATTGATGGCAAAGGTTTTAACAACATGCAAACGGCTGACATTGAAGAATTGATACTAGAAAGCCCTTTGGATGAGGACGATTTGATTGAATTTATGACAGTTTATAATAAGAAAGAAGTTGATAGTGACAAGACTGTAGATGAATTTCAGCTATTAACAGATATAATTTGTGAGGGCTTGAAATCTGCTACAAGACAATATGATCCAGACATAGGGAGTGCATTAAAATTTCAACGTAATCTCAAGTTTTATGTAGCAGAATATGAAGAATTATATAAACAACTTGAGAAACCAAAAAAACAGCAGCTAATAACAGACTTGGTAACAACAACAAAAAAACCAACAGAGGTGTTAATAACGAACGAAATTCTTCATCTGAATCAAAGCCAACAGTTGTGCTAGACATATATGACACACCTACTGATGATAGCATTTTTGATCCAGTTCGTAATAAACGTGCATGACTGTTATCATGCAGTGATGAATAGTTGTTATTCCTAATTTCAATTTTTATATGTTGTAGGTAACGATAGATTGAATTTTCACTGTACACTATTTTAAATTTATTTTGTGTATTTATTTTAAATACGTAATATAGATTTCATTATTACTTTTTTTGCACTTTTTTTTGAAAATATTTAGTTTTTTCATCTCATACGATTTTTTAAATTAGTGGAACATATCCCAAAATTTACCATACTCTGCATGTATTTTTTTACATGAATTTTTTTTTTTTTTTGCATGGTTTTCTGAGGAACTCATCGACCATGTAAAAAAAGAATTAGATGCAATTATACAGCCTCATCCAAAAAAATTAGTAACACACAAATATCTATAAGCAACTAAATAATTATATATTTTTATAAATTTTAATATAAAAATGTTAAGTACTAGTTCAGTATATAAGTAAATTTTTGACCAATGAATGATTAACCAATAAATTTTGAACATGAATCAAAAATCTTAACTAAGGATATATCAGGATATACAAGTACAATAAAAACTTACTCAGTATAGATGCAATGCTATTATGACTATCATTAAATAAAGATGATATGATGTATGTTATTCCCAAGAGTAGAATGCAAACTAAAGCAAGAACAAGACAGGATTCATAAACTCTTGCCTTGATGCCCTATTGAATTTTCAAAAATTAATAAATCACAAATTTGTAAACAATCAACTTATAAAAGTGAAGGAAATAATTTCAGCAAAATGAAACAGCTCATTCAGAATATATTTGGATTACAAGACATAAGAATAGTAATTTATTACATGCAAAGTAATATAAATAAATATTGAATTTCAAAAACACTTTATAAAGTATTCAAATCAATTTTCAAAATTTAGATGTACTACTCAGCCTTGTTTGTTTTCAAAAAGAATTAATATGACAAATTCCAAAGTATATCATAGCTTTAGTCGTCAAAAGAGCCTTGAAAATACTCAGAAAATTTATATTTATATATGTGTAAAACACATCTTAGCAACAAGCTTTGTGTGCTGTTTTCTGCGTTCCTGCAAACAATGCCAGCTAATACTTGAATAGACAGGCACATTAAGATATGCACTGCCATCATACAGTATAAGAATTTCAGTTAAATGACTGGAAAAGACTGCTCATTACCCCTCAGCACTCTCAAAAATCCTGGAAAGAATCTCTGCAACAGTCCTAGTCAGGAAGTTATAAAACTAGTAGCTAAAATTTTTCTAACACAGTGATTCACCATCTTATATAGCAAATGTGAAACTGCAAGCCAAACACAAATCTTTATTGAATTAAGTACGGCTCCCACTAAAAATAAATTTTTAACTGTTTATTATTTCAGAACTTTGCCTCTGAATTTCATTAAATTAATGTAGAAACTTATATTTTTCATAATTTTAACTTGTGTTTATTTTTCTGTCTAGATATTTTGCCATTTTACATGCATTATAAGTAATTTCATGCATATTTACACATTGCTGATGCAATCAGTAAATTTAAATAACACTACACAGGTATGTGTTGAGCATTCATTAACTTTGTAGAGGTTTGTGTATTTCAGTGATAGATTTCCCAATAGCTTAGTACCCTATTTCATGCTTGGCTAAAAAATCTGATAACCATACTTTTTTTTATTAATCAATTTAAATTTCTTGAAAATGACTGTCAACTTATAACATTTTGTGAACCATTTTCTGAAACTTCAAAATCCTATCATAACATTTACAAAAAGAAAAGTATAAAAAATAAGAAAATTAAACAAGACTTTCTGACCTAACATTCCTTATGGACATGCTAGAACAACTGCAAACACTTAATTTAGCTTTACAAAGAAAGAAAAATAATCTTATCGATCCATCATAAACTTACTTAGTTTTAAAGCTAAATTTCTGCCTCTACTGAACAATTTTAACAAAATATTTAATCATTTTACCATAAATAAAAATAATGCAATCAATATCAAAGAGGTAAAGTTAGACAAATAAGTCAAAAAATTAGAAGAATTGCAAACGGATTTTAAACATTGGTTTAATGATTTGAAAAGTTTGAAATCTGCATTTGCCAGATTTTGAAAACAATCTTTTTTTTTGAAGACAGATTTCCAATTTCAAAAATAATGCTTGATAAACACAGCTGGTGAAATGGAGTTATTAGACATGGAAGAGAATCAGACATTGCAGATGCAGCATAAATCTACTTCTATAATTAAATTTCAAAAACTCATGCCAAAATCAAAATATCCACCTTTAAAGAGAGCAGCTAGCCATCTAACTTCAGTTTTTGGTTCTGAAAAAAAATTGCTATGAATTCACAACAAAATTCATAAATTAGAAAAATTGTTCACAGTTGATCAATCATCTCATTATGAATCGTTGTGAACTGTTTAAAAAAATTTACTCCAAGTTTGGAAAACTTGAACAAAGGATTTTGTTACACCATGTAATACTTTCTATGAAAGCATTTTCATTAGGTTTTACTTTTATTATTAAAATTTAGAAATAACTTCGTACTTTTCTCTTAAATTAACTCCCTAACGATAATAATTACACACATACATATATTAATACTTAGCCTAATATAAAATAAATACATATATTAATTAAATTTGAATTAATATATTTTTTTAATATAAGTAACTATGGTGTGGCTTTTTATAATATGTGAAAAATTAGAATGTGATTCACATCGAGTTTAGATTTTCTGTTTGCTCAGAATGTTCATGTTTTATTGAGGCAGATACGACACTATGAATACTTTGCTTATGTAGATATTATTCAATTTTTTAAATTAGTATTGTACGTTTATAAGAATATTACACATTATTTCATTATCATAAGATATAATTTTAATTCATCTTTAAAGATTTAGTAAACAATGTGTAGAAAAAGTTTATCTATACATGAGGCTCTTGCTATATTCCAAATAAAAACAAAAGGTGGTCTATACAGAAGATATGCTCTTTGCAGCACAAGAAAAGATGTTCATTTTTCTTGATGGTTGTTCCAGGCTTGCAATGTGCCTTCAAGCAATTGGTCCTACTTGCTTTGAAAAGTTCATAGTAAATAAGTTAGCAAAATTTATTCATTACAATACATATTTCCACAGTAAAATTAACTGCAACACAAAATATGAATGGTCATTATCTTTGAATATATAAATAATTTGAAACATCTTTTTGTAAATACAATGATAAAAGGATGAATTGTACAGCAATTTTACTCTTTAACCCTCTAAGCATTTTGCACGCTTTTTCCCGTACTGTTCGAGATATTCTAAAAGCATTTGCGCGTCTGGCTGTGAACACCTAAAGTGTTTAAACCACCTTTTTTCGCCTTCACAGGATGATTTCAAGATCGTTTGCGCCGGGTTTTTCTGAAATTCCTTTCCCCCCTTTTGAAAGTTTTACATCTTGTTAGATAATTGGGAAGGGATGCGGATACACAATGAAGGAAATTTTATGGCTCACTAGAGAACCCCACTCTTGCCCTTAAGGTTAAGACATTTTCCACTGAGACATTTGGTCAAGAGGGGAAGATTTCCTTTCAAGTGTGTTTGTTGGTCAGCTTGGGTTGAGATTTTATTGGGTTTATGAAAGAAATACGTCCTTTGACCTAGCTTTCAAAATAAAAATTTTTATTTAAACCAATCCAAAAACGCTTTAAAGTTCAATCACAAAATTAACTACATTTTAATCCTATTTTTTAATTAATATTCGTTTCGAATCTTAATAAATTTAGATAGAGTAGGAAACCTACAGTTTTATATTGTTGGACATATTACTTTTTCTATGTTTTCTTTGATTGCTAAAAACTCACCTTTTTTTTCCCCCTCACATTAAAATTATCAGATAGAATTAATTTTTTATATTATATCTATAAATCTCGAAAAACATCGCTAAATTTATATCTATGTTTAAATGCAGAGAATGTATGAAAACAATGAATACATTCTATTGTTTCATTTGTGTTACTTTAATCACTAATTTCAATTTTTAAAATAATAATTTCATAATAAAGTGTCAAAAAGTTAAAAATATATAAAAAACGAACGAGTCAAAATCAGAAACGTTTTAAGATTTTTAATTATTACAAATGAATAATTTTTAAGCTTCTGTATTTCATTACTTTTAAAAATTTCTAACGCATGAATAAAAATAATACCAAAAAAACCAAACTTTTTTAAATCTATTAGTTTTTTTTTTTCCATAATTTCAAAGCCAGGTATTCAGGACAGCTTCCACACGACCTCAGTTTTATAATGTTAAGTTTCGAAATACATCCGAATTTTAAATAACTGAACTACATCTTCCTTGAAAGAGAAGAATGAGATTTCCCGCTCAAATTCATATTTTTCAAACTTGATTTTTGGAATAATTAATAGTGTATGCACACATTTATATTTGGTCATAGGCGTAAGTGTCAACTGTACATTTGCACAGATACTTTTTATTACTAATTATTTGAAGATTCAAATTTAAAAAATATTCATATGTGTAAAATCCCTTATAATTTTTTCTTCTGTTAAAGGATAACTGAAGTACATGTTATTAAAATCCGGACATTTTTCGTAATCTTAACAATATATAATTAGGAATTTTACATAAGCTACCCTGAAAATCTGCTTTTCAAATTACAATAAAAATAATTATGTATGGCACATACACAATTAAAAATTATTTACCACAAAAACCTACAATTCTATGAATATTTAAAATATTAAACCCAAAATTTAATATATTTCATCTCTAGCATATTTTCATATATTCCGTAAGTTTTGTACAATTCAGTTGAAAACTGCACGTTATGAACAAAAATTAGCTGAAAAATTTGATGAATATAAAATAAAATTTTTTATTGGAAGCAAAACTGAGATACTAAGACTTCAGTATACAAAAATTATGAGCATATCTACAATAGTTTCTGAAATAATTATTTTAAAATTCAGTTCGAAATTTGTTTGTTATATTATACGTAATATTAAATAAAGCGTCAACATAATAAAGTAATAGTTTAATGCATTCACAGATTATTAAAAATAGATATAAGTGACATAATCGCAAATGTTAAAAATTTTATAATTTTAAATTAAATTGTACACTGTTATATATACACAATATTGTGTTTCACAAACAATTTTTTTTAAACAATAAATTGTTCCGAAAGTAGGCATTAAGGTACTCTAAAGACATGTTTTGTTTAAGCATTTAATAAAAAATATTAATTTTTCTTTCTTATGTGTCTCTGATATTTTTAACATTTGTAACAATTAAAATTATTGCTTATATACGATTCTTTGCATTATTTTGTAAATTGAAAGAACACTTTGATTACAATTATGTTTATTGGAGAACATGTGAACTCTGATTTATTTTATTCATGAAATACAAGTTTTGAATAAATTGACTTTTTTTGCATTTTTGTTTTAAAATATGCATATTATATTAAAATTTAAACCACCCAAAATTATACCCAATTTGTTATAAACGAATTTTTGACCTAATAAACACATACAGCTGTTTTTAGGTACAATTTGTAAAATGGACTGAGATTAGTAGAGGAATATTATTTTTTAATATACATATTGTGAATATTTTGGACTGAACTAAGACATATATTTTAGTCCCTGTACGTTTTGAGAAGCAAACCGTAAGCAATTTTGCGTTGAGGTTGATATTAAATATAAAAAGCTCCTCGGCTATACAAAAGTGGGGAGATTTACTTTGAAACCAACACTCACACACAGCACAAATAGAGTGTATTTTGAAATTTTATGATCCCTTCAGTCATGTTATTTAAATTTGGAAAAATACCTTACACTTGGGAAAAAACATCACCCTTTCTATAAATCAAAACATACATCCTGCTTTCTCTACAGCCAGACATTATTTTTCTGTGAAACTACCTAAGAAATTAAATATGATAACATTTAAGCTATAATTTTTTTATTGCAATATAGTACGAGATATGATGATAAATTCGCTCCATTAATATTAAAGAATAAGCTAACAATTTTGTAGGGTTAGAATCCCAGGATTAAGGATACATTTCTAAAAATTAAAAATGCTAACAAAATTTACTATGAATACTTTGAGGAAATGTCTTTCAACTTCACTGAACTAAAGTGTTTTGAGTGTACTGTTTTGAAAGACAAAATAAAAAGGGGAAAAGTTTCTCTCGCAGCCGAATTTGTAATAACTTATATGTAAGATGAAGTTATCGATGATAATTTTCCGTTTAAAGATATAATGTGAATATGTATTTAAAGTTTGAAAACACTAAAGAAAGGGAAAATATGAAAATATAAATGTGGGTCAATGATGGTTAGAAATATTTTCACATTTTGAAGAATATATATTCCAATAAAATTTAAAAAATTATTTATTGAATGTGAAATATGTTGCCTTGGCAAAAATGGGAATGTACAGGGAATATTTCGCTGAAGCAGAAGTATTCAACCTTTTGCACTTTGGGGAATCCACTGAGCTTACCATTACAATCAAGGAACCCCTTGAGCAGAAAAATAGGATATCAAAGCAAATATCCTACTCAAATTTACAAAAAGTATTATTGCATTTCTATTTAATCAAAGTAGAAAGGTCTTAGTAAAATTAATGGATGGTAAGGTGGCTAACAGTTTTTTTTTTTTTTTTTTTTTTTTGGTTTTTCTAAAATATAGCCTACGAAAAATAAACAAAAGTAACAGTATTTTAAAGCATAAGAAATTAATGAGAAGAAATTTTTTAATGATTTGGCCATGGTTTTTTTTTTATTGCAAAGTATTTTTACGTCTGGAATAATTGTTGAAATCTGAAACCTAATGTCTTCTTTAGCATCCAACCTGTTTCTGTATTTTGTTTTTGTCACAGCATATAAAGAGAAAGAGATTTTGCATATATACGTTGAAACACATAATATTATATGTTTCACAGCTCTTTTGGCAATTTCATGATATTCTTTTCTAATCTCAATCAAAAAATACATAATAATCAACTCAACTAAATTTTAGTTTGAATTAAAAAACGCACTTTGTTAATTTAAATTTAAAATATAATTGAATAAAGAAATCTCAGTTTTTATTTCACAAATTTAACCATCCTTGTATAATAATATGCCATTCCTACCCTTGTAAAAAAAATTGGTTGATATTCACAGGTCGTGAGTAAACGCTAAGCGTGTGAAAATGACACGAGCCTGGCACTATTTCTGGACACGGACTGTATGAATTAGCCAAGATGGCATTGTACTAATCATTACTTTTTTCAAAACATGCAAACTATCTTGTATTTCTTGGCCTTGTATTCAACAATGAATATAGGATGCTTTTTCAGAGTTAAAATCGTAATATTAAAAAAAAATGATTTTTTTTCTAAAAAAAAGTTTTTAAAAATGACAGAAAAAGAGTTTTTCTATTGTTTGAAGTAAACAAACATTTTTTTAACTCTTAACCCGCCAATTTTTTATACTTAATTTGTTGAAACAATTTTATTGAAACTCAATGGATTGGTCATACGCCTTCCAAGTTCTGATATGAATAATATGTTCCCCAAACTCCAATTACTGTCACTCCCCTCTTATTGCTGCCCTGAGTAATAAAAATGCCCAACCCAAGAAGCTGTTGTAGAGCACCTGCGTCTTAAACGGGGGAAAGAAAAGTAGCATCCTGCTTTTTCGAAGATTTTGTGAACGGAAAGCAAAAACTTTTCGCGACCCTTAGCTGTGCCTGTTGTCATATTGCGGTAATCACGTAGAATTACGTTTTCCGATATGACGTCATCTCACGCATCTGGCAATGGAATCGGGAATTTGCATTCGACGGTATTTTTCAATTACGTCATACAAAGTTTGTTTTCATTGGATGGCGATTCTTAACTGTCGAGTTGACGGTGTCGAATGCAAATTCCGGAGTATATATATAAAGGAGATCTTATTAGATGAAGGGACTGACTGGCTTGCTTCTAGGATGCTTGGCGGATGGTGTAAGAGCCCTTGGCTGTTATAGAAGCTTGTTTGCTTTTTGGATGCTGTATGACAGCTGTTTGGATGGCAAATGAATTGGCTGGCTGGCTGCTTGCTTCTTGGATGGTGTAAGAGTCACTAACTGAGTCCTTGCTGTTTTTTCTTGGATGCTGTATGACAGAAGGTTTGAATAGCCAAATGAAATGTTGGTTGCTTTTGGACTTTGACAATGAACGATGTGATTCTTAAACTTTCGGTTTAGAAAGTGATGTTATCAATAATATTGTAAATAATGTAAATAACTAATCATGTAAATAAAATGGTGATTAGAAATATTAGAATTTGTCTTTCTCTGTTGATGTGGCATTTACATTAATATTAAATTAAATTATCAAAGGCCTACTTTGAGGCAGGCCAACAGTGCCCAAGTAGATCACTTTCGGAATAGTTTTACACAAAAAAGTAAAACGCTTGGAGGGTTAATTATTATCATTATATCGAACATGTTACATGCATGCATATTAATTTTTTATTAAAAAAAATTGTATGATATAGTTAATTTTGTCATAACAGGTAACCTAAATATGTAAACTGCATGGAGGCTATAATGTCTAGCGGGGCGCCCCCCCCAGGAAAGGGGCCCCGATCTAAAACTTTTTTTTATGACCAAATAATGTTTACAGGAGATGGGAACAATATTTTTATCATGTATTTTGTCATAAAAAGTGCATTTTAACTTTGTGCCCACAAAAGGGTTTATATCACAAACAGTGCCTTAATTTTAGAGAACTAAACAAATATCTAAACAATTTCTTGTTTTATTCCAGATATCATTTTCAGTGACAAGCTATTTTTTTTATTTAAATTTTTTATCATAAACATAGAACTAAAAACCATGTATTCCAACCAAGAAAAATTTTGTTGACACAAAAGGTACTATGATTTGCTAATTGCTTACTTAAAATTTAATTTTTTTTAAAGAAATAACACCTTTACACAGCTTTTATTTATTTATTTACAAAAGTTAGATAATCTTTAGTTAAAATGCTAAAACTCTCAAAACTTATGTTTAGAAGAAAAAAAAATTCCAATTACTAATCCACAAAGTATAAAAATTCAAAGAATCTTCTAGGATCTGCACATTTTCAAAATCAAATATTAATTTAAGTTTTATGCATTTCATGCTTCCAATTTAGCATTATGTGATTAAACAAAAGATAAACTTTTTTTAAAAAAAAATCCGAAATATAATATTAGCTAATATCTTTCTATATATGCTGAACACTTATAATGTAGAAAATGAATGGTGCATAAAAGCAAAATGTGACACAAAAGCATTTTATAATGACCTTCATTGTAAGCAAAGTAATTTGGCAAACATAGCCTAAGTAAAATAGATAGATCAGGTAGATGAACCACAATCAGAAATCTAAAATAAAAGGTAAATAAAACAAAAATGCTAGGTTTAAAGAAAAAATAATTTAAAGGATGAAACAAATAATTTTCACTTTTTAAATTAAGGCATCCTTCATTTAAACTGAAGTAGATTTACAAATAATTTTTATATTTATTAAAAGAATTTTTTTCAAAAAATGTCCTACTTAGTGAAGGCTCAGTGATGAAAATATTGCTAAATATTTATTTTTTTATTTTAATATATTTTATAACAAGAATACTAAAAAAGCCCTCAGTGAGTGAAAAAAAAACTTTTCTCTCAATAATTACAGATGTATAAAATAACTCATAAGAAAAACACATCTACTTGAGATAATAAAGAAAAAAAAGACATGCACAAATGGATCCTTATTCAATTTCATATATTAATTAAATATAAAATATTTTTTATAAATGTTAAATTAATTTATACAATACTTTGTACTTACTTTTTTCAAACCAGGAAAGCCTTCAGATTCAATAAACAAGTGGGAAAATGGAAGCAAAAGAAAAAGAGCTAAATTTGAAAACAAAAATACAAGATTCCACATGCCTGTAATAAAAAATGTTTTTGTTTATATAATATTATATAATATATAACATTCTAAATCAACTTCATGATAAATCAACATCAGAAAAAAGTATTTAAATTATTTTAAAAATATAACTTATTTGCAGAAAGTGGTCAATTATAAATTTATCCTTGAATATTCAAACAAATTATGCTGAAAATAAATGGTATATGAGAGTTCATAAAAGAAACTCATATATATGCAGAAAAAAATAAACTCAAGGAGTAACTGAAAGTTTTATTTCTTTATCAAATCTGATACTAAAAATACAAGATTCTTAGCATAAATTGAAAATTCTTCATACTTCAAAATTAATAACAAAATTTATTAAAAAATAAGTATTTCAGTTGTTTGCTAATCTCAAAAAAATTATAGAGAGCCACCTATCTACAATGATCTTGATTCATCTCAGTTTTCATTAACTTATTGCACAAAAAACTAGAACACAAACGAAACTTCAATGCATGCTTCTCTATTTCTTTCACATTAAACTCTAGTCATCACAATATTTATGATATATATATATATAATGAATTTGAAATAAATTTTTCTTTTTCTAAATTTTTAAATACTGCAGTAAACAGACATAAAAACACACACAAAAAAATCTAGATATATAGATAATATTTTGTAAAAATAAAAATTTGAAAAGTAAAAATTTAGTAAAAGAAAAGAAACAAACCCTGAATTAATGAACTATTTAGCCATTGAACATAATAACTATTTGGGTAAGCTAGGAGGACTTCATTGCTAATTATTGACATTGGAAGAAGTAAAGCAGCTCCTATAGAAACGCCTAATGAGAATGTGCACATCCATAATCTAAAACATATTACAAGAACATAATTAAAGCGAAAAATTAGTACTTATACATATGAACAATAAATGCATGCTCATGCTGAGGTTCAGTTTAACTTAATTTGTATACTGGAACGTATTTTATTAAAAAAAGGTTATAGCGGTAGAAACTTGGAAGTATATCCATAACAAAGCACAGAAGAGAGAGTAAACATAAAAAGGATTTCATGTATATCATGTACATTTGTGCTGACACATAAGTAACAACTATTTTAAACACATGTAGCCCTTTCAATGATTTTAACCCAATTACAGCATCGTTTAGAGAAACCAATGAATAATTCTTTTGAGGAGTAATTCTATAAACAATTATAATTTTGTCCAAATCATGTACATATGAATTATATGTATAAAACTAAAATTACAGTATTAATATAAATTGCCCAAAAATCAATCAGTATTATCCACTGCACCAGCTCTTCATCTGACCATTTCTTTATCATCAACATCACAAACAAATTGACGAAGTTTATTCTAAGTTTTTAACCATCCCTTTTCAAATTCATTTGATAACATTGAGTTTTTCCTCAACCAAATAAGCCTTTTGTTTAAGTTTACACTCCATCAATATTATTTTTAATTATTTCCGAAATCACTTATACAAGAAAAATCTTTATAAATCTTACAATTTACCAATACAAAATGGTTGAAAGTACAGCTTATTTTTCCAGTAAGAGAATATTTCCAGAACTGAAAGATCTTAAAAACAATCTTACAATAAAGAATAATTCAAACTGGGACCTTTTACTTATCAAAAAATAGTGATTTGTAAATATAAAAAAAGGGTATTAATGTTTGCTCTTAACAAGGTCATGTCATCATTCAATAAAAGGCCAATATACATTTCATAAAATGAAAAATAAGAATTATGACACCACAAGCACTTGTTTATTGAGGGAGACATATAAAAGATTGAGTGTAAAGCAGACTCAAATGTTAACGGAGTTCCTGCTGTATCAACCTCCAAACTGATCCACTTTTGTCATTTTCAAAGTTTATTGATACAAATAACCTATTTGATTCAACAAATCATTTCATGTGAAACTATCTGTACATTGAGTGAAAAATGCATGCTAATGAGATATTATGTCTAGTTGTGAATCTAAACCTATGTTTCTTTTCACAAGACAATAAATGTCATGTCTAGGAAAACAACAAGTAGCATTTAAGCATTTCATTGATTTATCTTGTAAACATCAACATTTAAAATCATATTGTTCACAGAATTAATCCAGGTAAGATTTACATTATTTAACATTGATTCAATTGACATGATGGAAAGAGAATAAAACTTGTTTTTTCTTGATTAAATTCCTACCTCATAGTGCTATAGTAACATGTCACTTATACATAAATCATAATGGATATAAAAATGACCTCTGCACAGACCGATAAGTGTAAATAATATTCAATTCCTCATATTACAGTCAATATTTTTCCCCATTTGAATTATTTTTAATTTTCTGATTCCTGAGCCTCTTCAGAGGCTTACCTTCATCAGAAAAGAATGGGAATTACAACTTTGAGATGCCTAAAGATCTTCCCGAGTCTATCTTAGGTAAACAAAGGTAACACCCCTAACTCTAGAAAGCCTTAACAATATTTTCTTATTTTCAACATTTCTTATTTTTCGATCCTCTCTTGTATTTGAAAATTTTAATTAAGATCATAGATCCACACTTTTCAAAAATTAAAGAGTGTTTAGCTAAATATGGCCCTTGCACCAATGAAACCAAACAACCTTTCTGAAAAGATACATGAATTTTTAAACAAAAATACCACATATGATAATGATAGAAGATCTGAGTTTAAAGATATACAATATTCAGCAACTAAATTAACATCTTTCATTCATTCAAATAAAAAAAAATGAAACTAGAATAAAACTACAAACTTTTCCCCCAACTCATTCAAGAACTTTAAAGTGCATACAAATAATTTTCATTCCAAATCCTAAATAAAATTCTAAATAAATCAGAATTTAAAAATAATCTTGTTTCTAATTATGGTTTCCTTTAAAAGCTAAGGATTGAAATTTTCGAATCAGGTTCTGAATTAATTTACAGTTTAGTAAACTAACTGTCATACAAGAAAAAATTTCTTCCCTTTCAACAAGTAATATTGTTACATTTTATTTTAAAAGCAGTTAAAAGTGGAATACACATTAACAGAATAAAGCATACATTCTTCATTATAGAACCATTTTTATGTTAACTATTATAATAGTAAGAAAAATTGTATTTATATAATAAAATAAGAACAAGTATCAAAACGTAATAGAAAGTAATTACTTGAAACATACATTTTAGTTCCAATACAATATACTTACGATATTCTATATGCCACTACATCTTCATATGAACCTATAAAAACACAAAACAATTATATTAATTAGAAATATTATACACATAATGAAAAGCAAATGTTAGCAAAATAGGATTTAAAAGTTATTCATTTCAAGAACTATGTAGGTATAAGAACTGAGATACAACTAAACAGTATCTGAAATTAACAATTAGTTTTGCCTGAAATTGTTTGGTTTTATTGACGCAATAGATGCAACACAGAACTATTGATAACAGACATCATGTTGAGACTCGGTCAAGTGGCGAGGACAACACCTGAGCTAACACCTCCCTCTCCTAACTTCCACACCATGCAATCAGGAGGACTTTGGGCCTTCTTAGATTCAACATGCATCAACCCCGGCTAGTGAGTGCGAATGAAAGTGAAAGTTATTAGTGCAAGAGCGAGATGTGGCTATGCAATGCCAAATCAGATGTAACAGTGGTCTAGATTAATGAGAAAAATTTAAAAAATTATAAAAATTGGTTGACAAGAAGGGTCGAAAATAGAGAAAGATTGATAGGGTAACCCGGGAGTGTGTCACTCGTGTTTAAATAAGACAGCCCATGTTACCCCATGGGAAAGACAAAGATCACTAAAGTGCCTTGAAAATGAAGGATTTCATTTGTCAGAATATGGAAGTATAATTGAATGCAACCTGCGAATTGACCTTTCATTGGACCTTTGAGAAAAATTGTGGAGAGAGTGAATGAATATAGGTTTATGGCCCAATAGCCAAATTAGGCTCTTGCGCCATTACGAGAAAACAAGTATCATTATGATACTTATAAAGTTTTGTTTCAATAACCAACATATAAATTCAACCAATATACAGATCTTGAAAATAAGTATAAGTTAAGTTTGACAGATTGAAAGCCATCAATGAATAAAGCTTTTATAAGCATTACAAAATTGAAACAAAAAAGCAAATATGTCACATTAACAGGCTTCACAACAAAACTAAATAAAAAATAGTATGTAAAAGAAAAATGTCTCAAAAAATATATGGTTTTGCTAAACCAGGAATGGAAGAGAAACATAAGTTTATTCTTATTTATTTTTTACAAAAACCAAAAAATAATCAAACACATTAAAAATTGCAAAAGCATATAAGGTGATAACTTCAAATCCAAAGGGCAAGAGAAACAGCATCTTAGGAATTCACTACTCAATAAATTACAGAGTTGAAACACAAGTATATCACTTATTATCCAGTGAATTATTGGTCCAAAGAATAGAAATTCATTTAGTCTCTGTATGTAAAAGACTATATTTTCCCATTAACATCTAGGAAACTAATAAATAATGATACAATGCAGTATTCTAAGTTTAAGCATTTTTTAAGCCAATAGCAACTGTTTCTTCAAATATGCAAAAATACCCCTCTTTCATTGAAAAAAATTCATATGTACATAAGCTATTAGAGTCAAAACTTTTTAAACTGATAATGGCAAACAGGTCAAATTTTTTTTTATATAAATATTTGAGTGAAGCAAAGTATTTCTTCCAAATAACTGGTCTTAATTAAGCAGATGATGAATTTAGCTTAAAAGAATATTTTGAAATATTAGAAAATAAAGAAAAGCATAATCTTCTAATTAGCTTGCTTAACAATGTCTTCAATACGTAATACAGTTACTATAAAATTCTTTTCACATCATTTAAGTCTTGTACATTTGTCAATATTGCTTGACAAATATTTTTCAGTAATATTTCTGCATTAGTAGCACTCTTACTTACTATTACTATCAACATTTACAAAAAGCAACAGTGTTAATTTCTGAATATCTAAAATAGGAGAATAGTTGTTCAAAGGAAAGATTTTAGGATCTCCTCTAACTGCAAAGTTTCTATTACAAAAGAAAAGAATTGGGGGAAGAAAGTGAAATGTTTATGATTTATACACAACTATTACTTAAAATATTAATTTTATAATGTTGCTAGCTTTCAATTTCTATACAGTCTATGTCATACAAAAAGAAAAGAAACATTTGTTTAAATCATTAAAACTATATGAATTTAAAAATATGGAAACCATACTTTAGAAATCTCTGGATTACACTTCAAAAATTTTAACTTACCTGAAAATAAGCCATTATTTTTCTTCTTAAAAATAAATATCAAGCAATATGAGATAAAATACAGAGTAATGAACAGCAGGAGGAACACCTAGGAACAAAAAGAATGATTAATATACATTTATCCAATTATTACTACAATATTTGATCATAGTTTTTCAACTGAGAATTATCTTGGTCCCTATCAACTATTGAATAATAATGATCCAAAATTCCAAAGTTTTTCACACTTTTTTCCGACCTTCTTCAACAATTAATAATCAAGGTTCACAGAACAGGACTTTTTTCAAAAGATGAGACCTAGATTTTAGTTAGCCAAATGGATATGGGCCTAAATAAACAGGAAATTTAACAGTTTAAAGAGATGTACACAGATAATGGTCATTTATGGAATGGCTCACACACAGACCATTTTGCAATACTGTTTTAAATTCTAGTTAATCCAGATTTACTGTTTGTAGTTAACTGTTCTAACTTCAATATCGCTCAGTATATGATATCATTTTTAGTTTTAATTTGCTTAATATGCAATTTCGGGGTAAAAATCAATTTATTGTTAGCTCAACTTTATAGTCATTACATAACAACATTATAATCATATACATTTGGTCATTTCTAAGCAAGTTATTTTTATTTCAAATCTAATCAAAGTAAAGGAATATCCATTTTCCTAATTACAAGAACATTTTTGAAAAATTCCATGTCAATGTCTGGACAGGATTAGATAATTTAAAATATTAACTTGATACAGGTTTTCAAGAATCTTTTCTAAAATTAAAATTGTGATTTATTTAGTAACCCTTTTATTAGTTTGACCATAAATGAACTCAAATCAGTACAATATCAATTCATCAGTACATGAAACCTTTGAAAAAATTTAATAATGACAATTTATTAAGTATATATCATTGTGTCAATAAAAATAATCTTATTGTTCTTGGATAATATATTAGAATACACAAGTCTATTGGAACAATAATTCAATCATGAATAATAATTGAATAATGAATATTAACAAATTGCATAATAATGACCACTTAAAAAAATGAAACTTTAGAATTAATTTTACAGTCGACTTTTTCAAAATTAAATGACGAATTAAAACAAAATCATTTGAAATGTCACATATTAAATAAAATTTACACCTTGTTTTGTATCCATTGTTTTACTTTTATAATACAAACATGTGGTGTAAATATGGATAAAATACATAATCCATATATATAAGTTTTAGAGTTTTTTTTTTTTTTTTTTTTTTTTTTTTTTTTTTTTTTTAGTTGTAATCAACCTATACAAAAATCTTACAAGTTAAACACTTTTGGCCAAGGAATGAATGAACAATTTTATGGCTTCATTTTATTTATCAATTATATTAATATCAAATTATAGAATCGACAAAATATCAAAAGAAATTAAAGCATTTTCTATAATAAAAAACTTTAATTATAAAATCAAACACTAAAAATAAAATTTAAAACATTTTAATTTTTATAAATCAAAATATTGTAATGGATCTCAATAAGTTTTTCATTGCTTCAGATTAGTAGTTTTTAAATGTGGAAATTTTAGAGCAATTTATCACAAAACAAAGAATTTTGCAACTAAAAATAAAAGTAACAAAATACCACAAATTTATTTTTTAAAAAATGACAATTTTATTGGTCAACAAAATAAATACAACAGACACTTTCTCAATCAACATCTATTCAAATATCAATCAATATAATTTGGTACTAAGCAAATAGCTAACTAGGCATCTGTTAGAATGTGTTGACCCTCGTTTTTAGTTTTATGTTTTATTTTATTATAGAGTGAATGTTTAGAAGTGAAGAATCAATTGTTTTGTGGAAACAGTGTAGAAGATTATTTCTACTCTTTTATACGAGGAGTACAAAAATTCACTGCAAAATGAATGAAACATGAAAATATAATGGGAGATAAAAATGCTCTGAAATAATTAGAAATGTTTACAAAAAAAAATACAATAAATATGAGTATGTTACTTTTTTTTTCAAACTTTCTTTTCATCCATCTCATAAAACTATAAAATTTTATTTAACAGACTCTGTCCTAATGTTGCAATATAATTTGCTATGAGGAAGCCTACTGAATTCGTTTAACAAATACATGTTTAGAAGATTATTTTTCTTCTCTCAATAAACATTAGAAATTAGACTTCTTCCTTTGATTAAGAAATATCATTACAGCTTCATAGCAAAGTTTCTTTTTTCAGTAAGACTTTTGTTGGATCAAATTATACATACTTTTTGTAGATAAACTGCCCCCTCCCCCAACTTCCTAGAATTTCAAATTTCAAAATGTGCATTAATAATGTTCAACTTTAATGCTACTAAGTACAGTCACATCAATAAATGCAATTCTTAGCTTTTTAATTTATCATTTCAGTTCATTTAAATGTATACATTCCATAAAAATTCCTGAGAAAAAAAAAATTCCAGGTATTATAACAGTTAATTTTTTTTTCAAAAAGTTAACTTAGAGTAATGATGGAATCGGAAGTAAATTCTCGGGGTATGATATACATGTGATGCATGTCTTACATTTATTTTAAAATATTGCACAGCTTACATTGTATTTTTCCCCCAACAGAAAAGCAGAATTGTGTAATCCAGCAATCACAGCAAGAAAACTTGATTACTAATTTATTGTTGACTAGAACAATTGATTTTATACAGAAAAAATAAGTGCATATTCCTCTGATTACACCATTTGTTAGCACTCCAAAGAGATTTTACAAATTTCTTCCTTCATGGGTATTATCATTCACTCTACACTATGCTATATTTCTATTACTTTTATTATTTATATTATAATTTCATATGCATTCAAAAGACCTATGTTATATACATAACACAAATAATATTACATTAAAAGCCCATAATATATATGTAAATAAGCTATAATAATAAATTATATATATATATATATATATATATATATATATATATATATATATATTAGTATGTGTGCATTTTGACTGAATTTTTTAAATTTAAAATAAAGAAAAATATATATGTCCCTACAATAAGAAATCTTAATAGATTTTCATTTTTCTAACAAATAATCTAATTCATTTCATTATTTAATATTATTTTTATATCTTTTCACTCTTTATGATCAAATTTTTAAAAAATTTTAAATATCAAATTTTGTCCCAACTGTCAAGAGAAGCATGACAAAATTTACAGTTCAGTATTCACTACAGAATGAAATTGCTAATCAACTGGTTCTGTAGTCCTTATTTTTATCCCTCAAGAAAAAGTTAATTCAATTGAATAACCAAAAATGTAATGTTTGAATGAAATTCTCTAGAAAAGAATTCATTTTTCATAAACCACATTAAAATTCTCATGTTTTATTTTCTATTAAAATATAACACATAGGAATATAAAAAATACATTTAAAAAGCTGGAATAAGTTTAAAATGTAATCATTTTTCATCGAAACTAAGGAGACAAACTTTTTTTTTTCACAAAAAAAATAGGAATTTAATTTCATTGGATATGGTGATCAGTATTGTGAAAAAGAAACTGAATTTTCTTGATTTCATAATATAATTTTAAAATTTCTTGTGATTTATGTGAAATTGTCTTAGACACACATAAAGACAAGTTTTTTACAACAGGGATTCATGCAAACAATAATTTTAGGCTATACTGCCCCCAGTGTTCAAATTCTGGATCACCACTTCGGCAGGAGTGATGCTTTCTGCCCCATCTTTAAGGGATGCTTTTCCACCCCACGATGAGGAAGACATTTGAGCTTGAGTGCCAGGAGCATTATTCACCCTCAACCACTGGATCTGAAGAAAACTTGTCCAGTCACTTTTGTAGTGCTCATATCTAATAAGCCAGAAAGGATTCTCCCTCAGGC
>BMAW01049052.1:377615-401214 GCA_019974015.1 Nephila pilipes
TTTTTTTTAAAATTTCACCAATTTCTTGAGCTCAAACTTTATATTCAATTACTCAAGTAGTTTTGGGGGGAAATGATACCTGACTCATTTTTCATCGAAACTAAGGAGACAAACTTTTTTTTTCACAAAAAAAATATGAATGGAATTTCATTGGATATGGTGATCAGTATTGTGAAAAAGAAACTGAATTTTCTTGATTTCATAATATAATTTTAAAATTTCTTGTGATTTATGTGAAATTGTCTTAGACACACATAAAGACAAGTTTTTTACAACAGGGATTCATGCAAACAATAATTTTAGGCTATACTGCCCCCAGTGTTCAAATTCTGGATCACCACTTCGGCAGGAGTGATGCTTTCTGCCCCATCTTTAAGGGATGCTTTTCCACCCCACGATGAGGAAGACATTTGAGCTTGAGTGCCAGGAGCATTATTCACCCTCAACCACTGGATCTGAAGAAAACTTGTCCAGTCACTTTTGTAGTGCTCATATCTAATAAGCCAGAAAGGATTCTCCCTCAGGCCAGTTTAAGCCATTTCAACTACTAGTGTCATCACTGAAGAGAGCCATCACACTTTTTTTGAGAAATTTATTCTTAACTCCAGAATAAGAAACCCCCCACACACACACACAATTATTCATTTATCCTTTAACATCAGTGGTACAAAATAAATCATTACATCTTGTTCTATTCTATAAAATATTTTTTTTAAAATTTCACCAATTTCTTGAGCTCAAACTTTATATTCAATTACTCAAGTAGTTTTGGGGGGAAATGATACCTGACTGTGAAGAAAATACAGCATAAAATCTAGTGTATGCTTTTGAAAGAATACTTGTAGAAAAAGAAGAAAGGTGAAACTTTTAAAAAAAAAAAAAAATGCCTTAACATCTTTTCAAACTTAAATATGAGCAAAGTGGATCATATAATCATAAAAAACTCTTTATTGCTCGGGTTAAAGCAACCAACACACTTTTGAACAGCATAGTATTTTATATTTAATATCAGACTCTTAACAAAACTTGCAGCGACTCTCTTAAACAACAACGTCAGAAATTAAACATCTTTTCCAGCCTGGTTGATAGGAGAGTGTCAAAAGCGACTGGTGAACTTTTCTTCGGAACCCCTGGTCCAGGGTTCGAAACAACACCACCTGCTATCAAGGTCAACAACTCTCTTTCTCCTTTCCATGGGGTAGAAAAACATCCTCCGATGTTTTGGAGAAAACATCCTAAGCAAAACTGGTGATCCTGGATGTGATACAATGGAGAATAATTCCAAAGATTCAAAATTTGATTTTAAAAAGGATGAAAAAATTAAATTCCATTGCAAGAAATAGTGTTAAGATCCTGCCATTTTGGAAACCAGGTCCTAAAATATGGTTCTTACAGATCGAAGCTCAGTTCCAAAATAAGATTACGGTCAATCAGACTAAATGTGATATCGTTATATGTACGATAGAAGCTGAAATTCCCCCCCCCCCAAATTTTGGATTTTGTGATAAATCCACCAAGTAATGATAAATATGACACCATCAAAAATCGTCCCATATCTGTTTTTGATGATAGCGAGACTCAGTGAACTCAAAAGCTTTTAACAGATTTAGAACTGGGCAATTAAAAAACCTTCTCAACTACTTTGTGAAATGCGTAATCTTTCAGACGAGAGAGAAAGTGAACATTTTTTGAAAACTTTGTAACTGCAACATCAACCGTTCAATGTGCGAAGTATTTTGTCCGTGTATGATGATTAAAAAAAACCTTCCTGCTATTGCAGACAAAATATGGGAATTAAATCATCCGATGTACAATACAATTTCAGTTGAAAATGCTTCAAATGATATCACTGTAGAAAAATTGCAGAGTCAGATTTCTGAACTCTCCTTACAAAATTCGAAAATTGAATCGACAACCTAGCCAAACATATCGCCAAAAGTCAAGATCTCGTTTCAAGAGGACAAGGAAAACGATATTATAAAAAAAATTGGCACTTTTCAAATGCTTACAACCATGCAAAATGACATTAAAAATTCAACCAGAAGATTCAGAGACTTAAAACTAACTCCCCCAGCTCTCTAAGGCAATGGAGAGTAATGGAATGAAGCTAAGTTATCTATTTCTGATAAAGAATCAGAAACATTATTTCTCACAGGTTTCATAGCTGACATTTCTGTCATCCCTTCTACTCATACAGAAAAAAAAAAAGTCAGACAAACTTGAACTTTTTGCACCAAATGGTAAGAAAATAAAAACTTACGGTCAGAAATTATTACATCTAAATATTAGTTTGCAAAGGACTTTCAACCAAATATTTGTAATTGCTGATGTGAATAGACCAATAATAAGATTTGATTTTTTTTAAATGTCATTTCAACCTGCTTATATATTCTTCTTGATGGGAAAATCAAGAAGATAGTATGAAGTCTTATTGAAAGGTAAAAAGTACCTATCTCATGTTGATATAAAATCACAAATTTCAAACATTAAACCAAATTGGTATGAAGCCTTCCTCTTTGATTTTCCAAACCTTTTATGCCCAAATATTATCAATACAAAGATAAAAAATCATAACAGAGAGCATTTTACTGAAACTAAAGCCCCCCCCACACACACACACACCTTTGCTAAAACACAATTGAGAAAATGCAAACAGCCAAGAAAGAATTTGAATTTACATTGCAAGAAGGACTCTGCAGACCATCAAAAAATGCTTGGGCTAGGCCTTTACAACTTGTTCTGAAAAAGTGAGGTGACTGGAGGCCATGCAGGGACTAGAGCTTTAAATAATATGACAATTCCAGACAGATATCCAATACCTTACCTTACAGATTGCACTCATATATAACATAATGCTAAAATATTTTCACCCATAGATTTATTCAGAGCCTATCAACAAATCCCAATTCATCAAGCAGATATTCCAAAAACTACAATAACAACACAGTTAGGACTTTTTGAATTTTCTTACATGACATTAGGTTAACGAAATGCATCTAAAAAATGTCCCTGATGCCTGATGAAATGTCCCTGATGCGAACTTATCATTAGTAACAGATACATCAAATACAGCAGTGGCAGCTGTATTTCAACAAGAAGTGAATGGACTTAAACAACCACTCAGTTTCTTTTCTCGATCATCGACAGGATACCAAAGAAAATATAGCGCATATGACAGAGAACTTCTCGCCATTTATTTAGCAGTCAAGCATTTTAAATACATTTTAGGACCACTCCATTTTATGATTTTCACAGATCACAAATCGCTAACTTTTGCTTACCAGCAAGAATTAGCAAAAGCAAATCCACAACAGTTTCATTACCTAAATGTCATAACAGTAAACAACAAAAATTCCAATTTATTTCTGGTAGAGACAAAGTCGCAGATACTTTATCTAGAATTTGTACTGTTAATTTCCCTCACCTCTACACTGTGACAGTTTAGCGAAGACAAGAAGATAATAATCTCATTTTTCTTAAAGGGAATCCAAATCTAAAAATTCTAAAACTGGAACTTTTGAATTCTCCAAACGAAATATATTGTGATATATGTACTGAAAAAATCAGCTGCTTTAGAGAAAATCTTTGTACCTAATAAAAGATTCAATCACCTAAACATGGACATTTGTAGGACCATTACCAACATGTCAAGGATACAAATATCTCCTAACTGTGATTGACAGATTTAATCCTTGGATTGAGGCTATCCAATTACAGGACCAAACTGTAGCAAAAACTCTTAATTTCCACATGGATTTTGTGATTTGGAATTCCTGTAAAAATTACAACAGATCAAGGAAGACAATTTGAAAATCAACTTTTCCAAACCTTGTCAAAATATTTTGGATTTAAAATGAACTCAACTACTGCATATCATCCTCAGGCAAATGGACTAATTGAATGATAACATTGTTCCATTAAAATGTCCCTCAGATGCTATCACTCATCATTGACTTGTATTGAAAACTTACCATTTGTTTTGCTTGGCATTCACTCTGCTATAAAGCAGGATTTGGGCTGTTCAAATGCAGAATTGGTGTATGGTTCACCACTAAAGTTGCCGGGAGAATTTTTTTTTTTTTAAATCTAATGAAATTAAACATTCAGAATTTCTTCGTCATTTTTAAATTGTAATCCGTGACCTTAAACCACTTCATGGCTTCAGAATTGTCCACCTGTTCTCATGTTTTCACTTTTAATAATGCAGCTATATCGTCTTTGCAGCCTACCTACCTCGAACCTTATGTCGTTAATCGCCAAAAGGAAAAATTCAAACTGTTCTTCACTCAACTTTTTAGTCAATAAAATTAAAACTGAAATCCAAAATTTAAAAACAAAGTTTAACACATTTTTTAGACAAAGCGAAAATGTTAAATGTAATTTGAATATTTCAGAAAATTTTCCTGAAAAATGAATTCAGAAAAGAAAAACATAATCCAAAACATTAGAAGATGGAAGTTATAGAAAACTCAGTAAAATTTAGATATTAATTTTTAACACTGTAATTGATACTGTTACCATACAAGTAGAAGAGTTAAAAGTATACCAAATATTTCAGATTTCAAATTAATCCCCAATATAAATCAAATTAATCATTGATAATTAGAAAGATATTCTAAAAACTTTGTACAATTTTATAACAAAGATGTAGATGAAAACCTAATCCAAGAAATTGGTTTACTATGGAATTTGATTTTGAATGAAAAGGATGTTAATAACACTCAAGACATATTGCAATACATACTAAATAATAATTATAATGAGTTATTTCTAAATGTGTTGTGTTATTTGCACTGACAATTACTAAAGAAAGTGCTGAGTGCTCTTTCAGCAAATCAAAATTAATGAAGAATTATCTTTGGTCAGGTATGTGTGCAGAATGCTTAAATGCACTTGCTATATATCAAGCATTGAAAAAGAAACTGCAAAAAATTTTAATTTTTCTGAAGTATATATATAATTAATGTATTAACATTAAATAAATATGCATTAGTAACATATGTTTGTGTAAGTAATTTTTTCGACTTTACAAAAAATTTAGGGTCCCAAATGGTTTCTAGCATCCAGGTCTCTTTAAAGAAAAGGACAGCTCTGATCATCATACATAACTTTAACATTTAAAAAGTTACTTAAAAAATAACTGTTATAATTTTGACATTTTCAAGAGTACAAAGCAGGACAAAAAGATGCAAAGGAGTATTTAGAAGTACAGATCTTAAAAGGAGTACAGTTCATAAAAAAAGAATATAAAACTATCTAAAAGAGTACAGTTAGACCCCTTATAATAATCTATTTTATCACCAAGAGAAAAAATTAAGAAAAAAATTGTTTTGATAATATTAACATATCATTATAAGTACAGAATGCATTTTTGATCACTGAGTGCATTTTTGCAATAAGAAACATGAAAAATATGCTGGTTAGGCAATTTTTTTTTAAAAAATGACTGTACAAGGAAACTAACCTAAAAATGATGTAACTAATATTATTTCTCAATCATTTTTCCCACATATCATCAATCCATTCAATCCTTTCCCCCACTTATAAAAAATGCATTGGGATATAACACCTTAAAACTGATAAAAAAAAATTAAATAAATCAGCAAAAAGCTCATATTTTCAGAAAAAAATACTTTATTCCATTTTTGACTCGACAATCTCTTTAAATACATATCTTGACCAGACAAAACCTTTAGAAAGTTTCATTCACAAGCAATGGTTCTATATTTAACACATTCTGTTTACTTCAAAACATTCTATTTTTGTCAGTAATTGTCATTGTCTATTAACATTGCACTGAGAAGCAACACGAGGGTTCTATGCAATGGACTTCGTAATTTTGAACCTTGTTTAAGTTACGAGAACAAAGCATGAGCTGGTTTCCACATCACACCATCAGGACAACTTTGAGTCATAACAGATTTGACGTGCATCAGCCCAATACACAGCGAGTCTTTTCCAACAACAGGGCTCAAACTCGCAACTCAATGAGCATTGCTGGTTGCGAGTCCACAACCATGACCACTTGGGCAACCACAATTTTTAAAAGTATCAAGCCTATTTTACAACTCTTTTGCACATGCATATCTCAGTACATTTATGCAATTAAATACAAAATCTTATGAATAACCTGGTTGAAAATAATGCTTGCAAACAATTATTTTAAAGACATTTAGTTTGCAATATAGTTATGGTATTTGTTTACTGCCAGGAGATTGAACTCACATTAATTCTCAGTTTTAATAAATTATGCAAATGATGGATAAAATGGTATCTATCAATTGTATTCAGTCATATATTCTTGAGCTCTTTGACACTAATAGACTTAGCATCATTTGCATTTACTTATATTTTATCCATTTTTTGACAAGTATTTATAGTAAAAATGTGTCTAAAAATGCAGATAAATCTTTTAACACTATTTTTCGCAAAGACTTATATTAAAACTCACTTAGTTTTACTTAAATAATTTTCAAACACCACTTTCAAAAACTTACACACAAGAAAATCTTATAACAGTAATATAAATTTTTATTAAATCAATTTTTTTTAATAAATATTAATATTTCTCAGATTGTGTAGAAAAAATAATGAAATTTATGACTTTTTGATAATCTATATCATTTCCAGATATTTTAGTTTGGTTGGATCTTAAATTAGCGTACTTCTTGGCAACTAAGAAAAATTCAAAATGATAAATCGCCAATTTGGCAACCCATTCAAAAAACTCCAAAAAAGTAGTAAAATCGTAAAAATCTTTTTTTTTTTGTGGTAACCCTACTATGAAAGGGGATCTCGTTTCTATTCTGATGATTTATTCTATTTCTATATATTTTAATTCTTATTTATATTATCTAATTCTTATTACTTTTTATTTGAATTCTTATTAATTTTTATTTTGATTATTATTAATTCTTCACCATTCTTAGTTTTATTATTTTATACTATTTATATTTGATTTATTCTAATTCTATACATCTATATATTATATTACTTATTTATATTATATTATTTATTAGTTATACAACTTAATTACATTATTTTTTAATTTATTAGTTATATTACTTACTTTACTTTTTAATTTATTATTTAATAATTACTTATTTAATTAACGCCGAAGAAAGCATTGTGAATGATACGTTTAGAGATTTCCTTCGCGCGATCATCACAGTTTATCCGCCTGATCACAGACATCCTTCCATCATAAGGTTAGTGCTTTTTTCACGTTTTTTAATATTATTTTCATGTCTTCCACAAATGCTGATTTACTACCTTTTATTGTTTTTCGGTCCATAATTTCACTGTATTTTCTTACCTTTTTTCAACATTTCGTATTTATGTTATATATAAGTTTATTTATTGAAAAAAATCTTATAATTGATTTAAATATATTTTACATAATCTTAAATATATTCATCTAAGTTTTATTGTTTTAAATAAAATTAAGATCTACCCTATTTATTATTTTAATTGTTGCCACAAAGCGCTGATTTAATACGTTTTTTTTGTCTTCCGTATAAATTTTCACCGTTTTTTTAACATTTCTACCGCTTTGGCTGATGTTTTTTCTATATTTCACAGTTAACATGTTTTTTTGTCCATTGGTCAAAACTTCTATTGATTCCGATTTGAGAAATCCGCATTTGGTGCCACTTTGGCGGGATTTTAAAAACGTGCCAAGAAGTATGCTAAATTAGGAATATACCTTTTAGTTTCTGTAGATTACTGTTAAGAAGTTACAAGGTATAATAGAATTAATGCAAGTTTGAAAGCAAAATACCAACAATACAAGATTTTTCTATTCTCTGAATTGTCTTGCGAAATTCAGATTTTTTTAATAAAATTGAAAAAATGCAGAACCAAACAGAATGGATGATAATGAGTGGTCTAAGGAGTGGAAAATGAAGGTAATAATTTACTCCACCTGTACTGGGATGATCGATAATTACAATGTAAACAAGTTGAAGTTGCCACTGAGGACAAGGAGCATTCTAAAACATTTTGGCAACAGTAGTCAAGCCTTAGATAGAAGTTACTGAAGGAGGACCATACATATTCCAGCAAGATTCTTTCGTCAGTATACGCAACCAGAAAAATTCAAATTCGATCTCTAAAATTCACCACTTTCCTCTTCAGTTGAAATTTTCAATAAATGTTTAAAATAATTACTCATGTGAGATTCTTTTATATATTTCAGCAAATTTTATTTGCCTTGTATGGCAATCAATTTGTTCAAAATTTAATTTTATGGGTGAATCCATCAAATACTTAATAATCAAATACGTGAAATTTAAGTCTAAAAGTAATAAATGTTTCATATGAAAATACTTGTCCCATGGCAGAAATCAAAAGTAAATGCAAATTGAGCTTATAAGATTTCTTTTGATGCCAAAGAAAGTAACAAAGAAAATAAAACTAAGGATAGCTTATAAATACCAACAAAACTGTCCCAGACAGAAGAAACTATTACTGAGAAACTGCATTAATGAAGGAAGAATGTTTTTTCAAATTCTCATAAGAAATAAAACATTTTTTCATACATCAAAATCAGTGACTTAATTATATCCATTTATCTGAAATACTTTACATAATAACATTAACAGCATACACAAATAACGTTGAAAATCATACAACACGATTCGCTTTAACAAAATCTTTTGCTACTGAAATTAAAGGTAGCTCATTCATTGAATTGCAGAATTGCTTCTACCTTCATTCAATCTTGCCAACTCAGAAGGAAATAAAGATTTTCTTTAAAAAATTTATTAGTGATTTAATTGTGAGATTTTATTTAAAGAATTGGATTTGGGGCACACGCGAAACGGAAGATTTACAATTTCAAAACTCTATTTGAAAAATTTCTATCAATTTCCAAAAGATCGTTTTTTGAAAACATTACCCACATTTTTTTTTTAATGACTAAAGAAACATATCTATGTAAAATCCCGACTTACCACGTATTCTCTTGTTTTGTTATAAAACTTTTTCCATTCTTCTGGATCTTCATCCATCTCCATTTTGACGTTTGTTAAATGTCCTCAATGCTATGTCGAATTTAAGAATAGTCTAAAATTCATTTGGAAATGCAATCAATCATAAGTTCAAATACTTCAGGAAAGGAAAACTTCTCTTAGATTCCATGACTGTCAAGCGAAATTCTTTTTTACCCCCCCCCTTACCCGCGAACTATTAAATCTTTTACTTCACTTCATTTTAAGTACAATCATTTCAAAACTTTTCTTGGAAAAGTTTAAATAAATTTGGCAGACGATAGGGCTCAGTAGTATCATTTCCTGAGTTAAAGGAGGATTCGAAGTAAAATCATAGATTGGTAGCAGAAAATTCACTCAATGTTGAGAACAAATTAGATGTTATGATAGAATTTATTTCATTTTCATTTTACTGCTACACAATAATTACGAATAACTAAAATTATATTTAATTTGATAATTTACCGTTAGCTGTAATTTCTCACTATCTGAATAGAATATTAATATCCACTTTAGTATTTTATCATTAATATTAATTTTAATACTTAATTTAATAATTTGATTTTATTACCTTAACCGTATATATATATATATATATATATAAGCGAAATACTACTGACTGACTCATCACGAGATCTCCAAGACTATTCAACCGATTGATTTGAAACTTGGCATAGTTACTCATTTTGCGATGTAGACGCTCACTAAGAATGGATTTCACGGAAGTCTTATCCAAAATGTAATTTTCTTCCCTTAATCAACTCTTATCTACTCTTATGTTACTTTTGGCGGCTTTATCGCCAAAAATGATATGACAGACTCCAAACGTAGTATATATTGTATGTATACTGTGTATTATCACCAATTAAATTTACTTGGTGAGTTTTGCTTGTGTGAAATGGAAAAATACCAAATAATTTAATATTGAAGCACTAATGGAGGATTGTCAAGATTTTGGCGAAGGGATTCTTTATGTGAAGTTTTGTGCATGTCGAATATAGGAAACGTACATATTTAACGATAGAAATAAATGAGTCTGTTACCCCACGGTTGGTGAAAGTATAATTTAGCTCCAAAACATAGCAGGATTTCGAAAAATACTAAAATTTCGACTTTTTACGGAGTTGCGCACACGCAAGACAATATATATATATAAAAGCGAAATACCACTGACTGACTCATCACGAGATCTCAAAGACTATACAACCGATTTAATTGAAATTTAGCATAGTTACTCATTTTGCGATGTAGACGCTCACTAAGAATGGATTTTAAAAGAAGTCTAATGCAAAATGTAATTTTCATCCGTTAATCTACTCTTATCCATCGATTATTATTTTGGCGACTTTATCGCCAAAAATGATATGACCGACGCCAAACTGAATATATTTTTTTTATATGTATACTGTATATTGTCACCAATTAAGTTTACATGGAGAGATTTGTTCGTGCGAAATGGAAAAATACCAAATAATTTTATATTGCAGCGCTGATGGAGGATTGGCAAGATTTTGGCGAAGGGACTCTTGAAATTTCGTACATGTCGAAAATAGAAAATGTACATATTTAGCGATAGAAATAAATAACTTTGGAATAAATTGAGTTTCTGAATTTTGGAATGTAGTTTAGCTCCAAAACTTAGCGGGATTTTGAAAAAATCCAAAATGGTGACTTTTTACGGAATAGCACACACGCAAGACAATCTTCGTTTACTGGAGGACCTCGCTATATGCATGAACGAACTGAAGAGGCTTTGACATACGTAAGATATTTTGGACGTCCTGACTTGCACGACTTATTTTTAGGATTATAATCACTTGCAATCCTAAATGGTCAGAAATCAAAATGTCTTGAGGTAAGGACAAAAATTTTATGATAGACACGAGGCTATTTCATTTGAAAGCTAAGCACATGATGAATATTCTAACAAAAGGTTTCATCTTTGGCAATACTAAGTGTAGCATGTATACGGCGGAAAGAATTTTATCCGTATTATATGTGTATATATATGGGGTGACTTTTTACTATTTTTTTTTTTTTTTATTTTTCTCATATATTTGAATGTTGAGGATAACTATTATTACAGCCAATCAATTTCTTAAAATTTTAAATTTAGATTATCATTAACGTTTTAAAAAATGAAACTTTTCTTGATATCTCACATATAGGTTCCAAAATATTATATTATCGTCTGTCCAGCGAGGCGGGCGGGTATCAGCTAGTATGGACAAGTTCAACCGTAAAGCTTACTATGGGGGCGCTGCAGTATTTGAAAACCTTCTCTTTTTCCGGTTATAGCGATATCTCAATTATTTTGGGGCATCGTTAAAGAGAGGGCGAAATGGGTGTGGCTCTTCTGAGCGAGCACTTCCGGTCGGTACACTCAAAGGAAAACAGTTTGTTTCTCATTGGTGCGGAAGTAATGTGATATGTTTTCGGGGTTGTCTGTTTTGGCTTTTCAGCGCTTTTTACACATTTACAATTCGTAGGGAAGGATTGAAATACAAAAAAATCTTAAATTCTAATTTTTTTTTTTCCTTTTACTTAAAATCTAAATAATTTTGAGCTTCCTTTCATAGATGAAACATTTTTCTTTAAAGCTTAATGAAAACAGGATATAAATCATGAAGATTTAAAATTACAAGTGTTTATTATATATATACTATGATTCATATTTATGTATACTTTAAAAAGGAATTAATTTTTATACATATACAAGTTGAATCTTTATCTAAAGTACTATATCTCAAAAGATAAATAATATTTAAAAATATGCCTTTATCAACATAATCCCTGTCATATAATTAATTTTTTTTATGCGGATGTATTTCTTAATAAAAATTTAATCAAATTAATCGGATACTATATTTTCTTTTCATTTTAAAATTAATTATACATTTATTTCGTTTTTATAAAATAAATGTCATAAAGCTTATTCATTAATCTCTCTTCTTTCTTAAAACATAGTTTGAAAAACGTGGTTAATGCTGTTGTCCAACGCATTTACTAATACATTTAGGCACATGAAGTCTTAATCGCTATCTCTTTCAAAATTAATAAATATTGATTCTTTGAATGAAATTAAAAAAACAATTGAGCTATGAAAATTTTGATTTTGTTTGCTTGAAACTAATTCTCGAAATAAGAATGCCGTGTTAATAAATTTGGGGAAAAAATTAAATTTCAAAGACAGAAGAAGTTTTAATTTTTTTTTTTAAATATTTGAATAATCAGCCAGTATTGCCATACTTTCAGCAACGAATCAGAATTCCAAAAATTTCAAAAGAAATTGGCTTATTCCATTTTTTTTTTTTTTTTTTATTAAAATAAACATTCACAATCCATGAATACTATTTGCACTAGTTCGTATCTTATTTAAACTAACGAATTGTTGATAAAGCCGTGACCAGCGAAATCTTGGCCTACTCAGACGGTGTTGCAAAATCTATATTTACAAAAATCAGGAGATTAGCATAAATTATAAGAAAAGTAACATTGGATTTTTTTTTTATTGGAAATAAAATATTTATGCGTTCTATTTTGAAACTGAAATAGGGTTATTTACTGTTATTAGCTTAATTAAAATGTTAGGAATGCGTATCAAGTAATTAAAGTTACCATTAACAAGCTTATTCATACCGCAATTTGTTTAATTCATTAAGGTATCCGTACACCTTCGGAGAAAATTTTTTAAAATATATTGGTATTTACTACCAAAATATTTTTAGTGTTAAAATATAACCTAAAACTATGAATAACACATTTAATAATATGCTTTTAATTAAAAAAAAAAATTGGAGTTGAAAACATGGGGAAAATAGTACATAAATTGATTATCAGAATAACGTTCATAACTCAACAGTAAATAAAAATATCATTATTCTGTAAATGTTATCTTATTTGCCATAACAGTTTTGGGGGCTGTTACTACTTTCATGATGAAAATCATATTACTACAATTTTTATTGGGTTTCGAGTCAAATAACAATAAAAAATCAAGAAAGAGTTACAACAATAAAGGATTTACACCTTTGTTACTAAAAACATCTCAATTTTACAACCATGAAAGTGGTAAGGATTCTTAAAAACTATATAATGAAGATGCTTACAAAATTTAAATTAATTTGGTTTATAACTTTTTCTGATATCTATGTTGCCATATGTAAATATGTCGAGAAAACTCATTTTAAGAAAAATCAAAAACAAATTTTCAAATGCAATTAAAAATTAGCTACTGAGTAAAATTCAAATCTCTGTAACTTAAGTTCTAAATAAGGTATAAGCAAAATTCAAACACTACTAGAAAGAAAAAAGTTTAATTTTTAAATTAACATTAAGACCAGAAAATTGAAAAATTTGACAAAAATGACGTTTTAAAGGTGTACGGATACCTTAAGCCAATTCATTCATTTCATTAAGATTTTTTTTTTTTTTTTTTTCATTATATGTCTCACATGAACACATTACTGCAGTCATTCTAATCAGTAATATTGAAATCCGAATCACCATCATTGGAAATCTATTCGGGGGGCAAGCTCTGTGTGTCGTCCTCGTCACTTGACCGTGGTTCAAAATTACGAGGTCCGTCGCCAATAGCCCTCGTGTTGCTTCTAGTGCGACGTAAATAAAAAGTAAACTAAATCATTCGCTGTTGAGAATGCTGCTAATATCAACTTTGATTTTAAAACATAAGAGGCATCTGCCTTCGAGTAGAATATGCATTTCCATTTAATTTCATTTTCAACCCGACTTTTCATACTGTTTTGCAAGATTTTCACTCTTTCCAATTGTTTTATTTAATATCTTTTCAATTAAGGGTAATCAAATAACATTTCGGTACAGAAAATATTTTACAAAAAAAATTGGAAAATTTCCATTTACATAGTTTTTACTAAGACAACAACAATCAAATAACAACGAGTGTCAGTCCGATGGATTCTTTACTCAATATAATCTCCCAATTGCCAGTGGTTAGTAAAAAAAAAAATTAAACTTACATATTAAATATGTGATTAGTGCATGTATGAGATTAAAAACATGAATAAGAGAAAGAAAGAGGAAAGAAGGAAGTAAAATAGATGAAATATTTTCAATGATAATGAAAGTTTTAGTAACAGATTTTATAAATTTTTTTACTAACATTATCATAAAGATAAAGTTATATCATTTATATTTGTTTAATTTTTTTTTAAATTTCTTCTTTTTAACCCCACCTCTGAGTCAATGGATAGACTCTGCGTCCAAACATCCTTACTGAGAAAGTAGTTGTACTGAAATTACTTTAAACTTTTCAGAAATCTGCACCACTTCTTTGTGTATTATTTCCACATTTGTGTTTGTTCATGCTTAATCGATTGCATGAATTGATTTCTATACATATTACATTGCTCTTTTGGTTAGTTTTTTTATTTGTTCTTTAGCAGGGTTCCGTGACTAGAGATAATTACGCTGTGGTAAATTTTCGAAATTCAGCTAAGAATGGCAATTCGAAAAACAAGAATTTAACATTTATTATTTATCAGTTTTTATTATTTTCCCAGATTAAAAACATACACCTGAAAAAAGAAGTAATCATTAATTATAAAGATATAATTATTCAAATTATTTATGTAATAACTGCGATATGAAATCATATTATATTTTATTATATTCAAATGAAATTGATAAGCGATAATTTATTCACTAATTTTCTTTCCCTTTTTTAGCTATTTTACTTAATACAATGTAAACAGGATGAAATGAGTTTATGGAACACGTAGAATGTAATTTAAAATTGAAAATAGTAACATTCATTTCAAAGTCACTTTATTGTTTCATTTCAAACAATATACGGCATTGAAAAAAGCGGAACTAGACTAGTTGTATTTCTCTTCGAGATTGGCTGGGCTGCACCTAAGACGGTGAGTACTGTAAATCTCTTTCATTTATTTGTTATGGTGGACTTTATCTAAACTAGAACCCGCCAAAGTTTCCTTTCAGCCCCCCCCACTTCCAGGAAAAGCCTTTCAGCCCCGACTTCATGGCATCATGAACAAAGACGAAGTATGCAAACCGAAAGGGGACGGAGCCTCTTAGAAAACTTTTACAAGATACAATTTTGTTTCATTATTGTTTGATATTCTAACAGGTGCAACTTGATGTAGATTTATTTTCCATCACGCCATCCCTCTATAAAGTTTGATTAGTTCGCTAAAGTTTATATCTGTGGTAATTCTCATTGTTTAAAAAGTATTGCGAGTATGATTTTGATTAAAAACAAGAGAGAAGCATTCCTTTGATGACATTTGTTGTTGGTTTTTCCCTCTAAAAGTGTTTATAATATGCAATTGCTATATTACGTATTATTAATTTCTAAAATGAGCATGAGATATTTTTTACGAATATATTAACATTGAGATAAAAATCGGTTTTCGCATCCCTTGTTTATATACCTTCAGAATTGAAACTCGAGTTTTTTTTCTTCTGTCATTTGATATGAATATTGATTTCTTAAAAACTTGTGTAGTATAGGTTATTTCAATTACTAAGCAACATGAATAATCGTCAAAACTGCAAGAAAGAACTATAACTTTCAACCTCTTTTTTTTCTTTAGATTTTGAATAAACATTGTATGCATTTCTTATATATTTTAATGCATAAAATAATGCATTAAAATATATAAGAAATGCATACAATGATTTCTTTCTTAAGATCTTAAATGAAGGTGAATAAGTATTTCTAAAACCGCTGAGGAATAAATCTTTCAATATTTTCACAAGGTTTATGCTTTTTCATGGTTTTCATTTTCATTTATATGCTTTCTAATCTGAGAAGTGTAAAACATTTTTAAGGAAAATCAATTAAAATTCAGAAAACTGCTATGAAAAACGAAGCTTTTGTAGGCAACAGAATGAATTCTATTAAGTTTTTCAAATTCAACGCAGAATATGGAAAATAAATTTGATGTATCTAAACAAAAAATTTCCGATGCTTATTTATGTGAACATCTTTACGCGAATAAAATATATTGCCGGAATGATAATGTTATCGAATTGCAATGTATATAATAATTCTAATAATTAATATTTTCATTCATTACCATGATATATTTAAATAATTTTGTTCCCTTAAATTTAATCCCAACTGGAAGCAATCATTTATTTTCGTTGAGTACAAAAAGTGATTGTAACGAATTTTGAGAGAAAAAAAAAATTCCACGTATATTTTATTTCTAAATTGTTATTCCCTTCTCGTAACTAATGATAGAGGCATGTAAAAAGATTTTACATATTTTCCTTCAATTGGATAATTCTTTTCTAATATTAGTCGATAATATTTGATACTCTTTTGTTAAGAAATTCAATGAAAATTTCATTTATTTATTTAAATCTTTCAATTTTATTCACCTCAATAATGCATTAGAAAACTGAATAGATTTTTTAGGTACTCACTAGTTACTTTTCATAGCTTTTTGAGAAAAAAAATGTCGTAAATTTACTATCCTTAATTTGTTTATTCATTTCAAGGCTAATAATTTACCTCCTAAAATTTTAAAAGAAATGCTTCAAAAAAGGAATTAATTTTTTTATTGGGAAAGAAATATGTTTCTTAGAAAATAATTTTATATCATAAGAAACCTCTCAAAAAATCAAGAATTTATAAAATGTACAGTTTAATTTCCCACTCATTGAAAAAAAAAAGTATTTCTAAAATATAAATTTTCTGAAGAAATATATATACATCTCTATTACAATCTTGCTGTACCAGCTCTCCAGTAATATTTTTTCTGTTATTTCATATTTATAAACAAGATGAATATTTCCAACTTTTTTTTGCACTAGCTAAAATGAATGAATTGTTGACAATTTTGCGTTTATATTGCAATTACTTATACATAATATATTCATAGACATATATCCATTACTTATACATAATACATATATAGAAGCACTTGAAAATAGCATGTTTCCTGTAAAAAAAAGTATAAATACAGAAAAGTTAAATTTCATATGCAACCTGACTGCAGTGTAAAAACAGGAAAGGATATGAAATTCTGTGTTACAAATGTGAATTTATCTTTTAAGCAGTAAGTAATTTATGGCTATAACTTTCATATGAAGTGCTTTTTAACTAATTATTTTTAAAACCTTTTGTTCTTATAGAAACAACGAAAAACTGAAGTAATACATGCTATTTTTTATAATGAATTTAATTGCATCCTTTTTCTTCCACGCCAATTCTGTATGGTAATAAAAACCATCATTCCAAAAAATTAAACTGCAATGCAACTTGTGTAGCAGGGCCATGTGTTCAGTGAATGCACCAAAGCAGCTGACCCCAGGTATGGCTTATTTATTACGTGAATGTGATAATGCAATAATTTTTACACTGTTTAGAAAAGAAAAATTACCCGATCTTATAACGAAATATCGTTTCTTTGTTCACTTAGCAACATAGGAATATCTGAAGAGATATACTCTCGATGACTGTGTAAGAAAGGAGAGATATTTAAGTTTCTTATGTTTTTGTGACTTCAATTAACCACATACGGAAATCGAGAATGAGCAGTGCTCTGGTCACCTGTAGCGGAAAAAGGCTTTTAAAGGGCCTGCACCCAGTTTCACAGCTTTCTTTTTCAGTTGCGATTGAATAAATGCCCTTAGTCATTTAATTGTGCATGCAAAATTGTAAGCGTGCAAATAGTCTCGCTGGAATGGTTTTACATAATGAAACTTCTGAATGTTGTATCTGATACAAAATGCTTGACTCTCTAATTGTTTGCAAAGGGAGAAAAAAGAAGTTACGAACGCAATTTTTTTTTGTACTGTAGTCTTCTAAGTATGATCGCACTTCGGGTATGTTTCTTGCTTTAAGCTGCATTTTAAATGATTTTCATAATTATGCATTTAAGTTCAATCATGAATTTAAATGAATTTTTGTATTTAGATAGTTTCTGAAAAGTATTTTTAAAAAAGAAGTAGCGTATTATAGTTTCCAGAAAATTCCCTGTTATGAAAATCTCGGGAAATGCCACATACTCATAATTTTAAAAGTAAAATATGCAGCAAAAGTATATTCAAAAATTTTCTTTCTTCTTCGAATGATTTTATGTACATCAATATAGTTTTAAAAAATTTTCATTTAAAATTCAAATAAACTTATAAAAGTTCATTTTCCACAATGATTCTCTCTCTCTGTATATATATATTATTAGATCCGATTTTAATTTTTCAATTTTGAAGTTCTAGTATTGATACATAAATCGTAAAAATACAAAAATACTTAAAATATTTTTTTTTTATAAAAGAATACAAATAAGTATTGTAAATAGCTTGAAAAATTAAATACACGTATCTGCATAATTCATCCATTTTTAGGATTATTGGTACAAATAAACTACTAAATAAGTGTAACAATTGATACTAGGAAGATTTTTTCAGCTAAATTTTGAACTTTCGAGTAAATTCACTACCCATTGAACAGTAAATGATGTTCAAGTTTTTTCTAGGACTCGCTTCATTCAAGTACAACTTTTAATTTTGTTAAAAAATACTTTATTTTAATTTTGAGTGTTGATGTCTGAGCATTACTAAAAAAATTGTTTTTTGTGCTTAAATAAAAGAGTGTTTTCCGTAGTACTTATAGCTTTGATAAACATTTAATTTATCAGAATTAAAATGTAAAGAAATTTCGAAATAAAAATGAGTCTAATATTGTTTCAAAATATATTCCCAACCTTTTTGAATTATTTATTGATGCAAGATTAAGAAATTAATATTTTCTGGTCAATTTTTTTTAAAAAAAAGTGACATTTGTCTATAATATAATTTAAGATCAAAGTTTTCCTAAATTTAAATATTACAAAGTAACATAATTTTTAGTGTAAATCATGTTTATATAAAATCCTAAAATATGTATTAATTCCAGTAAATGGTAAAACTTTTGTTTCATGAATTGCTTGTGAGCATTCCAGACAAATCTTATGTATCACTTTAAAAAGAACTGATATCTTTGGTGGTGAAATTTGTTATTTGCAATGCATTGCACAGAACAATATTTTATAATTTTCATCAACTTTTTTGTTTATGTAGATTCAACTGATTCATTTAATTTCGGTTATGTGTTGTGATACAAAAACTTTTTTTTTCTTCATTTCTTGTGGGAACTATTTATTTTGATTAAAAAAAATTATCGAGTGTCACTGCCGAAGAGAACAATACAGAATATAAATTTTTTAAACATTAAAAAAGTTAATTTAGTGACAATTATTACAAAATTGTTAAGATTGAATACTACTGTATGGGTATTAGAAAAAATTTGACTCTCTTCACTTACTCAAAAAGCGAGTGTTGGAGCCTTTTAGAGCTTTGATAAAACAACTGTTTAAAATTAGAGGATGTCGCATCAGAATATAATAAGGGATTTCAAAAAAAATAAAATAAAATAATAATTAAATAAATGGTGTGATATCCTTTTAAAAATGAGTTGAAATTTTAGTTGAGTGTGTATGAAGACCAATTAATCATGCAGATGATCATATTGAATAAGATACATCAATATTAATTATTTATATTGTTATAACTCACTTTAAATACTTACCCCGTAATTATTACAAAGATATATTTTAACACAAGACTTATTTGTATGTTGTAGGAAATGCCTTCGGAAAAAGTAAAACCTAATTCATTCAATTTCTTTAGGCTGTTTCAATAGTTGACATTTATAAAACATTTGAATATAATTTCTGTTGATATACATAAATAATGAACAGAAATCGCTGTAAAAAATCAGGTCGAATTATTTGACTCGAGCATCATTTAAGCTTTCGATTTAACAGCTATCCAAAAAGAAATTATACTACGCTCAACAACAAAAAAAAAAAAAAGCTATTAATTTTCTTTTTGGATGAAACACAAAACAAAGCACCTTGAAATGTTTTTTTGTATTTTAAGGTATATATACATCAGTATAAGTATATTCATGTTCATTGTGATTATATAAATTATTGTCTCTTTTATATTAGCAAAAGGCTTTCTTTTTCCATTTAAAATATTTTACGATTAAAAACCTTTTGTTAAATTCTGCAATTCATACATTCCCTGAATAAAATTAACAATAAGGCAGAATCTACAGTTCTTGCCATTTCAATTTGTGAATTTTCAACTTTTAAAAAAAAGACTTGTTAAACATTAGGTATAACTCAGTTTTTTATTTCAAATAATCAAAAATCATAATACTGGCAATATGTAATTAAATCAATTTATAAAAAATAAATTTTCTGTCATTAATGTCTTCTCTCAATTTTTTTCAGAAGATGAATGAATTATCAAAGAGATTCAATGTATAAATAGTTTGAAGCTGGATACCAAAGACATAGGTTGCTAAACAGATATAACCTTGTCTGAAAAGAATGAAATGGAGCAAAAGCTGCATACTACACAATTATTATTACAGCTGAAGCAAAATGATTCAATTTCTTTTTTTTTTCTTTCGCAATTTAGTTAAAATTCTCCAAGAAATTTAACTTTTGAGTACTCTGAATTGTATCCAATTTCCTTTCAAATTTGAATCTAAAAAGAATTTTTTATTTTATTTTATTTTTATTATTATTATGTAAAAATTTTATGATTCCTTGCTTGTACACATGTTTTGATTTCATGGGAATATTTTAATAAACATTTTAGGAGGATAAAAATCTGTTTCGATTTGGCGAATTTTGAATACATAGATAGGCGAAAATTTTTAGTTTATTTCAATCAAATTAACTTTGTAGTGTTGTAATTTGTTTTCTCTGACTAACTGGCTTATTTAACAAAAGGAAAGTTGTTAGATTGGCTGAAGAGAATTAGATATAAGAATTACTTAATTTCTGTTAATTGGCTGAAGAGAATTAGATATAAGAATTACTTAATTTCTGTTAATATAATCTTCATATTTTACTCTTAAGAGTAATTGATACAAAGAAAAATGTGTTAAATTGAAATTTTAGAAATTTATTGAGGAGAACAAAAAGTTGGAAATTCAAGAGTGAAAATCTCCTTAATTACAGTATTCATAAACCTTTTTTTTTTTTTTTTTTTAAGTTTGTTTTATCAGGTCTAAGTCCTTTATCAAACTCATTGAAATAATTTATTTATTGTCAGTGAATAAAATTGTATCTACTTATTTACTCATGTGTATGTGCTTATAATTGTTGTTTCTTATTTTCTTACTTCATTTTGTTTATAATTAAAATTCTTGTGTGTAGAGGGTTAAATAAAATTTATTCAATTAATATAAAATGCATAAATGAAAAGTCTTGAAATCAAAAAGCATGTCCAAACGACTATTCTTTTAGTAACAAAATAACAGGATGACTTACAGCAGATTATATAATATTACAATTACTATTTATTAGAACACACACATATCCAATAATGATTTAGTGATGTTCTTACTGTCAGTAGAAAAAAAAACTAATGAAACTAACACTTAAAGAACAACAACAAAACATCCATTAAAAGAGCTGTCATTTATGTCACAAGATATATAACAATACTACTGCTTGTCATATTTTGAAGATTGTAAGATTCAACAAATATCTTAAACAATATTATTACATTAATTTATGGGAGGGGATGGAATTCATGTCAAGCATCTTAGATGTATAATATTTATATAAATATAATTTAAATATTTATACATAAGCATAATTGCATTTATCAATATGCTATATTTTAAACTTGAATTAAAGATTAGTAAATAAATAGTAATACTTTTTTTCTTACATTCAAAAAATTTAAAATTAAATTTGTAAAATTTCTGGCAAAACATTTAAAAAAAAAGATGTACTGGTGTTTATAAATTCCAATAATTTGCATCATATTCAATTATTTAACAATGGAAATCTTTGGCTGCGCATGTGACAAAAAGACATTTATTAAGCTAACACATTTCCATTTGACCTCGAACTTGATTAAAATTGACATGATTTTTTTTTTTTTAAATTTTAGGTTATCTAAAAAAATTTTTTTTTCATGGGAATATGATCCACAGCTAATTATATAAATCAGGAAATAAACAAAAACACACTACTGGTGTTTTTTTGGAACATGTTATGATTTATGAAATGTAATACATGACATTATGGATTTAATATACTAGTTGAATTTCAATAAATTATAAATACAGTAATTGGTTAAACTTCAATTAGCATAAAATTAACATATTTATATAAGAATTTTTTAAATACAAGAAAAGAATTTAGACTCAATCTGTACACATAATTTGGCAAATAAGTCAACTAATAAATTTAATACAACACAAAATTAACTAAATACATAACATAAAAAATATTTTCAAAGTATGCATGAATATTATTGCTGATATAAAAGAATTTGGATTTGAAATGTCAAACAATTCAACAATTGTTTGTGAATTAGCGTGAAAGTTAATAAAAGGCACTTTATTTTGATATGTACAATCAATTCACATGTAAATAAATTACTCTTAATTAACAATAAACAAAAATATAAGGCCTTTTCCGAAAACACTCATAATTATTTTTCCTTTGATAAAAAAGAATGTCAGAATTAATAAGAAATAAAATGTATACTAATACAGTAATTATATTCCTAATTCAACACATAACAAGAAAAAATCAAATATGACACATCATAGCAAATATATTATCGGTCGCCAAAAATCCCGATAAAGCAAGCAATTATGTTAACCTTTCCAAAAAATACAAAGTATTTTAGCATAAATAAAGAAATAAAAATTGTAAAACTCCTCAGATCCTAAATCTATATAACACCTTTTTTCAATAGAGTTCAAAAAAGTTTCAAAACTTTGAGTTAAAAATATACAAAACTTTGTTAAATTTCGTTGATTTCCCATTGATCAAGAATGACCGGAAGTCGGGAAGGTTTGCGCGCGAATTTGGTTCATTGTTGTTGTTTACAAAGTCGAACTTGTCCATAATTATATATATATATATTACTGAATGTTAGCAGTTTTAAGTGATGTAGGAAATAGGAACGAATCAGACCGGACAAGTAATGCTACTTTCGAATGGCAGCCCTTATTCCTACAAAGTGTAGAACTATCAGATTTTCCTAGGTTACCTAGGTCCTTATGAACTATTAGCTATTGTTTAAATAATTACAATAAAGAAAAAAAAAAACAGCTAATAGCCGATTCATCTGTCTTGTTGATATAATGCAAAAATTTTCAATTCATCCATTCACAACAAAAAAAATAAAGATTATTATTTTCTTTTATAGAGTATGGTATATCTAGTTTTAATGATATATTTAATTATAATGAAAGTGAATTAATGTTAAATTGTAAATAATAGCATTTTAAGCTGAAAATAGGAAAGTATAACATTTTAACAAAATCATGTACAATTCTGTTAGTTTGATCTTCAGTGATCTTGTAAACTTTTTCAAATGAAATTAAGTATTCAATACTTAAGAAAATATATTTTTTAAAAAATTGTCATGTGTAATAAACATTTAATAATAATAAAAGCAAAACTCGTGTTTTTGTTAATTTATATTTAAAGTTATTTTTATTTATGGTAAATATTTTTTGTATTATATGTATCACATTTTATACCTATGTTTAAATCCTAATTAAACTTTCA
>BMAW01049052.1:401224-419699 GCA_019974015.1 Nephila pilipes
TATGTATCACATTTTATACCTATGTTTAAATCCTAATTAAACTTTCAATTTAGTGTAAGAAACTGTGAGTTTTTATATTTCTGAATTATAAGAACCCATTAGGGTAAAAGTATTGGCTATGTAGTGAGAATTTTATGTTTCATAGAAACAGCATGTTTTTAGAAAATATGCATTTCAGTTATACCTGTATTTAAATCCTATTAACGTTAAATTGTAAATAGGAGCACTGTAAGGTGAAAATAGGAAAGTATAACATTTTAACAAAATCATGTACAATTCTGTTTGTTTGATCTTCAGTGAACTTGGAAATCTTGTAAACTTTTTCAATTGAAATTAAATATTCAATACTTAAGAAACTATATTTTTTTAGAAATTTTCATATGTAATAATTATTTAATTATAATAAAAGCAAAATTTATATTTTTGTTAATTTATATTTAATGTTATATTTATTTATGTTAAATATTTTTTGCATAATATGTATCACATTTTATATCTATGTTTAAATCCTAATTAAACTTTCAATTTAGTGTAAAAAACTGTAAGTTTTTATATTTCTGAATTACAAGAACCCATTATGGTAAAAGTATAGACAAAGTGTGGCAAAAGTATATAGTATTGTGAGACAGTCTTTTCTAACTATCTTAACTCATAATGATTTTGATATTTTTTCCCTACTTTAAAAGTTATTCATGATTGCATCCATTTTTGACAGTATTATGTAGTGAGCATATTAAAATAAATCTTAAATAGTCTTTTATTTATCCTAACTCATTCTATAGATATTTTTTTTTCTATTTTAAAAAATTATTTATGATTATTAAATAATAAGAATTTTAAATTAAGTCTTAAGTATTTCAAATGTGTTTACAAATAAAAAAAAAGTCAGGAAGAAAATTAGCCAAATTTTTTTCAGATATATGGTTCTGTATTTCTTGATACACATATTTGTGTAAAAAATAAAAGTAAATGCAACACACGCATATCTTTTCATAGGACAATATTGAGTAAGAATAATTGTAAGCTTATAAAAATGGAAATTCTTTACATTTTACATCCAAATAGAAAAGTTTATTATGAAAACAGATTAAAATTGTTTTGTTGAGTTACAAAACCGTCATGACTACTATTTGGCCCTGAATTTATTCTATTCAGTTGTAATATTTTGTCTTAAATTAAATTTCACTCAGCCTCAAATTAATACAAACTTTTATTTCAATTTAACTAATCTAATTCATGTAAATAGAATTTCAAAATAATTGTTTGAACATTTTTCATTCTCTTGTATTAGTGACAAAATTATTGAAAATACGTGTATTTTCTTTTCTTAGTCTTTCTAAAATATTCTCTTTTAGGATTTTGATTAAGGATTAGATAAAAAGATAGAAGCCTTTGATTAAAACGCGAAACAATTTAAATTAAATACAGCCAGGATAATTAGCTGATTTTGCTTGCATCTTGTTAAAAAATAAAGCCTAATTTTTATAACTATATATTAAAATAAAGCAAGTTTAACAAAAAGTGAAATTAATTAAATAATAGTAATTAAATAATTTTTCAGTTCTTTTTTGAAAGGGGGGAAATGGGTTTGTTACCACTTTCTTATTCTGTTTTTATTTTTAATTGGGTTGCTGAAATGTAGAAGGAGCTTGAGGTGCGGTGTGGAGATATTTTTTGAGGTGCTGGCTAAGTTAATTGCAATTTTGATGTAGTTCATGAATGCATTAATAACTTCATCACGATCATTGATATTGTTAATTTTCTACTTTCCGGGGAGATTATTATAGAGAAATTCTTGATATTTGAGCCAATTAGTGTTTGTGATGTTGCGAAGTTGGGGAGGAAGAATATTAGTGAGAGCTATTTCCTACAGTTTGGTGTTATGATCGCTTCTGAGAACATTAATGGTTTTAATGTTAAAAAGCGAGTTGCTTAATAGAATCTACATCGCACGACGTTTTAAAGAGGTAGATAAGGCTTTTTCCTAATCATCATAAAAAGAAAAGTTCTAAATACAATTAATCTTTTATAATGTGGCCGCAATAGCCTAATGGTCATAATCTTGACTGGCAGTTTTCGTTGAGTCGAGCCTTGATGCCATTGAAGACCCGCAGTGTAGCCGGAGCTGATTCACGTTCAATCTGTCATGACTCAATACCCCCCTCCCCGTTGGCGTGGAGTAGAAGTTAGGAGAGGAGGGTGCCAGTTTAGGTGTCATCTTCGATACTTGAAACACAGGGCCAGTCGCCAATAGCCCTCCTGTTGTTTCTGGTGCGACCTTAATAAAACCACCCACCTTTTTTTTATCACCACATTTTAAAAAATGAATTCTTTACTTCAGTTTCGAGCTCCGCTACATAAAAAAAAATTCTTATATATATATATATATATATAATTGATAGCATTTAAGAAATACATTCTTTCATGGAAAAGTTCCAAATACAATTATATATTTCGTAATTGAGTAATATTTCGCAAGGTTTTTCGTGTTGTAGGTTCTTTGTTTCATTTTCTGAAGATTCAATCACTACCAGATACACAAACTTTAGTGGCTAAAGTTTTTATTCTTTTGTTAAGGCTGTTCTCGGCTAATGTTAAAGAATAGGGCTCAAAGTTCGAACACATTTTCAGGTAGAAGAAATGCTTCAATACTAATATAAATTAATATGGATATAACAAATATAATTATTTACTAAATAGCGTTCTTAGAATTTTGATTTTTTTTAAGAAAACTTGCAATATTTTGCCTTTATGTAAAATGGATATTCAATTTTCTATGTTAAAGTATAGGAGACGAAATGTTCGAACACATTCTCTACAAGAAAAAAATTATTGATTCAATCAGAATTGAATCAGTTAGAAGTATACACTTCTCTCTATCGAATAGCGTAGCCAGAATATAGTTTTATGTCGTTATTAATCTATTTTTTAAGGTTTCAAAGGAATTTTTGTTAATTATTGGCGTACTTCGGACTATCTGCAACAGATGGCGCCAGCATATTTTTTCTGTAGTACATACTCTTGGCGAGGAATGCTTAATTTTGGCTAACATTTGCAGTTACTTTCTGAAATTAAATTATAGCAACATGTAAATTGTGACTAATGGAAAATAATGGAGAAAGCTTTATGATTCACAGAAGTGTACGCGAAACTTACGAACTAACCACTAATAAACTCTCCGATTTGGGAATATTTTAAGTGTGTTTGTAAAAATTTATTTGTGCGCAATGGTAAATTTGTGTTATTGAAAAGATGTTTAATTGATTTATTGAAGTGAAAATCAGAGAAGAGAGAATCTGAATTAAATTAATCTTGAACATTTCTGAAATCAATTAAAGTTACTTAAATTTTTTTTAACCTTTAAAAAATATAACAAAATAAAATTATTATTTCGTGAAGCATAAATGTGAAATTTTTATTTAGTCACTAAGATGCACTGAATTAATTTGTTTATTCCAACAAAAGTTAATTTTTTTATTTAACTTAATTTCTTTTATTTATTTATTATTATATTTTCAAATTAAATTAAGCAACTCACAAAATTTAAGTCTAAAACCACTGAAAAAAATATTAATAAAATACTCTTACTTAAGCTGGATTCCATATAATATACATTGCGAACAATACATTGTTTTCATATTTCAATTTATATTGTAATGTGTTGTAGAATCATAAGATAAAATTTCTAACCGCTCAATAATATTCATAGTATTCGTATGAAAGAAAAAAAACACAAAAATATTGCTTCAATCAATTGTGATTTTTTCTTTGAGAATATTGGCATATAAAGAAGAATGAAAAACAATTAAATGAATAATGGTAGCAAAAAACTGGAAATAAATTTCAATCTTTTGAGGTCAACATCATTTGAATTTGTAAATAAGAAATTACTGTAAACATACATTATATTTGTAATAAGTTATTTCTGTCATAAATGTAATTATAAGTATAAATTATATATTTTTAATTTTTTAGTACATAAATATATAATCCAAAGATTATATAGATCAATTAATATTTTTCCATTTCAATCTCATCTTCTCATAATCTCTTCCAAAATTATTATGCATTTTCCATAAAAAAACTGAACTAAAACCTGTGGAAATACGTTTTCTACATTCGTTAAAAATATAATCATTTCGAAGCCCAATCTTTGATGTTCTAAGCTGATAATCACAAAAAAATAAAATATACCTATGATCCCTGCGTGTATTTTTTTTTTTTTTTTTTGTCTACTGCAACACTTGTTATATTTTGTTTTTCTTTATTGCCTCAGAAGCTTGCCTTTTTAGGCAAATACGATATACTAAGATATCCTTGTGCTCTTTTATTTTCCCTGGATTTTACAGTATTTGATGAAGACGGGTGACGCACCCCCTGGATACCCCAGCGATCCTTCTCCATTTTTAACCCTCCTTCTTGCCAATCAATTTTTACCAAATGATTACTGTAACAAAAATTGCATTGACTATAAATGATTCATTCAATAATAGTGGCGGGGGAAGCTTCATATAACTTATTTTTATGTAACTGATGTAGAAAACAAATCACGTAAAATTTTAATTAAATTACTCGATAATAAATCTTTGTAACATATTAATCATTGTAGAACTTCACACTTTATAATCGGTAACATTCGCTTTTTGTTTATTATTATTGAAAATTAAAATAACATATTTTCAATTTCCTAACCAAGTCCTCGAATAGCTTTAAGAAGCGCAATAGTTTTAGGGCAACACGGTTTACACATTTTAGCTCAAATTTATAATTAATTCAAAGAATATCTATTGCAGTTGAATTTAACGGAACAGCTATCTAACATAAAGCAGTATTACCATAACAAAATTGAACTTTAGAAGTATGTTAGAAGTATAGAAGTATGTTGCGCATGTAAAAAATTAAAGGAATATTAAATTAATTTTGAACAAATATATTATTTATCAATTAATAGTCAAATTATAGAAGAAAAAAGCTTTGTTAGATTCTTCATTTCTCAAAACGATTAACAAAAATAATTTGGTAAAAAAATACAACACAAGTAAAAATTACTTTTTAATATGATAACATGTTGTATAAAATGGTATAATTCATTTCGCATCAGTATAAATTATGCATTGTACAATCGATGGTAAAGAAATATAATGTACAATAATAGACCTTACATATTTTATAGCATATGCATAGGTAAATTGAAATCGAGTTTTAATATATATAAATTTGAATATCAGTTACAATAATTATAAGTCGAACAATAATACTGTTAGAAATAAGCTCTTATTTCAGCTCTTACAAATAAGTTCAGCTCTTACAAAACACTTTTTTAAACTCAGAATGAATACTTTTCTCATAAAAATTACAAGCTCTTTTATATATATGAACTATATATTACATATTTATATCAATATTTCTTCAAATACTTAAAATTTTTCTTAATAAATGTATATGGTAAATAATGGTAGAAATCATTTCATTTTATACAGTAATCCAGAAAACAATAGTATAATTATACATAAGTAGCACGTACAGTTCTTATAAAATCCTGTTTGAAAAAATATAAACTTCATTTGAATTTAATGTCAGTCACTTTTTGCTTTTTGTTTTTGATTGCATCTTCTACCTCAGAAGGCTCTCTCAAAGGCATCTTTCGCGGTGCTCTTCCATCAATAATTTCAGGCAAAACACATTTGAAATAAAATTTTGTTAGCTTTGGAATTAGCGCTTTCCAAAATTCCTCGTTTCTTTGAATACGCAAGGTCAAACTGTCTTTTTTACACCATATATAAAGGTCACACCATTTTCGCTGCGTAATAAATAATTGACCTTGTATCTGATGATAAAATCTGTGGTTCAAAGGTAAAGAAACTGCTCTCTCATTTGAAATTTTAAAATTTAAACTATTCTTTTTTGTTGCTAAGAATTCTAATAGATTTGACTCATATCTCGCAGAATAAGGGCATTTTATTTCTAAGAGCCCATCGTTACCTATCAATCCATCGGGTGAAGCACACAAAAAGGGGTTGTCTTTGTCCACGAACAGGCCACAAGTTCTTACTGTTACGGAATGTTTTCTCTCGTATTGTTTCCGAGCAATCTCCTCATTCGCCAATCCATAATTCATCGCTGTGGTGGAAAACTCTGAACCATATACAATACGCTTCACAAGCTTGGAGCATGGGGTAGATGCTTTCCTGCAAGCAACTTCTTTGAAAAAAGATGATGACAGTCTCAACGATCTTTCATACCTCCATCTTTCGGAAGTTGTCTGTCCCCTTGTTTCAAACTCTACATCAGAATTATTTTGCACTTTTAATTTTAATAGGAGATTTTCTGTCATACTTTCAAATATTTCTGTTGGCATATCTGGCTTTTCTACACTATCGCCATAGTTGCAATCACCTGTGTTTTGTTTCGGTCGGAATTTTTTTATGTTTGGAAACAGTTTTTTTCTTTGAAGTCGCTTTAGATATTTGTTTCTTCGAGTTAATAAAAATTTATTTAAAGGAGTGCTGGGACTTTTATTTGCTATCATTTTATAGGCTTTTCCGTGATATTGTTGCGCAGGGTTTTGAAAAGCTAAGACAGCTATATTAGCTCTTCTGTTGAAGCCGCCAGCTTTGCTGAAATTTATCCGCTTTCCTCCAGATATTTTGCAAAGCTGACTCATATAAGTTTCTGCAGGATTGTTGGTGGCATTCCATATTAGTGTATTACTACATGCCACTAAAGTTCTTCCAATTTCATATTGTATGGCATGCAACAAGCCTGATGAATGCATTATAGAGTATTCTGTTTCATTATTTTCTATTGACTTTCTTTTACAAAAATCTCCACAGTTATCATGTTTTCCGAATACATGATTTGGAACATTTCTAAAATCGGAAATCAAATTTTTAATTTTTTCTTTTTCTGGCTGATTGTGATGATTGATAGCGTTTACTTTTATAACATTCCGAGCTCCTATTATCAATTTCATTATCTTTTGTTTCAAAAGCTTCCGAGCCTTGATACCTGTTTGACCTGAGAAACGGCTAGTATTTCCTTGCAGTTTTTGAATGGCCCTGCCGTATCTTCGAACTGCATGATTTGCACATTCAACTTTAAGGATTCTACCACCGTAAGAAACTCTTTCTTTGCATTTAGCAATGGTATTAGCATCGCCATCTCCAACTAATCGCGTACAACGAATATGATGAACATTTTCCAGGTATATTAATCCTTCCACAACAGCATCGCTTTCCATTGCTGTTGAAGGTCCACTCCAATTTTTCCAACACACGTGATCTTTTCTTTCCATCTGTCTATTTGCAATGGCACTACATGTTAAACATACTTTGTTCCGAATACCTATAAAAACAATTTTTTGAGTGGACATACCGATTTATACAGATACTCCACTTGATGCATTGTATCCATGCCCATAACTCCTCTTACACCAACCACCATCAACAATAAGTGTGATGCAATGGTATCCGTCGGAATCTATATCACCTCTCAATTCTGCCAGTTTTTTTTCTTCAAAAATTGCATTTAGCATCTCCTCTTGAGCATAACTTTTAATAACTTTTGAAGTTACCTTTTCACAAGAGGCAAATTTGTCTTTAGACATATATCTAATATTCATGACGCTGAATTTTTCTTCTTCTTGGGAAAATCCACTGCCCGTTGACAATGCCCCAAGAACCGAAAGGTTATTCAAACTGTTTTTTTCTGAATCAGATGTTATTACAATTTGTTCATTACATAAAATATCACTACATGCGTAATGAAGTTCTGTGTAAAGTCCACTCCTGTTCATTCTTTTGAAAACAAAGTTACCACCAAAGTTGCAAGTGTATGAATGCAATTCAAGTTTTCTAACTTGAGTAATCACGTGGGATAAATTACATAGAAAATTCCCTACTGGTAGGCAGTTTTCTGAATTGTTATTAGGAGTATCTATGCAAAGATCTGGCAAATCAGACATCGAACTGTAATCATCAGCAGTCAGATCATTTTCAGGAGTTCGCAAACAATTTGGTGATCTCATTTCCAACCTTGTAAATATTCCAACATCAAAATTAGTTAACATTTACTAGTAAAGCTATTATTATTACATTTATTATATATTGATAACAAGTTTTCTTTTCGTTTCATTAACATTTTAATCTTGACTGTAATACGCACACGCGTATAATACGCATGCTTGATTTGGCACTAAATTTTCGGAAAAAATAAAATTTCGAATATAATACACACCCATAATTTTTCAATACTTTATTTACAAATTGCATAAGTATTTATTAACATAATTAAAGTTTTTAACAAAAAAATACGAAAATGTCTAATTCGATAGAAAAAACTTAGATCTTAACACAAAACAAACAATACTGTCAAATTATCGGATTAAATCACTTTCATTAGAACACAGCTAATCAATTGCTTTTGCATCCAAGTCATAATTATTGGTACCTTCGTAATATGCGACATGTACGTGTGTGCGACAGGTACTGTAAGTTCCCTTTTGCGTAAAATAACACCTGCGCAGCATGCGTGTTACAACATTCTCTAACAGCTGCTGCGCGTTTATTGTTCGATGTTTAAAAACATGTTTTTTTTTAAAAATTTTTCATGAGTGTAATACGCACACTCATTTTTGGGCTATTGACGACGGACCTCGTAATTTTGAACTTCGGTCAAGTGACGAGAACGACACCTGAGCTGGCACCCCTCTCTCCTAACTTCCACACCACACCAACTGCTTTTATTCTGGTGCTTTGATTAAACAAATAATGCCTGATAGCAAATACTAATCATTACTCTTTTTTCAAAACATGCAAACAATCTTATATTTTCTTAGTCTCTTATTCAACAATGAATAAAGGGTGCTTTTTCCCGGTTAAAATCGTAATATTAAAATTATAAAAAAAAAAGGTTTTAAAAATGACAGAAAAAAGAATTTTTCTATTGTTTGTGGCAAACAAATATTTTCAACTATTAACCCACCAATTTTTTTCAAGCTATATTTTTTATTCTTCATTTGTTGAAACACTTCGATTGAAACTCAATAGATCGAGCGAATACTTTCCAAGTTCTTATGTGAATAATCTGAACCCTATTTCTGCTTGCTTGCAGCCTGCAGCCTGCCTTACAAGATTCCCCCGAGGCAACGAAATCGCTTATCAAAGCATCGGATCTAGGCAATAAAAATGCCAATCGGGGAGGGTTGTCTCGACCACCCGTGTCACAAAAGGGGGGGTGGGGAAATAGAAACATCTTGCATTTTCGAAGGATTTGTGAATGAAAAGCGAAAACTTTTCGTGACCTTTAGCTGTGTTGAAGTAGATCGCTTTCGGAATAGCTTTACACAAAAAAAGTAAAACGCTCGGAGGGTTAATAACATTTAAATAGCATTATATGTTGAAACTTTTACTTTTTTCTAATAGTTAAATGTACTGAATTTCAAAAAAAATATATTATGTATATTAGATAAACGATTTTTTTTATTTTACCTATTTCTTTTTTCTTCCTTCCGTCGCAAACGTTGAGCTTTTGAAGCCTGATTAAAACCAGGATGTTTACGAGATCTGTTCTTATTAGGAATATTTTTAAGAGGCATTTTAAGAGGTAAAAAAACAGAACCGGAAAAAAAATAGAAACGTAGCTATTCAACCTTCAAAAAGAAAGACGAGCAATATCCAACTGATTTAGTCTGAATCACTAGGGTTGCTAGTCACTAATCCATTGCAAAGCAATCGTTGAAAATATCACCGAAAAGGAAATCCCTTCCTTCTTTTATTAAAACGTTTTTCTGAATTTCATTTGGTGTGTGTGAGTGCCATCATTTTTTTTGATCGTTAATTTATGAACATGTAGATTTATCTACTCTTAGCCAATCATACTCAAATTAGCCTCACCTCACCTCCACGTGGTTAGATCTGGTAATCCAAAAATATTTGGAAATAAGAAGGAAAGGCTTGTATGTGTTGTAAAATTTTTCAGTAAAAAATATTCAATAAAGGATTGATTAAATTGAAATTATAATTAAATTTTTTATGTGTTTATCACGTGTTTGTTTTGAATTTAATATATCGTAATTAATATACTTTATCATTATATAAAAAAGTTGTTTTTAAAAACGTTGGTTTTTATCTCGAATTATTAATTTTATGTTTGAAAATATCCCTTTTCGGCCAAAAGCTCCAAATTTCCGCCTGCTGTCAACACCTCCTAAATACTAGAAGGCCTTCGCGCTGATTAGTGATGTTACAACTAGTTGGGTAACTCTCGTATATGAGCCTACGGTACTCTTTCCATGCGTTTTTTAACATACTTTACTCCATTCTTTATAATTAAACTAAACATTCATATACAGCAAATAAAAAAATATCAATAAATTAATCAAAAAATTGTGTTTCATGTACATAGAGCATTTAAGTATAAATATAGTTTATTTTTTTTAAATAATAATCGCAAGTATGTGATCATCAATGTATTATTTACTTCAAACGTATTGCAATGAACATAAACACTTGCTACATTGCAACAAATAAGAATCTTTTATAATTTTTTTTGTTCTTAGGAAAACAAAAAGTAAAATAAAAAATTAATCTTCTCTATTTTACTGTTAATTTATACATAAAACTATGCTAATTTCTTTATTATTATTTTCTTAGTTTTATTCAGAATAGTTACAAAAAGAGAAATAAAATAAAAAATAGTTTTCAAAACAAAGAATGCTACACAAATTTAAAAACAATAATATTATTGGCATCATACACAATCGCAAAATAAAAAATTACGATTAAATTAATTTTAAAAGATACTTTTAAGTAAATCATACATATATAAGTATAGATACATACATAAAAATAAATATATATACATGGGTCCATACATAAAAATAAAGTAATTTATTCAGTTAATAAAGTATGTAGTTTTCTTTTATTTGTTTCAACTTTTTTAATATCATTTCCCCCGTACATTAGTTATGTAATGCATTAGAAATAGTTTTCAAAACAAAAAGTACAACACAAATTTAAAAACAATAACTTTATTGGTATCAAACACAATCACAAAATTAAAAAAAAAATGCCATTCAATAAATTTAAAAAAATATTTTTAGGTAAATCATAGATATATAATTATAGATAAATACATGAAAATAAATATATATATGCATCAAAAATTGGTTCATACAAAAAATAAAGCAAGTTATTTAGCTAATAAAGTATATGATTCTCTTTTCTTTGTTTCAACTTTTTTAATATCATTTTTTTCCTTACAGTAGTAATTTAATAATGCATTTGTAGAAGTGTGTATAATATGCTTTAAAACTAGCTCAGAAGCATGATCATTGTTCAAGGTTTATCATATAAAAAATTCATTTGAATTTATCAAGATAATCGATATATCTGAGGTAATTCGACGTTAATTATTTTGTGTAAGGAACATATTTTTATAATCTTTTGAAAGAAGATTCTGAACTGTTACATAGTTGTAGAATACTGATGAGACAATATCTGGGATAGGACACAATAAACTTCCTCTGTCTATGATACGCATTAAATGATGGTTAGAATTTAGTTCAAATTTTATTGAGAATAATTGATTTGGAGCAAAGGTCGCATTTTTACTTTTTAAGTTTTGTTCTTGCACAAACACCAGCTAAATATATTAAAACACGCAGATAAGGTTCAGCATCGCAAAAATCTTTTTCAGAAAGTGTTATATTAAAAAATCATGTAATATTAAAGAATCTAAATGACTTTCATAACACGAATATTCTAAATCAATGTTTTTTAACTTAAGCTGCCCAAAGTGTTCGAAATTAAAATTAGAGGTAAAAAATTTTGCATTCTTAGTTTAGCTTCCACTTCATAAAGCTGTCGAACTGATATTGAATATTGAGAACCTGAAATTATCTTATATTTCCCAAAACTACTTTCTGCATCTGTTTGGATTCCCATGAAGAAAATATTAAAATTTTAATTCATTTATATACAATATTTTGACATTTCAAGTAAAGCATATGTTGTATGAATAAAAGCAAGACGTGTTTCTTTAATTAGGATTCCAATAGTACAATTTTTTTTCCTTCCATGAAGCTAAGCAAATAAAATTTTGTATAAGAATTCACATCCTTTGTTATCTGGTGATAAAGTAATCGATTGTTGATAAGGATCATCAGATGTTGTCCATTTACAATTATCTTAACATTAACAATTTCCCACCATCTACAAATTAAAGAAATAAAATTTGATGTTGTTTCATAACTTATTAGCTTATGTTGCTCTCCTAATTGTTGAAGCCCTTGAATAACAAAGTTATTGAATATCTTAAGCACAAGTTTCACATTTTGTTTTTCAAGATTTGAAGGACACAAAGCTTTTAAAATTAAACCATAAGCAAACTTTACAAAATTATTATTTTCGATATCATATACACACTTAAGTGTAGAGAAATTTGTTTCTAATAATGGAAACTTATTATGACCTTCAAAATCTGGAAAATAAAAACATTGCCCTGCATGTTTTTGTTTAATCCAATTGTTATGGATGTATTTGAATATGTGTTCTGAATCAATAACAAAAAATAAAGGATTAGAAGGAAGTTTGGAGAGAGGAATGACAACTCAAATGTCATCCTCGTCACTTGACCGAGGTTTAAAATTGCGAGGTCCATCGCTCAAAGCCCTCGTGTTAATAAGCAAAAAATCAATCAAAGTATTTAATGAATTAAGGATTATTAATTTCTTATTTACATCAGTAATATTTGCTTATTCTTTGGAAACAGGCATCAATAAAAAAAAAAGTATTTGTTTAAAATTCTAAACGATATTTCTCTGGTACTGTGGTCTTACTCAGAAAGTGCTGTTCGTAGCATATGGAAATAAATATTTTTATATTTTAATATAAAAAGAAACCTGAAAAGTTAAAAACAAAACAAAAGATAAAAGTTTCAAACCTGAAATAGATGCAAGCTTCCCTTTACTGTACGGAATTTGTTTTTTTCATAAATATATTATGATAATAATATATATTTTCCAAATTTAACTATTTAGGCAATAAAACGAAAAGAAGTGAACTATAAATATTTATACTGCACAATTTTTGTGTGGGGGGGAGAGCTTTTTTATAATTAAATATGACAGAAAAAGATCTACGGTTTTTCCCCAATTACTTATACTTCATTTCAGCTTGAATTTCTGCAAAAATGAGGAGTTACCCATAAGGTTTAAGTAAGTTTAATTTCGAAGGACAATTATGATTAATAGAATACATAGTTCAATCGCAATATGTCTATTTAGTAGAAATAAAATTTAAGTATACAGTTAGTTTTGTTTTGACATGATAAAATAATATTCAAATTTGTTTTACAGCATTTATACTGATTAAATGTATTTATGTAAGCTGTTAAATAATAATCATTTTATTGATTGCTTTTATAAATTAAATTTGAATATCTTCGAAAATATTACATGGCAACATTTCAGAGTGCTATCTCTGATAATTGTCTGACAGCTCTTCTCATTCTTTTTATTGTTTTACATTTTTATTCACTATAATTTTTCCTCCATTATTTATTTCTTGTTATTTTTTACTATTATTATTTTTCCTTATAAAATAAATAAAGTTTACATATTTAATCTTAAGCGCTTTTCATACTAAGAGAAAATAAACTTTAAATTCATACGCTCACATCCCCTTAAAAAGAGAGAGAGAGAGAGAGAAAGAAAGAGAGAGACATAACTCAAGTAATAGACAAAATAAATCTTTGGCTCTTTCAACTTTACAACTGTGAAACTCCATAATGTATTCCCTCCCCCCATTACCCCAATTGACCTTTGCACTTCGTATTGAATACTTCTAGGCAGACTCATTTATCGCTCGAGCTGGATATTCCAGCCAACAAAACATGCCAAATACCTCGGAATACTCAGCGCCATCTATGGGTGTTATTCAGAATTTTTTAATTCACCGAAATCGCTCTTAAAGCCACACAACACACACAATTAATACAATATGAAAATTCACTAATACTAAACATTTGGCTGATGTTTCATGCCATTTTGTTCATCCTGCGACCGGTCATAGCCGCCATTCTTCCTCTTCTTGTTGTTGTGTCGTCTCCTCATATCGATGATCGCGCCACCTATATTGTTTTTTTTTTTTAGTTCGGTGAATCTTACACGCCCCACCAACGGAAGCACATGCGTCATATTTAATGACCAGGTGCTAAAAGAAAGAGGTTAGTCACACACTCACGAAAGAGTCCTAATTCAGAAACAAAATATCTAAACCTTAGTTGAGGAGAGTGCACTATCTAAATTAAAAAAAAAAACACATGAGGCATGACTTAAATATGATCATTAATGCACAAATATAATGAAAATAAGGCAATAACATAAGGTTACATAATCACGAATATATATAATAAGACTATTATTTTGACACTAATTTTCTAAATATATACACAAATAGGAATATGCTTTAATACTGAAATAAGTACTACAAATAACTCAGGTTAATCATCAAAAGGCAAGCGAGAGAGAGCGTCAGCATTGCCATGGTTTTTCCCTTTACGGTATATAATCCGTAAATCATAGCGTTGCAAGGCTAGGGCCCAACGAGCTAATTTTGTACCATGTGGTAATCCTTTGGTCAAAAATGTGAGTGGGTTGTGACCAGACACAACCTGTATTTGAGATCCGAAGATCCAACAGTCAAACTTTTTCAATGCACTTAGCACGGCATAGGCCTCTCGTTCTATTGTTGACCAGTTCATTTGGCATTTGGTTAATTTCTTACTGTAGAATGAAATTGGGTATTCCATTCCCTTTTCATCGTTCTGTGCAAGGCATGCGCCGACTATAGTAGCAGAAGCATCTGTATACAGCTGAAACGGGCGGTTCAACACAGGGGTATAGAGAGTAGGCATTTCGATTAAGCTTTTCTTCAAACATTGGAAAGATTCTTCAGCTGTGTCATCCCAAGGAATTTTATTAGGAATATTTTTCTTAGTTAGATTTGTCAAGGGCAAAACAATAGAAGAAAAATTCTTAATATAGTCACGATAATAGCTTGATAAGCCAAGCAGTCCTCGTAACTGTTTTTTGGTCGTTGGTCTCAATAACTTTGACATAGTTTCCATCTTTTGAGGATCTGGAGCATGTTTTCCAGAACCCACCACGTGACCTAGAAATTTAACTTGGCTCTTTCCGAAATCACACTTCTCTAAATTTACAGTTAGTCCAACTTCTCTCAAAGTCTTAAAAACATTTCCCAAATGTTGCATGTGATCTGACCATGTTTCTGAAAATACTGCCACATCGTCTATGTAGGATCTACAGTACTTTTGATGAGGACTCAACACTTGATCCATAGATTTTTGAAATGTACTTCCTGCATTCTTCATTCCAAAAGGTAGGACTTTCCACTGATAATGTCCAGAATGAGTAACGAAAGCAGTAAAATGTTTTGCGTTTTCTTCCATAGGGATTTCTCTTTCTCCTGTCCAAAATTCTTTTAAAATGGTCATCGGTCCAGATGGTAGTCTTCCATAAACTAATTGGTATGGTGATACACCAGTAAGTGCATGAGGTATTTCTCTATATGCAAAAAGCAAATATGGGAGATGGACATCCCACTCATTTCCATGCTCTTGAATATTTTTGTTTAACATGTCTTTCAAAGTTCTATTCCAACGTTCAACTGCTCCCATACTCTCAGGATGACCTGGAGTAGAAAACCTAGGAGATGCTCCCAGCACGTCTTGAAAGGCTTGAGTCAATTGTGCTGTAAAATTGGTACCTTGGTCTGTGCATATTGTCTTTGGGAAACCAGTTTGACAGAAAATTTTCATCAGCACTTCGCAAGTAGTTTTTGCAGTAATGTTCTTTGTTGGTATGGCTTCCGCCCATCTTGAGCACAGATCAATGGCACATATAATATATAAATGCCCTCTTCTTGATCGAGGTTCTAACGGTCCGATGCAATCCACGCTCCAGACTTCGAATGGATTATCAGGTCTTACAATGGGCTGGATCGGAATCCTATCTCTGTATGTTACAGTCCTTCGTAACTGACAAGGTTTACACGCTTCACAATATGTCTTCACATCCCTCTTTAACGAAGGCCAGAAAAAGGAATATTTAATGCGTTGCTTTGTTTTTTGTTCTCCTAAATGTCCAGCTAACGGAATTTCATGAGCCATTTGTAGAATTTCCTTTCTTTTACACGCAGGTAGGACAACTTGCTTGATTGACTCCCCACAAACAACATCATTATGCACCAGCAGATCATCTTGTATTTCATATGCTTTTTCTTTGTTATTTGCTTGTTCCCAGACGCTTATTAATGTTTCATCTTCTTTCTGAAGTTTTATAAAAGTCCTTCGGGTCTCACTTCCAAGATTGAGATCAATCTTCCAATTCGGGTCAATCTTCCAAGATTGGATCTCACTTCGTTTTCAATGTTGACTGCGTCTGTCGATACTCTTATGTCAGAGCATGAATCCTCTTCAAATGTTTGGACTTCACAGACGGTTGAATTCGTAACCTCATCCAGTTGGACTTCATGAACAATGACTTCCCTTGCATTCGCACTGCATAACTGTATGTTTTCCAAAAGGGCTTCATATGCGGTTTGACAAACTAACATGTCGTTCACTAGTTTCTTTGAAACGGCACATGTAATTGGTATTGCATCATGCCATCCATCATCGATCTTTATATTAAATGTTCTTAGGGGAGCGACTTCACTATCTCCAAAAGCTGATATTAACTTGATCTTCCCTTCTCCGGTACTCTCAATGTCTTTAACTAAATCAGCTCGCACCACAGAGATTTGTGCTCCCGAGTCTACCGTTCCATCCAAGACGACATCTAAACACTTCACTTTTATAACCTTCAATTTATCAATATTCTCTGCCAGAAATTTACACGTTGATTCAGGAACATCTATTTTTGCTGTTACAATATTCTTAGTGGTATCTTCAGCTTGCACTGCATTACTTTGGGCTTTGACTGGTGAGGAAAACTTGTTATTTTGCGAGTTTTGCTTATTTAAGTGTTTATCTCGGCATGCTCTTGAGAAATGACCTTCTTTGCCACAAGTGTAACATGTAGGTGTAATCCGGGTTTGATTATAATGCGCTTGATAGCTGTTGTCATTGAAATGGTTATTGTATTTGCAATTGGCTATCCCCTTTTTATTTCTTATGTCTCTCTCTTCCAACTGATGTAGAGAGCACCGGGTATTCAAAGGAAAGGTCTTACAATAAGATTTCTCTTTATTAATAAATGGCACTGCAGGCCGTTTGGTTTTTCCATGGACATCCTCATATTCATCAAGTTTTTCAACTAGCACCTTTGGAGTTTTTATTTTTGCCCATTCATCAATAAAGTGTTCGCGAATCTCGGTTGGCACCTTCTTCTTCATTTGGTCTGCTATGAGGAGATCTTTAAGGTCGTCGAAGGTTTGAATATCTAGGCCCTTAAGCCATTCTTAACAAAAATTTCTTATCTCAAAATAATAATCTCTCCACGTACCATCGGGATTCTTTTGGTGTTTCACGAACAGCTGTCGGAATTTCTCGGGACTCAACTTGAATCGTTGAAGTAATAGCCCCTTTACAAATTCGTAATCAGCGGCATCCTTTTCTGGTTCACGAGCAATAAGACCTACAATATCCGAAGGTAGAATACTTATCAGATGTGTCACCCAATACACCTTTGGCAAATTCAAAATTTTTGCTTGACGTTCAAATGATACCAGGAATAAACTAATATCGTCAGATTTTGAGTCAAACATCGGAATCAGTTTATGTAAATCAATCTTGAATGGTCCTGTTTCTTTCGATTCGTTTTCACTTCCTCCTCCTTTCAACTCGATTCGTTTCATCTGGAGTTCGAAATCCATTTCGTCCTTCCGCTTCCTTTCCTCCATTTCCATCTCTTCTTTTCTTTTTCTCTCAGCCAAAATAGTGTTTAATTGTTCTCTACAAAACTCCTCGTCGAAGTTTTTATTATTCAAGATAGCCTCTCTTAATTCAAACACTTTTAAACTAAGGACATCTTCAACCCCCATTTCCGTAGCCATAATCTGCAAGTCTGCTTTTAACCCCTTTCCTAAAAATGCCATCTCGCACCTTATTATAATTATCCTAAATCAATCTAATAACACTCTAATTCAAAAAGTAAAAATATGCTTAATTTATCAAGGTTGGTTTTATATCTAAGAAAAAGCAATTGTTTCGTACTTCTTTACCATAAAATTTACAAATTTATACCTTGGATGCTAACTTTGCATATGACATAGAACAAAATGAAAAATTCAACCAAATAAATTATTACTACAATGATAATAAAGTATTTGCCACATAAAATAATATCTTAATTTCTTAGAATTTGTACTCCTAAAGATTTTTATAAATCACAATAAAAAAAAATATCTTCATTCATATCACTTTCATAATATATATCAAATATAAAAAAAAA
>BMAW01049052.1:420099-469572 GCA_019974015.1 Nephila pilipes
GAACATTCAACATACAACCTTGAACTGTCTCTATTCTCCTATTTTATTTACTTTTGAGCACTTAGCAGTGGTTGAAATGATAATGAGTCATAGCTAAAAGTAATACAAGCACAGAAAAGAAATGGATCTCACTCTTTTTTTTTTCAAACCACTAAATATTATGTAACTTTAATAAAAATAAAAGACAAATCTTTTTCAACATATAAATGCATATTTCACACCAAAAAATTTATACACTTTAAATTTAATATTCTGCTTAATTCGCAAAATAGATAATGACATTTAATTTAATTCAGTAAAATATTTTAATACCATAAATAATCCATCGATTCGACGTATGAATTATAAACACTCTTGCTTTCTTTTCTAGTTATTGATACCTAAACTCAACAAAATTTTATACTTTCGCAACAATTATATGAACTGATGTTCAATTAAAAATATAGTTATATTCTAACATTTCATAAAGTTTCAGATTAAACACAAACAATACCTGAACTGATGTTCAATAAAAATAGAATAAATATATATACCAATATTTCAAAACGTTTATGATGAAACCAAAACAAAACAAAATATATCTGATATGATGTTCATTTGAAACAAGGTATTTTAATAATTCACAATAGTTTCGGATGAACATAAATAAAAATATCTGAACTGATGTTCATTTGATCAAAGTATTTTAATATTTCACAAGGTTTCTGATGAAACACAAATAAAAAAAAATATCTTTTCAATCTCTTGGAACAGATGATATAATTAGAACAGGACGTTCTCAATTTAAATCAGTAAAGAAAAAATGTTTTCTATTGCAGAAAACCAAAATATTTCTCACACTAAGGATTCGGATGAATCAGCATAAATAAGTTAGACTGTAACTTATTTTATTTTTACTACAATAACATATCATCTATTCCAAAGCAAAACTACAGCTATTAATAATGCACTCTCTTTACATTATAATACAACCAATAATAATTTTAATTTGTGAGTGTGGACTCCCTCTTACCTGGATTTGACGAAATCTTCATCCTACCGACTGCGCCAGTAATATTTCGCAAGGTTTTTCGTGTTGTAGGTTCTTTGTTTCATTTTCTGAAGATTCAATCACTACCAGATACACAAACTTTAGTGGCTAAAGTTTTTATTCTTTTGTTAAAGCCACACAACACACACAATTAATACAATATGAAAATTCACTAATACTAAACATTTGGCTGATGTTTCATGCCATTTTGTTCATCCTGCGACCGGTCATAGCCGCCATTCTTCCTCTTCTTGTTGTTGTGTCGTCTCCTCATATCGATGATCGCGCCACCTATATTGTTTTTTTTTTTTAGTTCGGTGAATCTTACAAATATCTTTAAAAAAATATCTTTACGCTCATAAAAAGATTTCAAATGCAATTACACATTTTGTATTAAATGCATATTTGAAAAATTAATTATTCACATCAGTTTCGAATTCAGCTGCATTAAAAAGCTTCAAATACGATTATATCCTTTACATTGATTGTATTCTTAAAAAATATATTCTTAAAACCATTTTCGAGCTTGTTTTACTTTTTAAAAAATTTTACATTTTTAGAAGAATATTTTATACGCCGTTAAAGAAATTTAAAGAGAATTTATGTTTTAGAAAGGAGGAGCACACACACTGCAAAAGGATATTTACTACATTCCATTTTATAAAGAAATTACAGTTTTAATATTTGAAGTAGTTGATAATTATTAAAGTTTTGAAAACATATTATTTTATCGTAATTGAAACCCATTGAGCTCATCAATTTGTGATCATGACCTCGAAGTAAGGTGCTGTTCCTTTTTTTTCCCCCATGGGGTTTATTATCTTTGGTAAACATGGGTGACGTACCCTCGGGAAACTCTTGCAATTTTCGGGAATAATATTGAAAAATATGGACTGAATTTCTACAAGTGAGATTTTGTTTTTCTCTCTCTTTTTCTTTATTTTATTATTATAATTCTAAAAAACTATTACTTATATTTTATAATTTTTCAAATATGAAATTAAAACAGAAAAATATTGAAAAACTGATTTATTTGAAATGTTGATTTCAATGAAAAAACCTATAAACTTACCTCATTTAATTTTGAGGTATTATAGATGAAAAAAAGATGGTATAAAATTTTTATTATCTGCTTTCTCTGTTCTTTCTAATTTTTTTTTTTTTTTAAACTTCAACAGATGTCAAATTTGATTAGCATTTTGCAAAATATTATTTACTATTTTCTTAAATAATTTAGTTGCATTTTCTTCAGGCTGAATTCAAGTTAACAATATTTGAATCAACATCATTTGACTGTTAATGTAATCTGTATACACTTTTCTTTCGAATGATGTTATCCACAATTAATTCTGTGAGAGAATTTTAAAAGCATTTTTTCAAAAGTAACAGACAAAATACAGATTCATATATACTTTTCCGCAATTTGTATTGTTGTAGTCAAGGATATTTTTTAACTATTGTATAATGATTTAAACAAATTTAGAATTTTTACTAAATAGATTACAGATAGTTTAATTTTTAAGAAAACTGTGTTTTTTGTAAAAGCTGGTTAAAAATCAAATTTGTAATAAAATTACATTATATTAAATGACGATTTTCAAACTTAAAATATGATTGACCATTTTATAAATAAATAAATATTTTTTAAAACATTAGAAAATATATACTCCATGAAAGTACAAAAATTTCATTTCAGATTCTTTTCGGCTTAACACACATAAACTACTTCCGACCGTGGAAATACTATAGATTTCAGAAATAAATAAATAATAAAAAAAAAAACTGTGGAGAAAAAAGCCTTTATTGTGTCTTGCTTTGAAACATTGAATTGTCATAATAAAAGTAAAAACTAATTTATTGGAATCAGTTATATATTTTTCTATTCTAATAATGATAAAATAAAATCTTTCATTTTCTATTAATATGTTCTTCTATTTAACTTCGTAATTTCAACTATGTTTCAGCAGATGGTAAACAATGTTTGAATAAAATTGTGTGGAACTCCAATCAATAGCTTGTTTTTCTAAACTTATCAAGCATAAATATAAATTTTTTTGTAAAATAGATTTATTGTATAAATACAGCAAATTCTTACGTGTTCAAAGCTTTTCTAATCCGTATTCCCCACAGACTTTAAAAAACTTCTGTGTAAGTTTTTAAAAATTTTAATTTAATGTAGATTTTTTTCTAATGGACATATGTTAAGTTTTTTTAAACATCTTTCTAGATACATTTGGATGCTGTAAGGTGAACATAACAACTTTAACATATTCTAATGCTTTCTGTGTTTCTAATAAAATTATTTTAGATATTTAAGGAAAAGTATAATTTTTTCTAAGAAATAAGAGGAGAGGAAATCATATGTATATGTGTGTTTGTGTAAAGTTATATATATATATATACTTTTTAAACCACGCCTATTATTTAATTATTTTATAGAGGAAAAATTTAGTGTAAAATAGAGGGGCAAACATTTTTTGTTCTTTTAAGAAACTGCTAAGAATAGTTATCGTTGAAGCAGCATTTAAATCCTTTACTGAAAAGAATATTCCTTCAACACAAAAGCATTTTGAAGCAAATATTTAGATGGTACTGATAATCGTATTTCAATTAATTGTAAAACATAATATGTTCAAGTCTAATACTGTCTTGTAAATTATAAACACGAATTTTATGTGTTGACTTTTTTTTCTTTCCCTCCTTCAAATAATTCATTTTTCTTAACCTTTTACTTTTTAAAAATTTTACTCAGGCTTAACAATATTTTTCAATTTAATAATATTAATTTTTTCCATTTTCATATATTTATGTTTTGACAGCTATCATGAACTTTGAAAATGACGTCATATGGTAATAAATATTTGCGACTTGTTTCTCCACCTGTAGCGATTCTACTTTTTGGAGTACATAACCCTCACTGGCCTTAATCCCCAGTAAATTGACTGTTAGTTATAGGTGAGACAGAACTTTGGTTATTTCATTTGCCCAGGAATTAAAAATTCAAATATGATACGTTTAAATAAAATATGAAAAGTTTAAATAATGCATGAAAGAGAAATAAAAGTAATTAGATGAGCAATAGTAAAACTATTATTAAATAGATGCTATTGGGATTAGAATTTATTATCATAAGTTAAAAATATATACTTAGAGTATCATGAATAATTAATGTAGTGGTATTGTTGAATTGCTATTTTTACTATAAAAGTTAGAAAAATAAATTCTTTAAGCTGGATTTGCGTCAGTAGATATTTTTAATTTAGAGCTAGTTGGAATCTTGGAGGGTTTAAATTATTTGCTTGTTGGAGGTGAAGTCGAAACAACACCAGCTATGAAAATATTAAGTTTGTCTAGATCATTGTCAACTTTAGACATATTATTTAAAGCTTCGAATAACTTGGGAAATTTGTTAAATAAGTTTTGTAACTCATTTATTGATGCGAGAAAGTTAAAGGAATTCGGGGTATTATTATTAATATTGTTTGATGGGTTGTTGGGAGGTTTCAACGATTGTTTCTCCACCTGCAATCAGCGCACGATTCTTCCCCTATCTCCTCCCCCTTTTTTTCTAAACTAGAACGCTGGGAAAGTATTCGAGCACATAGGCCGCGGAGTGGCCTTCAAGCTCAGGTCGGTAATATACAGCAATACATGGCTTTTGATGGAGTTTAAAGCATTCTATGAGATGTGATCAGAAGCTGTTCTCTGATTGGTTGTCATGGAGGTCTGTTAACGTTGGGATTTTGTAGGTAAAGGTTTCGGTCAAAGGAGGCGCTGAGTGTCTTGCTTGCAATTGGTTGTTGAGGTGCGGAGGTGAGCCTTCCTATTGGCTGCCCTGGGCTGCTGTGTTTGTAATGTGGGTGTAACTTTTGTTGAGGGGTGTATACGGCTTAGAAGTGAGATTGAGAGTTTATGTATGAATTTGGATTAAAAATAATGTATGTAAATTGAAATATTTAAAATTTTGAGGTGGGTTATAGGAGTCGAGGAGAACAGTTCTGGGTCTTTTAAGAAGTAAAGTAGAGTAGAGTTTTCTAGGAGTGTAGTTTTCTAAATTGATCATATTATTATTATTTGTGAGGTTAAGTGTTGTGAAAATTTTTTTGGCTATTTTTTGTGCATGTTTTCTAAAAGTTGGAATATTGGTTGCCTTTAAGATTTTGTTGTTTCTGATATACCATCTGGATTTAGTTATCATACGGAGAGTTGAGCTTTGAGTAGATTCTAAGAGATTAATACTACTTTTGGCCGCATACGCCCAAATTGGACATGCATAGGTTAGAATTGGTCTGAGTACGGCAGTGTACAGAAGTTCTAAACTAGAGAAAAGGAAAGTAATTTGATCTGTGTCGCTCTTTTACGTCCCCAGTAGGGAGGGGGAGGGTAAGGATATCTTTCTTTTCCTCGTGAGACTAATGGCTTTTTTTTTACTCCTTTTTTCACACTATCTAATTTCAAAAAACCCGTTTCTACTATTTCATGTTTTTAAAAATTGTATCACTTGATTTATAAAAGATCGACAATGTTAGAGAAATATCTTCATCGTATGCTGAATAGGAAATATTCTAAATTTTGTGCCCACTGATTAATTATATAAAAATAAATTTTTATATAGTAAAAAGTTCTATGCAAAGTTTTGCAAAGAACAGATTTAGCCACCCAAGGTGCGCATTTTTTTCTGTAATTTTTTAATTACTCAATTAAATATAAGAATTAAAAGAAAACGACGAAATATCAAGAAATGGAAAGCAGTAAGCTATTCCGATATTAAAAGTTAAAGGAAACGATAAATTATTAAATTGAATATATTTAAGCTAAATGTAGTTAAATTTGAGCAAACGATTAAAAATTGAAAAGTGAACTCCTACACGAAAAGTGATCTGGTTCGCCAAAATTGATTCAACTATAATAAATTCCCTTTGGTTGGCTAAGAAGCTGATACCTGGTCAGAACAAATTGCTGTAATGTATGTCAGTATGCAGTTGTATTAACGGAAATAATTATTAGAATTTTTTTGATAATTTTGCACCCAACTCAAATTGCCCGAATAGGAAAGAAAATGTATATCAAGTTACTTGCTTTTATTAGGAGTTTAATTATTATAACGAAAATACACAGATTGTAATATATATTTCTTTTAAATTTCTCTCTCTCCATAATATTTATATTATTAAAGATGTTATATAGAGATATATATATATATATATATATATATATATATATATATATATATATATATATATATATATATATATATATATATATATATGTATGTATGTATGTATGTATGTATATATATACATACATTTTTCATTTACTTTTTTTACAAGATTTTGTTTGGATTACTATCATACTGAAAAAAAAAGTTTTAAGATCATAACCTTATCTCAATTTTTGTTTTTAGTGAAACAATATCTATAACAGGCTTACCGTTATAGATATTGAGTTATATCTATATACCGTTATAGAAACCCTTTGAGCTTACCGTTTTCTTGAAGGAACCTCTTGATCAAAGTGCAGAAAGTAGGATATCAAAGCTTTACTCTACTCAAATTAACAAAATTATTACTGCATCTTTTTTTTATTCATCACAACACAAACTTCTTAATAAGATAATAAATAGAAAGGTAGCTAATGAATTTTTTTTTGTTTTTCTAAAATGTATTCTATCAATAATTAAAAGCAACAATATTTTAAATTAGAACAAATTCATAAAAAAGAAAAATTTTAATTACTTGGATGTGATTGTTTTTTTTATTTCAAAGTATTTTAACGCCTGGAATAATTGATCAAATCTGCAACCTAATGTCTTGTTCAGCAGCCAGTCTGTTTCTGCATTTTGTTTTTGTCACACCATACAAAGAGAAAACGTTTCAGCATACATAGGCTGAAACAAAGATATTAGATGTTTCACAGTTCTCTTGGCAATTTTAGGATATTCTTTTCTAATGTCAATCCAAAATGCATAATATCATTAATTTATGATGTTATGCATTTTGATTAAATTAAGTTTCAATTGAATACCGGTCAATATATCAATTTGAGATATATCGACTAAGCCAAAGAATGGAGACAAATATGTAACCTAATGTGTCTCGATTAATGTATTTGAAGCAAATGACTTTTATGAAATTTGAAATTTTATTTTATCCAAAAAAATATTTGTTTATATTTATTTTTACAAGCAAACTGCCTTGAAGATTTTCATCTTTTACAAAAATTAAAATTTTAGTGCTTTGATTGAGCAAATAGTGATCTCCTATGGAACCCCTGTTAAAGTTTCAAGGAACTCCAGGGTTCCACGGAACCCAGGTTGAAGACCTCTGATCTATAACAAAGGCTTACAAAAATTTAAGGTAATGACAATAAAGGTAATTATGATAAATTAGAACAATGGGAAAATCAACATATTGAAATTGATTAAAGATGGGGGGAAATGTTTAACCATTTCAAAAATAAACACATTCCATCTGAAAATTTAATTATTCTTATTGAATTTACGTTGCGATACAAATGCCGCAGTTGAAAGATTTGTTTCCATTGATAATGATTTTTGGACAAGTGAGAAATCAAGATTGAATGTTGATACTCTAGCTGCAGCACTTACCGTAAAATTCAATATGAATGATATTTCTTGCTCCGAAATTTCCGATATGTTGACAAAAAATATTCATTTAATGAAAAAATACTCGGTTAATTAAATAATTAAAAGGGATATAAGTATAATTAGCGTATTTTTGTTTGAATTAATAAAATTTTGATTTCTTTACGCTGTACTTTGCCAAATATTTAATAATTAAAAAGTAACAACACCAAATTCTCAAGAATAACAATAAAAAACAAAGTTTAGGAAGAATTTTTCTCCCAATATGAAACATTATTATAATTTACTCGATAGCTACATTACAAGCAAAACAAGAGATATAAAAAATAAAAGAATCCTTTTGAAAGCCGTGACAGTTAAAAATAGCAGTAAAACGATACAGTAATGGTTGGAAGCAAAATTAGTTTTTGAAAGTTAGTTGATGAAAAAAAATGTGAAATTACTAAAATCCACCTGTATGCCCCTTCTTTTTATTTTGCGTAGTCAAGTCTCAAAATTCTTTTGTTTATATTTTTCAATTTTACTTCTTTCTTCTATTTATCGTATATAAAACACATCAATCGAAAGATAAAAAAAAATCTAAGAATATTACTAAATAAAAATCGACTTTACGAAATCAACGAATATTAATGATAATCTAGAACGCGATTTTAATACTTAATTTACAATTTGTTTTTCATGTAGTAATTAGTCTCTCTGTCCTTATATTGTAAATGCATTAAGTGCTTAAGGAATACAGTACATATTTTAAAAATAGCCTTGAAAGGCATCATATCTTAATTAACTATGCATATAAATCATTTGAAAGTTATTGCTCAGTTTCAAAATTGTCATAATAGGTCACGAATATTTATATCTACGAGACAATATATGCATAACAAATTATTATACTTAAGTATGAAAACTTTGTGACTTTTCAAAACATAGGGAGGTTTTTATTAAAAATTTGTCGTTCGAAAGCGCCAAATAGCTCCCTTTCGAATTCTTGACGGTCAATGTCGTAATATTCCCAGAATTTTATTTTATCTTTATAAAGGTTAAAATTTTCTCTAGGAATTAACCATGATGGTGGACCATAACTATATATCTCTGAATAACATCCAACAAACTTGCGAAATCCTGTTAGAAGAAAGAGGTTTTTATTCAAAATAACACAAGGTTATTTTTTGTCTTAATTATTTTTTGACTTAGTAGTAGTAATACCACACAATTAGAAATTAAAAGTGCAGACGACTTTTTCAAAATGTCAACTGAATAAATATTCTTAACCAATAAGCGATATTTTTCGAAAAGAAAGAAAAAATAAACACTACAGCAAAACGAGGGCCTAACACTCCTCCCGGCGGAAGGAAAAACAGTAGAAACGACTTGAAGCGAGGTTCAGTGTCCGAAAGTCATCACTCTTCATTAGGAAAAAGTTTGTATGGAGACTTCGGTCGATAAAGGGGAAAGAAACGAGTATTATATACAGAGAGTCAACCTCTCTAAGGACTGGTGGAAGACGACAAGCCCCTTTCGACCCCTGCGTTCTGAATGGACTTCAGTCAAGGATAGTGTTCATCACTAACCAGATATCGGAACACCTGTGGTTTTCGAAAAGGAACAGTTTAAGCCGACGACAAGCACATGCCTAGTTTATGACCACAACTGAAGAAAAAAGGGGAAATAGATAGTAGCGGTAACAGTATGAGTTGCAAAGGAAATAACACGTGTGGAAGGATAGGACTATATGTGAAAAGAGTTTTTTACGATCTAACGAGGTCTCGGTGACAAAAAACAAAGATCAAGTTCGGATATCCACCCCCTCCATTCCATTTGACACGCAGCTATTAATAAGTTGTCTGCTAATTACATCAAAATCTTCCCTGACTCATCTGATGAGCACAGAGAAATCACTAGATATTTACGCGAAAAGAAAATGGAATTTTATCCAACCGCAACACCAGCGACCACAAAAAATTGTGTTGTAGGGATTACCGATAACGACTGATATTGACGAAATAAGACTCTCTCACATCACAAGGAGTAGTAGTTGAAAGAGTTGTTCAGCTAAGACGATTTAAAACTAAGCAACCCTTACCAATATTCTTAGTTGAAATAAGAAAAACTGAAAACGCCACCGATATTTATTCCATCAAACAAGTCATGCATATTCAAATACAAATCGATGACTTTGAGAGACGACCAGGAGCCACGCAATGCTATAATTGCAACTATTTCCATCACTCCTCGGTCAATTGAGAGATGAAGACTAGATGTCTGAAATGTGGCCAAAGTCACAGTACTCCGAACTGCAGTATCAAGGAAAAACAAGAAAATCCTAGATGTATTAACTGTAACAATTTTGGCCATGTTGCCTTGTGGGAGGGCTGTCCCTCTTTTCCCAAATTAGGGAAGGGAAAAGCCACCACGAAAACCAATAACCGAAATAAAATCATCCCATCTTCAGAAATAAGACCTAATACCACTTACGCTGAAGCTCTTCAACCCAAATCTGACCAACAGAGGGCGGCACTCGACGGGAAACCAGCCGAAACAACGTCCGAACCAAGAGGGGAAAACATTCCCAAAAATAATAATCATTACCAGCAACCTGAAACAGCAGATGATTTCACTATATTTGATGCCATCAAAAAAATTTCTTTCAATTATTCCCCGGACTAATGGGAGCCTATAAACAAATGAGAGATACCCCTGACAAACTCAATATCTTTTTTTTAAGCAATATGTTCCCAAGTTTAAATGTTCAACCTTCTTGGTCTAAATATTATCTCATGGAACGCAGACAGTGTAAGATCCCGCATTGTCGAGTTGCGGGGATTTCATAGGCAAGCACACCCCGATCTTATTCTATTACACGAAACACATTTGAGATCAGAAAACACATTTAAAATTGCAAACTACACAATCTATAGAAATGACAGGGCACTCTCTGATCGATCAAATCACGCGCGAGGCGGCCCTGCAATTCTCATTAAAAATTCTCTCCGACACTACAGAATTCCAACCCCTCAATTACGAGTGTCTGAAGCAACGATCGTTGCTATCACACCTCCGAGGGAAACACAATCCAATATATACATTCGTAAACCACAATCCAATATATACATTCGTAAACCTAAAAATCAAGATACACGATAAAAATAATAAAGTTTACACAAATTGGTGTAACTTTAGTAACTATCTACGAAACACTAACTTTACCCTCCCCAACATTAATAACGCAGAGAATCTAGAAATGCATGTCGCCAACTTAACAGATAACATACTCAAAGCTTACAATACATCATCTAAACCATATTCTTCACAACAAACACATCATATTAATAAAGATATTCGAGAATTGATCAAATATAGAAACAGGGCCAGAAAAACCTAGCAACTCTCAAAAAATCTCGAACACAAAAAACACTTAAATAAAGTCAATAAATTACTAAAAACAAGAATAAAAGAACAATCCACAAAAGATTGGGAAGCAACACTTGCATCACTCAACACCGAACGTGGCTCCATCTGGGGAGCCGCAAAGGAACAAAGAAAGAAAAGCACCATCATTTCAGCCATTAATACTAGACATACAAGTATCCCACTTGAAGACTCAGAAAAAACAGAACTACTGGCTGATTCCTTACAAAATCAGTTCCAACTTAACAAAACCAACACACCCGAACATGACAGGACAATAAAACATGTCGTTTACAATTTCCTAACTAATGATAACAATTTTGAAAATGACTCCCCCCTACACTATCACCCTTCTGAAATCATAAAATATATTAACAAAATTAAAATTAACAAATTACCCAGGTATAATCAATAAAATGTTGAAAAACCTTCCTATCCCCACTCTATCCTCCAAATTAACAACATCATCAATCACATGCTAAGACTCGGTTACTTTCCAAAACTAAGGAAAACAGCCTCAATCGTACCAATCCTAAAACCAGGTAAGGATCCAACCAATGCAGAAAGTTATCGACCCATATCTTTACTTCCAATACTCGGAAAGGTAGCTGAAAACGTAATTTTAAATAGACTCTCCAATTACTTGCAAGAAAATAACATCATCATCCCTGAACAGCACGGCTTTATGCCACAGCTCTCCACTACCCACCAACTAACAAGAGCCACCAGCTACATCAGATCAGGACTTAGAAATAAAGAGAAGACAAGGGCTGTATTCCTAGACATACAAAAAGCATTTGACCGAGTCTGGCATGAAGGATTAATTTACAAACTAATAAAAATTAACACCCCACCTTACTTAATTACTCTCATTAATTCCTATCTAGAAAATAGAAACTTTGTAGTAAAAATTAACAACATTTATTCAAACCCTAGAACTATAAATACAGGAATTCCTCAGGGCTCGCATCTCGGGCCAGCCTTATTTCAAATTATCGTGAACGATATTCCAAAACACGACAACACAATTCTCTGCATGTACGCAGATGATACAGCGATACTTGCAAAACATAGAAACACTAAAGTAATCGCCCATCACATCAACATATACATTTCAAAACTAGAAGACTGGTTCTCCAAATGGAAAATTGTACTGAATGTCACAAAAATGGAGACCGTCTTCTTTACTAAATCAGCAAGATCACCCATACCACAAATTTATATTCATAATACACCAATCCCCTGGTCTTAAAAAGCCAAATATCTTGGCATTATCCTTGATAAAACACTCACGTTCAGACAACATATAACACAATTCCAAGATAAATTCCGACTTGCCGCGAATAAACTAATCCCACTAATATGTCGGAGTTCCACTTTGCCTATTAAATACAAGTTGCTTGTCTATACACTGTACCTGCGACCCATCATTACCTACGCTTGTCCAATTTGGAATCAGGCTGCTCAAATACACCATAATAAATTAGAAATTTTACAAAACAATATTTTAAGAATGATCGCACAAGCTAGATGGTTTATGAGCAATGAAGATATCAGGGATTCCCTAAAATTCTACAAACTTCAAAATTATAATAATTTAATCACTGAAAAATTTAATAATACCCTTATCAACCACCCAAACCCTTCAATTCAGCAAATCAATAACTATTTTCGAAATTATAGAGCACCACCAACTACTACAATTAAAATTAGATGGCAATCGAGCGCCAGGGAGAATGCCGCTTCTGCTCTCAGCTTAACATATGGAAAAAATTTAACAGGAACAATAAGAAACTTTAAGAAATTTGAATTTAAGTAAAAAAGAGAGAGAGAGAGAAATTAAGTAGTTAAGTTATTTTAATGGTGGTTTGGTAGAAATGTTTACAGTAAAACTGCAACCACCTCTACAACCTCCATAGTTGGGGGGTAAGTGAATCTTTATCGGCTATTAGCGAACCTCTTGTCAGCAAGGATTTAGCACTTATTTATAATATGAAATTATGGTGGTTTGAGAGGTTGGGACCATTTGGTAGTCTTGTATGCGAAATTTTGCTTTAGGTTTACTTCTGTAAAAATTGTTTGAGCTTTGATTAAGGGATTTTGATGATTTTCAATAGTTAGAAAAATATTCCGAGAAAGTTTAGTGATGAAATTTTCAATTTTTTCTATTTGCAGGTCATTGTGGATGACCGAGTTCCTGATGTACCATGGAGCATTTGGGATAATTCGAAGAACTTTATTTTGTAGTGTTTGAATATGTTTCAGATGGGTCGGGGCTGCAGCTTCAACTGTATTTTTTCCCTTCAAAAAGCAATATTTTATCAACACGCAAAATTCCTTTTTATCCATTTTTTTCACAATAACAAAAGTTGCTTCATTAAAAATGCTATAATTCACAAACTAATGATCCTACAGCTGTCAAATTTATACGCGCATCTTTTGAGGGTTAGGTCTAACTAAAAAACATATGGATTTAATTCTAGTAGCGCCATCTATGTGCCAGGCCGGGTACTTTTCAATTGACCTGTTAGTCTTTTTGCACAGAGACTATCTCTCTCTCCAATTTTTAGGACTGTAGAATTTTAGGAATTAGTTTGGAATTACTGGTTAGCGATAAATTAATAACAATTTCTCTTCAAAATCTTCACCTTCTTTACACATTTGATTGATTTGTTTTATTAGCGTCGCACTTAGAAGCAAAACTAAGGCTTTTCTTTATATATATATATATATATATATATATATATATATATATATATAGAAAACAAACCATAAATGTTAAATTCTTTTTTCCTAAGGTTGACTTGTTGAGAATATTTTGCTCTTCAAATCGAATTTAATAAAAATAGCATGCTTAGAAAATTTGCCTAGAAATTTTGATCATTATTTTTATGGGTGTAAAATGGTTTTTTTGTACACACATATATATTTACACTTATATTAATGAAAACTGAATTTATAGTTGGTTATACGAATATGAGTCCTTAGTTTAAACCATGGGTGTCTAAACTAGGACCATTTGAGGGACACATTGCAAAAAAAAAAAAAAGAAAAATTCTGGGTCACATTAAAAAAAAAAAAAAAAAAAAAAAAAAATGCTGGGCTGCATATACAATATTTTTTCAACAAATTGAAATAAAAATTAACTCTATGTAGTTTTATTTAAATAAATTATAACTTCTTTTTATTCTATTTTTTTAAAATTTGATTTACATATTTATAAGTCTTATTTTTTTTAAAATTGTAAAAGTTTCGTTTCATTTAGTTTGGATTTCATATAGATGGAAAAATTTCGAATTAATGAGATGGATGAATTTGCTTTTGTTGAACAAGCAAATCGATATCAGGTTCAATAGACGTAGTAATTCTTACTGCATTTTCAAGATGCTTGTCAGTGATCTTTGTCCTATTTTTGATTTTTGTAAGCTTCATTCTTGAAAATAATTGTTCACAAATATAAGTACTGCGAAAAGCTGAAGCCATTAATAAAGCATAATTGTGAAAAATAGGATATTTTTCTCGGGGTAGGTAATCTTTATAAAACTCCAGTAAAGAAGCATTCCCAAATTTTTCTTTCAGTTGAATGTCACTTTGCAGTTCAATACACTCCATTTGAAGATTTAAAGGCAATTTATTTATTTATACAGAAAATATGTTGAAATACTCTTCATTTTTTCAAAAATTTAGAAATCTTCTCTCAAACTCTTGAATTAAATCAAAAATTAATGCAGCATATTTTGTGCAAATCACAGGTTTATGTGCAGCCAAAATACTGAAATGTGTCAAATCTTACTTTTATTTGATTAAGCTAAAATTTTAATTTTTTTTCAGATGCTGTAATTGTTTGGAACATATTATTAATAAATTGACTTCTTCCTTGAAGTTTCGAATTTAAATCACTCAAATGTTCTGTTAAGTCTACTGAAAAAGCTAAATCTTAAAACCAGTCTTCGTCCTCAAATTCATTCACAGGTTTCCTTTTTGTTTCCATAAATATATTTATTTCAGTTCTCAAATCGTAAAATCTTTTGAGCATTTTCCCCTTATTAAACCATCTTACTTCTGTATAATAAATAACATCTGTAAATTCAGAGCCCATTACCTTAAGAAACTCTTCAAATTGTCTATGATTAAGTCCTTTTGCTCCTATAAAGCTAATGGTTTTTATAACAACGCTTAATACACTTTCCATTTTTAAAATTTTTCCACATAAATTACCCTGTTGTATATTACAATGATATACCATCAAGATCGTATTGCCGGCAGCGACGGCTTCATTATTAACCATTTTAACGAGTCCCCCATTTTTACCCACCATGGCAGGGGCTCCATCGGTTATGATAGCTGATAAATTTTTCATAGATAAGGAAAACCTTTTCATCGAATAAAGGCATCTTTTCTACAGACTTGGTTGTGTCTTTTAACGATACTAAAGCAACCATTTCTTTCGTGATATTATAATGTTCATAGATTCCTCTTATAAAATTGCCAATTGTGCCGTATCAGAAGTGTCAATGTTTTCGTCCATGTCTATCGAAAAAAATTTAAAATTAGTACAATTATTTTTAAAGACTTTTCAACTGAATGTGTAAATTTAAATATTTTCATAATTTGCGTTTGGGACGCATTTTAAAGGATTTTGGGCCGCACTTTAGACAAGCATGGTTTAAACTAAACAGAAATAAGGACTTTGCATGTTTTTGAAAAGTCATAGAAATAACCGATATTCGATTTGATACTGTTTAGGAATGTGTTCATTACTTATATCTTTTTTTTTTCGTTATTTATTATGTAATATCTTTTCGTTATTTATTATGTAATATCTTTTCATTATTTATAATATAATATTTTTTTTATAATATCTCAGTTCCGATTTACAGAAGAAAGTGTTCTTCTTGTTTCAAATCTTGAAATATTCCGGAGGCACGTTTCATCTAATCTAACTTTCATAATTATTACTGAAAATAACTTTGAATAGCAATTTGTTTGAATTGTTTAGTGGTTGTTGTACCCGTTACGTATTTAAACAATTCTCGTATTTCATCTTCAAGAGCATTGTGAAATTAATATTCAGTGCAATAATTTACCAAAACAGAAACTATGTTTTGTAAGCTTTTACAGATAAGGTAAACATTATTGTACTTTTTTTTTTTATTGTAGAGTATGTATAGATATATACAGAATTTTAATATGACAAATAAAGTTTTTTTTACTAAATATAGTTCATTACAAACTTAGCGAAATAAGTATTCTTTTTTTATTTTTTTAATTTAAGAATCTTAACTTTTTTCTATTTTATTTTAAAATTCAACGATACTTAAATTCCTCTACATTATACTTGAAATAACTGATTGTGTGTGATATGACATTTGATATTATTTATATTACACCACAATAAATTATTATTAATATGCATTTCTAAATAAAAAGAATTTATTTAGTGTTTCTACATGTTTCTGAATGTTCTCACCAAATTTAGGGGGAAAAAACATCAGAATTATTCATGTTGTATATCATAATCATTTTTATTACAAAAAAATTCTATTAAATGACACAGAAAATGTACATCAACATTTCAATTTGAATTAACGAGGGAATTAGTAAAAAAAAAAATTTTTTTTTTTAGAATAAATGTATTTGACGATGAAAAATTTTTATATTATTTTGTTCCATGTCGCATTTTTTACTTGTAAGTCTAAAAATAAAAACATTTGTGAAGTAAAGAATATAACATTGTACTGTTGTTGAATTCTAAGAGGATTTAATTATTCTTAACTTGAATGACTACCTAAATATTCTAACATTATTTTCATGAATATTACTGTATTCTCTAATCAATCGTCATCCATAGATTCGAATTAAAACATGTTAACTTCTTAAATAGGAAAACGATACCATCCATGCATATTTTGTTATAACTCATCCCATAAATCGTTGAAGCGTAGATTTATTTTTTCATTGCCTTTGGAGAGAAAAAAGATATTTTAGCGAAAAACAGTTATTGCTTTCGATGCGTTAGGTACTCTATAATCATTTATTGAAAATGTGAAATAAAGGCCGACCGGAAAAAACACAGGAAAAGTTTTGAGAACCTTTTTGAATTTAGAACGTCACTCCTTAAAGTTTTTTTTTTCACTAGTTAAATGTTTGGTGGAGAAATACTATTTAAAAAAAGGATAAAATACTGATTTGAACATATTTTCAGCTGAATTTAATTATTGTTACAGTTCGATGAACTTGAATAGAATTGTGATGTTTGAACTTTCTCAGTAAATGAAGGATTTAGTAATAAAGAAAAAATACCATAATTTGTGCAGTTAATTGTTAAACATGCAAAGTGATATTTTTTATTGATTGTTTCTGTAACAGCTCTAAAAATCAAATAGTAACTTGCTTATTTGTGACTATTATTTAATGTTTGTCATTTTTCAGAAATTGGAAGAGAAAGCAACTTGAAGCACTTTTTTGTTGTTCTCACACTCAAATAGAAACAGTTTAAATAAAACGATGCTTTCAGTTTTTTCCCATTCGTTTACTACTAATTGATTTAATGATTGTTCAGTAGCGTCACACTCAGAAGCAATATGAAGGCTAATGACGACATACCTCGTAATTTTGAGTTTGAGTTAAGTAACGCGAATAATACTTGTGTGGCACCTCCTTCTCCAAACTTCCTCACCATACCATGAAGGGGGAGACTTGGAGCTTCTACAAATCCAATGCGCATTAGCCCCATTATATATTCAAAACAGCAAAAGAAGTAAATTTTCTGATTTATCAAAACTATGGGCTCTCAAAAATTAGCAACAAATAACTGTTTAATAAGTTAAAGATATCAGAAGTTATTGTGATATGTATATTAGTTACCATAAATTAACAATTATTTAATATATTGTGGGGGAAATGAATGAGTGAGTGACTGTAGGTTTTAATGGCGCAAGAGCCAAAGTAGGCTATGCAGCGCCAAACACTAGTTAAAATTGATTAGGCAGTAATGGCATTAAAAACACAAGACTAACACAAAAAGACATACAGAAGGTAAAAAAGTTAAAATTTAAATGTGGTGTAAAAAGCTAATATAGCGTAAGAAAGCAAATAAATTATGGTGGGGGTTTCCCCCACCAAGTCAGATAGAATTAAAACAGATGAAGGAAAAAAAGTCCGGCGATGATGATCAAACAACGGACAGTCAATTAAAATATGATGAATACAGTAAGGGACATGGCAGGAAAGACACTGGGGAGCATCTACACCTAACAAAAGATATTTGTGAGTAAATCGAGTATATCCAATACGAAGGCGAGTCAATCTGACATCACCTCTTCGCATTGGAAAAACAGGCCATTCTCCAATGATCGGCTTCACCGAGTGTAATTTATTATTAGTCTGGAGACTCCAAGATACTTGCCATGTCTGATGAATAAGCATTAAAATGTGACGTCGAATGTCATCAAGTGGGACTGCGAGCGGCAGAGGATTCGTTGTTGAACGTGCAGCCGAGTCCGCTTGTTCATTGCCTAAAATACCTACATGACTAGGTATCCAGCTGAATTTTACAATATAACCCCTGCTATATAGCTGGCAAATAATGTCAGCAATGTCAACTACAATAGGATGACTTCGTTCGTCAAGATGTACCAATGTTTCCAGGACGCTCCTGCTGTCAGTATATATAACGAATTTTTGGGAACTAGACCTCTTGACTAATCTGAGGGCACAGTAGATGGCAACTGCTTTGTCAGTGTAGACACTGCAGGAAGAGTCGAGCCGGTAACTGTGCTTGATGTCATTTCAAACGACACCACAGCCGACATATCTAGTTCCTTTCGATCCGTCCGTGTAAATTGGAATAAAATCCATATACTGATAGCGATGGAAGGCGAAAATACTCTGGAAAACAATTGGACATGTGGCGCTCTTGCTAAATGAAGCAAAGGTGTTATGATATACAAACCTTGGCAAATTCCAAGGGGGAAATTTAATAAATTTTCGTTGCTGAACATCCAAGTCATGTAGGCCGAGTTCCTCGATGAATTCCTTTATCCTCTCAGAAAAAGGACGGATGAATGAAGGACGAGCACTGTACAATCTCCTTAAAGATGGGCTGATAGTAATGTTCTGCAATGGATGAGATGGAAGAGATGACATTTTGAAATGATAATAGAGAGACAGTTTCAGGCGCCGCAAAGCCAAAGGTAGCTGGTTACAAAGGATATAGAGACTCTGCACAGGTGACGTTCGGAACGCACCACAGAAGATTCTCAGAGCATTATGGTGGACTGGGTCAAGCTTAAGCAAGGTAGTTTTGCAAGCAGATCCATAGACGATAAATCCGTAGTCGATCCGAGACAGAATCACCGAATGATACATTCGGAGTAAAGAAATTTGATCCGCTCCCCAAGAGGTGTTGGACAACACCTTCAAGATATTGAGGGATTTCTCACACTTCTTCCGCAGATGTAAAATGTGTGGAAGGAAAGTGAGTTTGTGGTCGAAAATTACTCCGAGGAAGCGGACGTCCGGGACGACTGGAATAGACGTATTACGGATGCGAATGTCAGGATCAGGATGGAGACCCCGTTTCCTACAAAAATGCACGCAACTACTCTTGCTGGCAGAAATACTATGCCCATTCGCGTAACACCTCGTAACCAGGTTATTGACTGCGGTCTGAAGTCGTTGCTCAATGATACGCATTGACGATCCTTCGCAGAAAATCTGCAGATCGTCAACGTATAATGAACCATGAACTGATGGTTGCAAATAAGAAAGTATGGGAGAAATGTGACAAATAAAAAGAGTGGGGCTCAAAATGCTCCCCTGAGGAACTCCTTCAAATTGAATAAAAGATGAAGATAAAACATAACTAACCCGTACTATAAATGATCTGAAAGATAAAAACATTTTAATAAAAAGAGGCAAATTGCCTCTCAGACCATAATCGTATAGAGTGCGCAGAATCCCATAGCGCCGTGTACGGTCATATGCCTTTTCGATATCAAAGAAAATAGAAACCAAATGATTCCTCCGTACGAAAGCAGAACGAATCTGACTTTCGAGTAGAAGGATGTTATCTACTGTGGATCTTCCTTTACGGAAGCCACTCTGAAACGGAGGAATGAATTGATCCTTTTCCATTTGATGAACGAGACTAAAATTGACCATACGTTCAAAGGTCTTACAGAGGCAACTCGTCAGAGCGATAGGCCTATAGTGGAGAGGGTTTTTGGATCCTTACCAGGCTTCAGAATAGGAATAACAATTGCTTCCTGCCACTGGCTAGGAAACACATGCTGCCTCCATATTCGGTTGAATAGGTAAAGGAAACTGAGAAGTGAATCCTCGCTCAAATGGCGAAGCATATCGTATGTTATGCCATCAGAGCCCGGACTGGTATTGTTAGCCAAGGACAGAGCCTTTCTCAATTCCCACATGTCAAAGTCACAGTTATAAGGGAGTGGTTGCCGACACCTGAAGTTGATAGGCGTCTGCTCAGTACGATTCTCAGTCGCTAAAATGTAGCGCTATATGAATCGGAGCTTGACACGCTAGCAAAAGAGTTGCCAATGACATTGGCCATTTCGACAGGTGAAGAATGCACAGCATTTGCAGTTTCCAGTATCGGGTTGGAAAATTCCCGATACAGGGAGTTTGCAGCTTTGACCTTTCTCCATAACTGTTGACTTGTGGTAGACGATGTGATGGAAGAGACATACCTGATCCAAGATTCTCTCTGACTATGTCGCCTTACTCTGGGAGCAATCGCCCTTGCCCTTTTGAAGGCTATGAGATTTTCGGTTGTGGGATATCGTCTGAAGATGCCCCACAATTTCTTTTGTTCCCTGTAGGATGATTGACATTCCTTATTCCACCATGGTTTACTCATCTTCCTCTGTGATGTTCTACTCTTCGGTATCGCTGCATCAGCGTCGTTCACGATAGAGGCAGTGACATTGCGGACAGAGTCATCAACATCTCGATCTTGAATCATTGTACCGGTAATAACCGCTAACCGTGTGAATAAATCCCAATCTGCCCGGTTGAAGGGGTAAGTGGGGAGACGTAATCGCACCCCACTACCAAGAACCTGGGAGATCAGGAGAGGGAAATGATCACTATTGTGTAGATCATTTAGAACCTCTAAATTCAGCGACGGTAGCAGTGTCGGTGAACAAATGGCTAGATCAAGGAAATGAAATGTCCTAGTGGGAGCATGGAAATACGTCTTCTCGTCGGTGTTCAGCTGACAGAGACTGTGATCAGAGATCAATTACTCTATCTGCCGACCACGAGAATTTGTACCGTCATACCTCCACTGAGGGCTGTGTCCATTAAAGTCACCAAGCAGAAGGAAGGGAACTGGTAACTGATCGACTAGTCGGTCTAAATCCATTTGTGACACAACATCGTTAGGTGGCAGGTAAATGCAGCAGACTGTGATTAAAGTGCGAGCATGAATTCGCACAGCCACAGCCTGCAACGATGTGGTCAGTGTAACGACGTTATGAGGACAGTTCTGGGATGCCAATATACAAACACCTCCAGAAGAAGGTGATGCGCCATCAACATCCCGTCGTACACAATGATATCCACGCACTCGGGTTGTCATATTACTCTTCAGAAAAGTCTCCTGAAGAGCAACACAGACAGATTGATGCGTAGATAGCATGGATTTGAGATCCTCTAGTCTGAGTCGTAAACCACGGCAGCTCCAGGAAACAAAATATTCATATCGATATAAGCATGGGGAAATTGACGATATGGCATACTCTATAATTCTGCTCTACCACAATAATTATCATTGAAATATTTTATGAATGCTGGTTCCTTATCAGCAAATGCAATTCAACAATTATCTATACTATTTTTAAATTTTATTGAATTCATTTCCTCTAAAAGAACTGCCAAAAAAGCATAAATTTTATTCCTTGTTTCTAAACTAGAAACAAGATTAGTTAGCTGTTTCTTTAAAGCACGATGAAAATGCCATTTGCAAAGCAGATGTTTAACCTCATCGCCAAATACTTGTTTAAAAGCAGGACCTGTTGTTTTATCATCAGTCATAATACAATTAAAATTTAAGTTAGGAACTCTTTCTTTTATGCTGTCAAATGAACAGTGCTATTTGCAGAATATGGAATCGTTGGCTTAAAATGGTCATACAGAACGCCTTATTGGATCTCAACGGCCCGCTGCCACTGACAGCCGACACGACAGATATGTTAACCGCATGGCCTTAACTGATCGGACCGATACTTCACGAGCACCGAGTCTAGAAATGGGATCATTTGTAAGACAACAAGGATTTGCACGAACATTTCGACGACATTCGCAGCAGCATGGACTGTCAGCTTGGCGACCATGGCTTTGTGTACTATTAAACCACGTCACAGAAACACCTTAAATTGTATGATCAACGACGAACCTGGACGCAGCAATGGTGTGACGTCGTCTTTTCTGAATAATTCAGGTTCAATTTACTGGCTTACGAAGGTCGCATCCACATTCGGTGGCATCGTGTAGAAAGCACATTTTCAGTTGCTTATTCGATATTGTCATAATCTCCTATCACCTGGAGTGATGGTATGGGTTACCATTGGATAAATGTCTCGGTCACTTCTTGTTCGCATTAAATATACTTTGAACAGTAGCCGTTACATTTCTGAGGTGTTAAGGCCCGTAGTTCTGCCCTTTTTTCGAGCCCTGTTTATTATCTTGCTGAAACGCTACGTTTCAGCAGGTTAATACACGGCTGCTTATTGCTGGTATTGTACGGAACTTCCTCGATACAAAAAATGTTGTACTGCTGCCATGGCCAGCACCAACAGTAAACAATGGTCAATGACGACCGAACGACTGGCCTTCACCAAACGCAAGACACTACAGTCGATGAAATGTGGCATCTTGTTGAAAGCTGCATCGGCAAATATACCTGTACATGCAGTTGAAACTAGAGAATAGAAGGCGCTGCGTACTATACGAGAGGCTCCCTGAGGTGTAAGTGCCTTAACTGTTCCTCGAGTGATGACCTAGATATGTTTGAACTTTATTAGCGAATATTATTCTCTGTTTCTATGAGTTGTGCATCTAAGTAATAAATTAATGTAGTGAAGCGAAACAAGTCTCGAAGATTATTTCAATTGATGATTTGAAAAGCCACCTATCTGAGTGATAATCGAAATTTCTATTATTCTAAATTGCGAATTTTCTTGTGTTAGTTTACGCATTTTTTGGTGCTCGAACCAAGCCTTTTGATAATTAGCTTTAACGAACTGATTAAATTGCCAGACATTTTGATAAATAGCGAATTGAATAAATTTATCTGCGTATTTGACGAATTTAAATTAGTTAGAATGGATATGGAAATTTTGAAAAAGTTAGGAGTATTGTCAGAAAGTCGGTAACTGATACTATGAAGTCAATAGAAATTGATTTAAATAAAGAAGATAAATCATTTGATGCAATTGAAGTATTATTAGCGAAACTCACGGCTAAAGATGATTTGTCAAAATACGATAGGTATATTCTAAATGTATGTAGAAGAAATCGAAAAGAAAATTGAAAAACAGCAGACAAACAAGACAATATTATTATGGGGAAAATACGCACAAATTAAATTCTAAAAGGTAAAGAAACGAAACCAAAATAATTGAAGAAAAAAAAAGAATGTTTTTGAGAACAGAAATGAACATCAATTCTCAATAAAACTCCCTCGTTTGCAAATACCTTTGTATGATGGAAATGTATTAAAGTTTAATAACTTCTATTCTCAATTTGAAGAAACTATCCACAAAAATTCGAATCTTAGTAATATTGAAAAAATGAATTATTTAAAATCGTATCTAACCAATGAAGTGGAAGTAGCTAAATGTGGTTCAGCCTTGAACTCTGAAAACTATGAAGTTGCTTTAAAGACTAAGAATTTAATGATTTATTTAATTTGATTATTTTTCAGAATTATTGAATGTGGTTATTTTAAAAAGTATTTTTTATTGAACTTCGGAAAAGGATAAGACATTTTAAATATGTCAACAAATATTTAGTTTTGATTTTATTATTTGGAACAGAAAATAACATATTTTTGTAAGGATTTAAATTTATGATTTTTTTAAAGAATATTTTATTGATTGAACTTCGGATGAGGATAAGTAAATTGAAATATGTCAATAAATATTTTGTTTTGATTTTATTATTTATATCAGTAAATGATTTATTGTTGAAGGTTTTGAGTATTGGTATTTAATATTTCTATTCGTATACGGTAATTGATGTTTGAAAAATATGAATTTGATATTTTGAAGAAAAATAATTTAGGATTTAAAAGATATGAGTCTAATATTTGATATTTTAAATGTTCTGAATGATTTGAATTTTGACATTTAATGTTTCTATTTGTATATGGTAACTGATGTTTGAAAGATATGAGTTTGACATTTTGAAGTAAGATAATGAATGATTTAAATATGTATTTGATATTTTTTCTTTGTATATCATCATAATGATTTTAAAGACATGAATTTGATATTTGGAAGTGGGATAGATAAGGATTTAAAGGATATAAGTTTTTTTGTTAGATATTTTAAGTATTTTGAAGGATTTCAATATTGATATATTTATTCGCATATGATCATAAAGATTTCAAATAAATGAGTTTGACATTTTGAAGTAAGATATGTGTGATATGTGTAAGGATATGTAAGATAGTATGTGTAAGGATATGTAAGATAGTATGTGTAAGGATATGTAAGATAGTATGTGTAAGGATATGTGTGATTTTGATATTTTAAATGTTTCGAATAGGATTTGAATATTGATATTTGATACTTTTTTTTATACGGTAATTAATGATTTGAAGGATATGAGTTAGACGTTTTGAAATGTGATTTGGATGTTTGATTTTTTAAGTGTTTTGAAAGAATTTGAATGTTGATATTTTTTGTGCATGATAATTAATGGCTTTAAAGCGTATGAAGTATTGATGTTTTAAAGTGTAACTATTTATGCTTTGAAGTATTTTAAGTACACTTTTTAATGAGAAATTTAGTATAGTAACTATAACATTTTCGGTCAAGTAATTATTAAGTACTTATGATATTTGAAGTATTTTGTTGTGTGTAATGCATTTGTGTTAATTGTAAGATGCACCCTGGGCAACGTTCTTGTAAAGGCAAAGTGATCTACAGTTATCGGCAGTGTCTCTCGGCATGTCTTCCCACCACCATTCTCGCCAAGTTTCGGAGGCTGTCCTTAGTGTTCTGCAATGCAACACTAACGGCCAAAAAAGATGCCGGGTCATGACGGCCTGGTTTGCATCTCCATTGCGTTAGAATTCTTACGAATTCTGGTTGCGCCTCTCAATAATTCGTCAGAACCAACGAACAGAGACTATCTGCGTCGATGTGCATCATTTCATGGCAACTCAGAAATGGTGCTTTTCTGGCGTGCTAGAGAACTTTTGAGGCAATGACTTCGGTCACTTCTTTAATCTGTTCTAGTTTTTATGTTTGTATTTGACTTTTGTTTGTATTTTGTTTGTTTGTCGAATGTTTAGTGACCTTGCCATCTAGTTTTTATGCTTGTATTTGCCTTGCCATTGAAAATAAAAAAGAAATTGAACAATTGGGGACGATTATAATGTTCGGAACTGGTCAAATGTGACCTCCAGTGTTTAAAGCTCGCCTATAGAGGGAGTATTCTAAAAAGACGAGTGTAAAATGTATCTTACATAGCCTCCCCCAGATCAGAATAAGACTCAGAACATAGCAGTCAATGTCAGTGTGTAAGTGGTCAAGTTTGACGCCTGCCTGACCGGGGCGTCCTCTTGTACCATCACTAGATTCAATTATTAAACACTACGACACAAATAATTACAGAATCACTAAAACAACTTTCAACAATTTATTAGTATATATTTAATATGACACAAATGCCAATGCTCTCCTGGGTAAGCTTTCTAATACCTTAGTTCAACCCACCAATAGTAATCTAACAGACTCTTACCACTAATCTTTATTCGACTGCAACGCAGACTCTGGAGCAACTGTTGAAAACACTAGACAATATCCTTCTAACAGCAATCTCTACTCTAACCCTCTATTGTAACTTTTAATTCCTCCTTCCACTTATCTATCACTTCAGGTTCACCTCTCCTACAATCTCTCTCTCAGATCCTCTTTCAGATACTCTACTCCTTCCGACGGAGTTTATATATTTCTCAACTCAACCGCTTCACTTCATTCCTAACTGCTTTATGTAATAACTTTACGTATCACGTTTCATTTTTGGTTGGGCAAAGGTTGCTTAGCCAAAGCAATCTATCTCAATTAAAAGTCCCCAAGGTTAGTGAAGAGAAACCGCGAATAGCCCAATGTCATAAAGTAGGCATCGCACTGTAATGCGATAAAGATAGTACTTAATAAATTATAGTTGTTGTTAAACAAACAGGCCTTTTCCTTGTTTTAGAATTTAAAGACAACAGTTAAGTAAGAAATCGCTAGGTTAACAGATACGTTAACAGTAAATTGTGTAAATCAGCAAGGTTACCATGATTCAAAAGAATGAAAGGGACTGTCGTTGGAATTAAAAGTTTATAAATAAGAAAAGTAGGAATTGAGTGAATTTTTCTATCAAGTCAGAAGTGGGAAAAATGTATGTCTGTAAAAGTATATACATATATATATATATAGAGAGAGAGGGGGGAGAGAGAGAGAGAGAGAGAAAGAAAGAAAAAAATGTATATATTCTTTATTTATTACATTATTTACAATCGAAAGCAGGGAAGGGAGAGTCACCGAGGTTGTGAGGATCATTACATATCCGATAATCCGCGCCTCTCGATTCATCTACATGGAAAGAGCACGGTGGTGCGCTTGAATACTGTCCTAATTTTTATATTGCAAAAGCCATGCGGACTAACTTTTAGCTCGTAAACTTCATAGTTTCCTACACGTAATTAAAATTGGCGAGCAAAAGAAATGATAAAAGTCCTCTATTTTTTACTGATGCCTGAATCGAAACTAAGAGCCCTTCGGCTATCTTATATAGATATTTTAGAGGTGAAACTACAAATCATTTCTTCTGGTATGCACCGTCTCGTCTCTTGAAACCCTCTGAATCGATCCAACAAAACAGGTGGCGCTCTTTGTCTGCAGTTACGTAATTCTGGATTGAACCATGTTATTAAAAGGAAAGGAGGGATTATAAACCCAGTCCTACATCGGCCATCCTGACCGGTCGTGAGCCCTCTCATGTGAAAAATCAATTAGCATATTATAAAAAATTTAATAACTGAAAAACTAAAAAATAATAATCTGCAACTTACAAACAAAAATAAATTAGTAAAATCCAAACAAATGTGCCTCAAAAACAATTATATAAAATAACAATGAAAAAAATGTATACATATGGAAAGAAGGCAAATAATACAAAGAAATCTGGAGTATGGCGAGAATGTCATAAGTAAAAGTCATAGTTAGTAATGAATAAAATTTTTTATGAATATATAACATTCATCCATGTGACTAGGGTTTCAGGTATTCTGCGCAAGTATTCGTTTCAAGGGGACCATCAAACTTGCCCCATTTTTCTATTTTGTATGTATCGTTAGGGTTTATTTGTCCGATTTTATATTGCTGAAGAAATTGAATGCAAAGTCATTGTTGCGTTCTTTTTATAGAAAACAATTCATTGACATTATATGCTCTAGGAGATCATTGTCGAATATTGTAAGATATTTTATTCTCATTCTGCACTTTTTTAACGCTGATTTCTAAATACAGCTTTGAATGTCCAATTTTTTTTTTAAAATAGATTTTGATTTTGTCGGGTAAAACCAAACAAACTTGGTGAAAGAGTCATTGACTACTTTTCTGGCAAAGTAGACTTTTTAACTCGTCAAAAGAAGCTTTTTGTTTAACATCAAAATAAAAGAGGATATCTTTTCGAAGTAGGTAGCTGTGAGGCTTTGTAAAAATAGAATAATCAGTGATAAATTTACAAAAATAGTCCTTGAGACCCAAGAAATGTTTAACATCTTGTGTAGATTTTGGTTCTGGGTGATTAAAAATTGATTAAGTTTCAGAAGGAGAATGAAAAAGTGTTCCATCTTCGATAATATGACAGAATGGTCTTTCCTGTATAAAAATTGACATTTGCGAACGTTTATTGCTAATCCATATTCACGTACAATTTGTAAAACTACTTTAAGTCGATCGACAACTTCAGATTCCTTTATCAGGAATAACGCTGTCATCTATATAGGGCAAAACGATTCCTTATAGTTTTAAATCACGGATGACTTAATTAATGAAGCGTTGAAACATCGAGGAACACGCAAAGAGACTAAAGGGATTTTAAGAAATTGAAATTGACCATTGTGAGGGACAAATGAAGTATATGAGCAACTTTGTTAACGTGTACATGGAATAAATCGTTACGAAAACCAAGAGTATTGAAAACTCTAGCACCCTGAAGTTTATTTTAGATATCCTCTGTAAGGGATAGATGAAAATGATTCTTGTACAAAAAAAACCCTCGTTAAACTCGTGACCTCCTGGCCTCGGTAAAGCGTGATGTTGTCTACCAGATTGACACGGCAAATCGCATATGGTGTGTGTCTAACGATTTCTCGCGCTGTCTTCCACCTGTTTGTTCTGAGCTGTAGAGCAATATACCAGCCATCCGCTGATTGGGTTGCTCGTGGACAACCACTGCTAAATCGTCGGACAGCTGTTCCTTTAGTTTGAACACCGCAGACAAACTCGTCACACTTCGATCTTCCTCTATCTTTCTAATCATTCGACCTAGGATAAAATCATCCATTGTCCAACATTTCACACTGAGGTAGCAACTCGACTGATATACATCGTCTGTCAAGAAACATAACAAATAATATTAAATTAAGTTTCTCGTTTTTTCAGATTTAGGTATGTCAATAATTACTCATTAAGAATATCAAAATTTGACATACCTTTTCTGTCGTTCCGGGGAGCTGGTGCTTTATTTCTTTGGCTGCGAATAAAATAAACTCATCATCTATTCAAAATGAAAACTCTCAACTTCCTTGTAAATAAAAATATATATTCTAATTAATTACTACAGTTACACATCACTACAAGATACAACACAGGTTGCATAAAGTGTTCTCTCTCGTTCTGAGTTCAAGTAAGTTCTACTTTGATGCTGCTCACTCCAAACAACAGCGACCTCTGGTGGGAGTCACGTGGTTTCAGCTGGGAAAGTATTCAATTCGGAACACTCCCCCCTTTGAGTTTCGGGGCATTTAGAACCGAAACTCAACACTTTATGGACTGAATCTGGATGGTGGTCGCACTATCCGTCCAGCTCTGGCAGCAGCAGAAGCAGTCAGGATTGTCCAGTTCTTCTGGATGATTCTCAGGAGTATCTGGAATCTTGTCCTTGTTGATGACGTTGTATCCATACAGTTCCAGTGGGCACAGTTTTTGTTTTTCTTTAACTCGGTTGGTCACAAAAGTCATCCTGTTCACAATTATAGACATACATTCAATTCTTTCTTGATCCAATACAGAGCTTCCATAGAGTCACTCCAGGAAATTGACTCATCTTTCCATTTATGGAATATTTTAATGACATCTTCAGGTAATTTTGAATCCCAAGAGATTCCTAATTTCCAGTATTCCTGAAGAAGCAATTTAGAGATTAATGTTATGGTGTAAGTGAACTCTATGGGATCAAATAGCTGGTGTCCCAAAGACAGAATTTTCCTTTTGGTTCTTGGTTCACCCTCGTTTTCTGTTTTAATCAGTTCACAAGACAAAGTGTCGTCTCTCAAATTCCATGTAAGACCTAAAACCGGTACTTCTTTTTCGTATTATGAGCTTTCTTGTACAAATTCATTTAACTCAGAAATGTAATTATTTTTCCCTCCACGTAATTCAAATTTAGATGGCTTCAGAATTCTTTGAAATTCTGATCTAAAATGTTCGAACTCCGATACAGAGTCTAAGTTTGAAACACAATTATAGACATACATTGAGTCTTTGAGTTTCATTGTAAGTCCTTTTAAAGGCTCTTCTACCTTAGTTGTTGAGGTGCCTTTAAATACTGCTCTGAGTGGCAGATAATGTACACATATGCCTTTAGAAATGTCATTGTTCTGATTAATTTGTTCAATGACACCGTCTCTTTCCCCCTGATTAAAAACTTCTTGATAATCATTTAACCGATTTATTGATTTCAGGGATCGAACTGTATTTCTTAGCTTTTTTTGGGCCATCTCTTTATTATCATGTAAAGGAGGATGTCCATCTAACCAGGGTAGATTCACCTTATATCTGTCAGTATTGTCTCTACTAACGGTTTTTCTGAAATGTTTCAAAGCAAGTTGTTGGGTCACTGTTTTAGTGCGTTTTTCGCTACTATCGTCAATACCCAAAGTTTCTAACTTCCAGATATCAGTAATTTTAGCATCATTTACGTGTAATGACAATACTTACAGTGAGCTATTTGTGGATGGGGCCTTTACATCAGATTTACCCATTACAATCCACCCTAGGAGTGTATGTACAGCATCCAAACCTCCTGAAAGATGTTTTACATTCCCCGAAGGGGGTCACTTCACGCAGCCTTTTCCCTATCTCCGTAATGTTAAAAATGACCAATTTTAAGGAACATTTTTAAAAAATTGACTGGTTGTAGAGTTACCATTTTTTTGTGTTCATTTATTGAATAGTTATTATTACTTTAATGAGAGCTTTTTTTGAAATTTTAATTAGTTTTTTTTAAAAAAATTATTATACAGATTAACACGTGAAAAGATAAAAAACAAAGAAAATTTGTGTACATTTCAACCTCTAAAATTTTTTTGAAAACTTTTTTTAACAAAAGCTCTCATTAAAATATTCCTTTATGTACTAGTAATACATGCACAAATTTCAAAGCTATAAGATGAATAGGTTTTTTAAAAATGTTCCTTTTGTGTTGAAATTTACAGTTTTGAGATAATGCAATTTAAAGTACAAACTTACCATTCACTAATAGATATCAACACCAAAGCTTGAATTGCTTGAGTCATCTGCTAGATCATCTACTTGTCTTCATTTTAATAGTCTGTTTTTAATTCTAGCTTTATTGGTTCTTTGTAAAACTGCCTTTTTTGCTTTCTTTATGTGAACACGATCTGCTTCTTGTAATGCTCGACATGTATAAAATCCAGATTGAACATTTAATAAACTTAAAACTTTTAATTTTGTAATGAATCCTTGATTAAATAGAGATATTGCTTCATACTTTCCAGCTTTTAATGTTCCTAATTCTACATATACATTTATTGAGATTATGTACCAAATAATACTATTTAAATTTTGAATTTTGCCATGTAGGCATCTAGAGTTCAGGACTTGAAAAATCTCTAACTATTGTTTAATACAATTTATAATAACATCAGGTAAATTATGTTTGTGTTTATATTGTTTTCCTTTAATTATGGCCCTATTATATCCACACCATAATTCGTCACTAGTGGTGCAAAGACCGAGGTACTGAGTATATCGCAGCTTGAGCAATGACTCTGAGTGATTGAAGATCCAGAGTGCCCCTTCAACTTCCAGTTCTCCACTATTTCCAAAGTAATTTGCGAAATACTTCACTCTGTGTGCATTTCCATTCCTCAAATTGCACGATTATCTGGAAAATACTTCGGCATCAATAATCTTTCCAGTTTCGACACTAACTGTTGTCACGACACCATTTAGTGAAACAAGCCCTCCTTTTGCCAGGTGCCATCAATAGCCCTAAGTACATTTGGACTTCCATCATTATTAAATATTTTTTTAGCAGCAATTGCCATAGAAGCTCTTGCGACTTCCTCTATCGCATCATTTAATGTGTCGGATAACTCATAAAAGCACTTGGTAATGGGAGGTAAATTCATCACTCCGCAAAACCCTTTCGCAGCAGCATACCCTTTGCCAATTGATCTCATAGCATATGAAAGTCTCGTATTAACTTCATGCACATTAGTATATATTTTATTAGTTAAACTCTGAGTGACTCTACTATTAAGGACTGGTTGTTCGAAACCACAACTGTCACAACATATAAATAGTTCTGTAGCCTAACCTTGGATTTGACGACCAAGATGAATATGGATACCATGTTTTTTACATTTTATGCATAACACACATAATTTTAAGCAATAAGAAAACAGAAAAATGTCAGTTATTTCCTTAAATTTATCAGAATTTAAAAAAGCTTCATACCCACCAGCATACTTACATAACGTTGATACTTACCATACCAGCATACTTACCATATATATAAACGTTTTTAAGCTTATATAACTTCAAAAGAACTTTTATTTAATAAAAAAATATCTCTCTCAAACTTCTATTTCTTAAATGTTTGAGCATTAAACCAAGACATAATGAAAAATATAAATGAAAAAAGTTTTCGAAAAGATTGTCTACTTTAGGCGAGTCTAAAATAGCACGTTGTATTCGATAACAAACGTTGAAATGTAAACAAACTGCTATTACTATTCACTTCAATTCTTTCCTCAACAAGTTGCTGATCGATTAAAATTGTTTTCATGAATTTAAAATAATTTGATAAGGCTGGAAAGAAGCATGTATAATATGTTTTGGTTTAAAAGGGGGCGTGGCAATCAGCTGTTTTGGGTCTTGACACATGTAAACAACTTTTTAAAAAAATATTTAAAATACTTCTAATTTATCTAAAACAAAAATTTAAATTGCATTTGACGCCGAAAGATTTGTAGTTTCTTTTTCAAAAAAAATTGAAAAATCGATTTTTTGACCGATTTGCGTGAAGTGACCCCCTTAACAACTTCCCTGCATAATCGGCTCCAATCAGTAAATTAATCTCGCCTGAATTTTTCTCATAAAGACAGAATTTCTCATTTATCATTGCATCACTCATCAAAATACCTAGATCTTTTAATTGTTTCAAACAATTATCATCATTCATTCTAGGTAATTAAGCACAAATTTTCTTTTCATCTAAAACTTCTAATTCACAATTATAGCTTCCGTCAACATTTGAAAGATTAATATTGTATCTTTGATGCTTTTCGGCGTGTTCAATTCCACCGAATAAACCATGATTTACAATTTCCTCTCCTAATCCCTTTAAGTTCATCTTTCCTGCGATAAATTTTGTAATATAAGATCTCTGGCTACCCATATCTATAATAACCCTAATCAAATGTTTCAAATTATTTTCTTTAATATAAACTATTAAAGTCTGAAGATAAACTTCCCTGGAACAACTATTATTCGAAAGCGTAGTGTTTTCAATAACTTCCTTTATTTCGGGATTATCATTTTTAAAATGTTTATTTTCTTCATAACACATATCAGCATGTCTTTTCCCGCAAATCGTACATTTTACTTTTGTTTTACAAAAAGAACTTATGTGTCCCGGTTTGATACAGCGAAAACAAAAACCTTTTTTAAATAACATCGATTTGCGCTGTTCAAGCGTTAAACTTTCCCTCTTTTCACAACTTACACTCGCATGAGATGCGTCTCCACAGAACAGACACTTAGATTTCGAGGCGGAATTATATACAAACAACTGACTGACATCTGCTACTTCGGTCCCTCTTTCCCTCTCGAAAATAGGTTTGGCTTTTTGCCAACTCACGGTATTAACACTTCGTGGGATATGAGAGTGCGTATACTGAATCTCTTTTTTTTTATATATATACAACTCCGTCTTTTCTTTCGCGATTAGCTGCTTGTTTGAAAATTCAGTTAAATCATTTACGGAATATTCTTCTCCGAATTATTTATGAAATTCGAATACTAAATCATTTGGCAGTGCTTTTAGAATTACTGGGGATAATAAAGTACTAAAAGTATCTGATGCGATGCCTAATGATTCTAAGCTTCTAATATGAATCTGAATTTTGTCAAATAGTTGCCGCAAACTTTTTACGTCATTTGAACGCTTAAGTGGGGAGATTTCTAATAAATGACTCATATGGGTGTTTATTAAAGTTTCTTTTCTGACGAATCTCTGTTCTAACAAATTAATAGCTTTAACATAATTTTCGTGAGAAATAGAGAAACCGCCGATAGTTTCCAAAGCTGTTCCAGTTAGATGGGCTTTTAAATAATTAAATTTACTAACGTCGTCTACAGATGTATTATTACGTATCGACGTTTCGTAAGAGTTCCAAAATGTAAGCCATTCACTTATATTACCAGAAAATTTTGGGATCATTATTTTCGGTAATTTGACATTGATTATTTGATGCTTAACATCCTTTTCATGTGCTGAATGATTGGGGGAAATGGGAGGGTCGTGAATATCTTTATTTTGATTCAAACTTCGCAAATATTTATTAGCTTTGAATCTCCACGTTACAATTTTTTCACGATATTCTTCAGCTGATTCTAATTCTTTATCCAGATCCTCAGATTTCAATAACCTTTCTATATCAGAATCAACTAATTTGAGAGAATCAATTTTATCATTTCATTGTTCTATATAAAGTTCAATTTCGCTCTCTTCAGCAGTTACTTCGGTTTTTTGAATTTCTAATTCAATTTTAGAAATAAGTTTAGTAACTAACGTTCTTAGTGTTCTGCGTTTCTTTTTGCATAACTGAATTAGTTCAGAGGTTTCGGTGGCCATTTTATTGCAACTATCAAATTTATTAAATATGATAATCAAAATATATTCAAATATATCACTTCAATCTCTTATATTTGTATATTCAAATTTTAAAACACAAGCTCGAATCCCGGCAGGGATGCCATGTCAAGAAACATAACAAATAATATTAAATTAAGTTTCTCGTTTTTTCAGAATTAGGTATGTCAATAATAACTCATTAAGAATATCAAAATTTGACATACCTTTTCTGTCGTTCCGGAGAGCTGGTGTTTTATTTCTTTAGCGGCGAACAAAATAAACTCATCCTCTATTCAAAATGAAAACTCTCAACTTCCTTGTAAATAAAAATATATATTCTAATTAATTACTACAGTTACACATCACTACAAGACACAACACATGTTACATAAAGCATAAAGCGTTCTCTCTCGTTCTTAGTTCAAGTAAGTTCTGCTTTGACGCTGCTCACTCCAAACAACAGCGTCCTCTGGTGGGAGTCACGTGGTTTCAGCTGGGAAAGTATTCAGTTCAGAACACCGTCATTTAAACTGATATACACAGTAAACTCGCTTTCCCAGAAATGCTGAGCTTTCACTGCGGAGTGCTTCACCCACTCCGACACTCTCACATTACATCTAGCTGCATATCTGCGCATGTGTAACCAAACCTCTCCCTAGTTAATCTCCTGATCGGTCTTTCAGTCCACTCGACTTCTTCGTTCCGCTGATATGCTAATTTTTTTACTTCTACCTTAATTTTTGCTAACCAGTGAATACATATACACTACTAATGAAACACAGGATTTAGATCGGTTGTCTGAGTACTAAAATGCAAGAAAAAACGTGAGAGTAAACTCAAAATGAAAAAATTAAGTAGCAAAATAGGGGGAGAGGAAATTTAAAAAAGTAAAATCAAAAACTTAAAATCAGAAAAATTACTCTATTTTATAATTATTAAATTTTAAATTGCTCTTAATAACATTCCGAAGATAATATGCTTGCAAACAAATTGTGGAAACTACACTGCTTAAAGCAATTAGGGGTAATTATGATTTTATGCATAAACTATGGATGAGGAAATGTTTTGGTGACTAATTTATTATGTATAAAAATTGTAAGGTATGAGAAAAGGGATAGGAAAAACGTGCAAGGAATAATTAAATTTTATTGATGATATTTAGCGTTATGCACAATTCGTGCATAATACACAAACGTGCAAACAAAAAAGTCATTTCTTGGATAGAAAGAAATTTTAATAAGAGGTATGGTTTCCCCTTACTGAAAGTAATGTCGCACACCTACGAGACATCAATTCAATGATGTTATCAATAAAGGACTGGGATATTCTCTCCTCCTCCTATAAAAGAAAGCTTTCCAACTGCTGTATTGCTTTTGGAAGTGATGAGCGACTATTAGCCTGTAGCGTAGGCTATAGATAATCCGCTCCAAAGACTTTTGCATTGAACTCCCGCTTTTGTTCCTAACTTCCCATTCAAAGTCACAATAGAAAGTTTATTGCTTAAAAGCAATAAATGAGCAAAATCAAGTGGCTTGGGTCAGCCACATTCATGAACATCTGACTCTGTTATATAAGTGTGGCCGAGTTGAATCCTCTTTGTGAGGTATTGTTGACCCAAGACATTGATATATATGTGAATTTAGGGCCTAGCTGTGTGGGGAAAACTGACATTGGCCAATAAGAGTGAATGGTGTTGCGGGGGACAAAAACGGAGCTTGTCTTTGATTGGATAGTTCATTCAAAAAGGAAAATAAATCAAAGGGGGGCGTGAGACACACCTACCCGAGATCTTAAAAGGGGAGAAAAAGAGGAAGAGAGGATTCCTGCCGGGGAGCGAGAGAGGGTTTCAGCTAGAAGTTAAAGGCTATTGCCTGCTCTTGCGGTTTGAGAAAAAATCGAACTGCATTTGATATTAAATTATTGGTGGTATTTTAACTATATGTGTTTGGACTTGTGCTGTGTAGCTATATGTGTTTGGACTTTGTGCGAATAGAAATCAGGCGGAAACGCCTAACTATAATATAATCCATTGATTTGTAAAATAAAAAATTATTTTTACTTAAGCTGTGTGATCCCTTCTCGTTACCGCTTCATTCCACGCATTCAGTTGTTACGACGTTACAGCTAAGTAGAAATATATAAAATTGGTGACAGCTAATGCGATATAGGCATTTAAATAAATAGATGTCCGAACCCATGCCCTAGTTTGACGGTATTTAATACGCAAATAGACGAAGGAGAATTTAGAAGTGCTATTCTCAGCGGTTTTTCTATTAAAGTGATCTACAGTTGTGGGTCTACCTGAATGATCTACAATTGTGAACAAAAGTGAAATCTACAATTTTTGTTCTACAAAAGTGTGATGTGTGGTAAAGGTTCCATATGTGAGAAGGAACGACCATCAACTCCTGGGTTTCTTCTACAAGCGACAGAGAGGTGAGTCTTTTCTTTGAGATTATTATCGGGGCAGCAGATTTTTTTTTTTTTTTATCTTTTCTGTGCAGAATTTTGTAGAGTTTTATATATGCTAAGAAAATTGTGACACTCTGCCAAGAGATTAAAAAGGTGGTTTTTTTTTTTTTTTTTTTTTAATTGAATTGGATAATTGTGTAGATTTATTATTTTATTTTGCGTATGTAGTTAAACTCTTAGTATATTAATTTATTATTGTTTGACAGGGTACAGTCATCACATGTTAGGTATTTATTTTAAAAACTTTGCTTGTAATAAGGTGTGATTAATTTACTGAACTTGTAGTTTTTTAAGGGCATTATTTTTTATGATATTTAATTTTAGATCTGAGTACTGTATTTACTTATACATCATGGCTTATCTTTTGAAGCTAAAAAAAGACGACATGATAGAAATAACGAAGGAATTGCGCATCGAAGCCCAAAACACTTTTACAAAAGTAGAAATTATGAATAGAATTATTCAAAGTGAGTCCTATGAGGAGGAAATAATTAAAGCAGTGATGGAGGGAGTCTTGGAAGAAAAGCGAGAAAAAATGGCCTTAAAAGAGCGTAGACAAATTAGGGAATTTGAGCTCCAATGAATGAGACTGGTTAATATCACGGATAGGGCGAGTGTATCGTCGGAAGATTTAGAAGGTCAGGGGGTAAATAGAAAGGTAAATTTAAAAAATCTGGTGCCTAAACTTGATCCTAAGAATGCTGATATAAATTTATTTTTGAAATTTTCGAAAGGCAAGCCAAAAAAGAAAAGGTAGCAGAGGAAAGATGGGTTTCACAGCTGATTCCGTTACTTCCGATGGAAATCGTGGAGTTAGTGGTGAAAGAACCACCAGAGAAGGGTGACAATTACCCTCACATAAGAAATTTACTCTAACATAGGTTCCAACTTACACTTGTGGCCCTCAGAGATAGATTTGAATCCCATCAGTGAAGAACAGGTACGTTGAGGTCTGATTTAGTGTTGGATTTAAGGTCCTACCTGTACAATTGGTTAGCCGGAATGAAGGTAGATTATTTTATTGGTTTTAAAAGAGTTAATGTTAACTGGACAATTAAAAAAGAGAGCTCCCATAGAGTTGGTTGACCATTTCATAGATTCATTGGAGGAATTCAAAGAAGCTACGATTTTAGCTGAAAAATTAGATCATTTAGAGACAGTTAAAAAGTACATAGAAAGCAAGGTTCAACAAAAACATCGGATCGTAAGCCTTTTGATAAACAGCGAATTGGAAGTAATAATAAATTAAGTCACTTTGTTGGCAAAGGTAAGACCTTTGATTCACAAAAAAAGATTCATGTAAGGATGAATTAATTCAGGAAAGCTCTCAGTTTAAAAAAAGAGAAAGAGAGAGAAAATTGAAGAGAGAGAGAGAAAATTGATGAGAGAGAGAGAAAAATTGGAAAAGGAGAGGATTTTTAGAGAGGAGAAGGTTCAGGGTGAAAGGAGTTTTTTAGTCATCTTCGAAGTAACGTCTTTGCATATTGAGTTTTATAACTGTCTCTCATATGACACACATCGTACTGCGTGCTAGAACTAGTTAAAAATCAGCTATTCAGATGATTTAAGTAAGTAATTTATTTAGGAACCAAAGGTAGATATTTTTTAGGTACCAAATTTTTAATCAAGATCCCCCCCCCCTTCAATAGTGTCCCGCTTTTCGAATGTTAAAATCTGGTCACAGAGTAGTAGAAACTGATTTTTTTAATTAGAAGGCATGAAAAAAGGAGGAGTAAAAAAAGTTATCAAACGGGAAGAATGACTCTTTTTCAAGCAATGAAAAAGCCAGCTTCTTCCTAGTTTGGGATACCTTTCGAATTCTTGTACAATGCGGAAGGACAATTAAGCCTCTCGAAGGAAAGAGATCTGGTGAAAAGTTTAATGAGGGCAAGTGGTAACCACAAACTAGAGATTCCTTACCCCCTTCCTACTGGAAAAATAAGAAAGAAACAGTGTGAAAGGGCAGCAATAGAATTTCAAATCAATACAATTTTCGGAAATGAAAGGGCTGATTTTTCTTGGTTAATGCATACAGATATTGATTTCTCAGTTATTATTCCCAAATAATTTTATGAGAAAAAAGTTGAAAACGGTTGTCTATCTGGGAATATTTGTAGCGATTTAATCAGCTCATTCTGTACTCATTCGGTAATTTTAAAGTGCTCCTCAATAAATTTAACTTATGTTTTTCGAAATTTTGCGAGTATCTGTTGGTAGTGAACAAAGTGTTGTATATCTTATTCTTTTTTGTTTAAAGTTAAATAAGAAAACTGTAGTGCGTTCGTATAATTTCGTAATTTCAGTGCATGATTCAATTTTATAATTTAATTAATTTTTATTAACTTAATTAAACTGATTTTGAAATTTGATTCTTTTCTCTTTTTCCTTTGCTTCTTGATTGACTTTTTTTTTCTCTTAATTGATTTATTTTGCAATTTTTGCTTTGTAAATTGTATTTTCTTTTTCTTTGTTTTCTGTTTGCTTTACTTACATCTGTAAGTCCCGTGTGATACTTGTTGTGCATGAGAAATATCTTACATGTTTTTGATACTACTACTACTACTAATAATAATATATATATATATATATGTGTGTGTGAGCATTCTAGATTGTTGTTATATTATATCTCTTTAAGCATTTTCATTTCAAAATACTTATTAAAATAAAGTGAGGGGGAAATTTAATTCGAAGCCGAATTCTGAAAACTAAAATTTTTATAAACATGGATATTACATGTATTCATTATTTATTAACATCACACTTGGAAGAAACACGAGAGCTACTAATTTTTTTTATATATATAGTTTTAAACTCGACTTGAAAACTCCTATTTTCCACACCACCAAACTTGATTACCTTGAGCCTCGTCAAATTTTAACTGCATCAACCCAATTCATGGCGGAATTTCAGAGAAATCAGGACGCGAACACTTGGCTTGACTCAAACATCGCAAACTACAAGATTGCAAATATAACCATTTTCAACCACAGACACAATTTAAATGCAATAAGATAATAATACCCTTCTTGCAAAATGTACTATTCTGTAAAGAATGAGAAAGGAAAAATAATTTTAAAAAGCGCATGCGGAGAAAAAATAGAAGCCTCTCTTTGCAGTGTTCAGTTATGGATAAAAAACAAGAAAAACGAAGCATTTTCGAAACCAATTCAAGTCTTAGCAGCAATCACGAATAAAATCCAAAGTCAAGCGATCATTCCATAAAAATATACTAACTATTACAGGAGATTGTAAACGAAACCTCAAGAAATGAATCATCATTGGAGATTAAAGGATATTGCTGTGGCAGACAGAAGTCTGACTTCATTACCAGAGGAAGGGCAGAGAGCGGAAAGCAAATATTAGAAAATGAAGATTGCTTATGTTTGGAAATATTATTTCCCACACAGGAGGAAAATGAATATCAAAATCGAGTGAGTGAAAGAACTTTATTGAGAGAACAGCAGTTAAAATGTGACACGTTGAAAGATGTATGGAAACAATTTACTTTGAAAAAAGGGAATTTTTATTTGAGAGATGATCTACCATTTCACTACGATAGAGTAATTGGGGAAAAGGTGACTCAACTGACTTTGCTTAAAATTAGAAGACCTCAAGTATTAAAATTGGTTCACAAATCTATTTTTGGAAGTCATATGATATTCAAAAAGACCAGTGAAAGAATTCGTTTTAACTTCTGGTGGCCTGATTTAAAGAAGGACATTTTAGAGTATTGCAAATCTTGCAATAATTGTCAATTGAGAAGTCAACAGAAAGTTACGGATAAAATACTTATAACCCCCTTTTTTAGGCCAGATTTACCTTTCGAGGTCGTGAATGTTGATATCATTTGCGAGATTGACCCACCGTCAGCCAGAAAACACAAATACTGTCTTGTGATGATAGACCAGCTTTCCAGGTGGCCGGAAGTAATTCTTCTTCGACAGTTGTCTGCAAAAGCTACATGCGACGAGTTGATGGAGATATTTATGAGGACAGGAGTTCAAAATGTAATTGCCAGCAACATGGACACCAATTTCCATTCAAAATTAACCAAAGGCCTTACCCCACGATTTTCAGTTAATGGACATGCAGCGTCGAATGGACTTAAGGAGAGATACAATAAGATATTTAAAAAAATCACTGCACCACGTTATTAGGACTGATCCTAATAATAGGGACAAATATATCCTCTACTTGCTTTACGCAAACAGAGAAGTCCCGAACTGTTTAACGGAAGTGTTCTCTTTTAAGTTGATGTATGGAGGAACAACTAGAAGTCCTCTGAGTGTGTTAAAATCATGTTGGCGTGGCGACATTGCCATTCCGTTGAACATGGGAAAATCTGTGGTGGACTACTTACAAGAACAAAAGATCAATTTAGAGATGGCTGTTGAGCAGGCGTCATTAATTGCCTTCGGGAAACAAGAAGCTTATGCAAGATATTTCAATCTCAAATCTCGTTCCTAAGATTTTGAGATGGTGAAAAGGTATGTTTATTGATACCTGATTCAACGAATAAACTCTAAGAGCCCAGTGGACCGTCCCTGGAGAGATAGTTAGACTGAATCCTCCTCACTCTTTTATAGTGAAATTGAGAAATGGAAAAATTTGGCATTGTCATGTGACTAACATAAGGAGGTCGGTGTGATATTCGAAGATGATGAAGATTTTGGTGAAGTTCTTTCCACTTCAACTTCTCTGACACCCGGAATGGAAGAGTTATTGAAGCGTATTGATGTAAGTCATCTGGAAGATGAGGCAGAAAACAAATTGCTAGAATTGTTAAGTAAGTATCAAAAACTGCTTACAGGCAATGTAAGCAGCAGTAAGCAGTTAATGGTAAAGTTGACACCCATAAAGTCAATTTAAAGCCAAACGTGGAGCGGAAAAAACCGTTCATGTACAGAATCCCGGAAGCCCTGAAGGGAAAAATAAGTCAAGAAATCCAAGAATTGTTGGAATTAGGATTAATCGAGGTAAGCAGCACTGAGATTTCATACCCGTAGTCTGTGTGAATAAGAAAGATGGATTCATGAGATTGTGCATCGGCTACCGGGCTTTAAATTGTGCAACGGTAACAGATGATTTCCTTCTGAAAGACACAACAGAGTTGATCTAGTCGATCGGCAGAGCTAACATAACTACTTAGGATCTTTTGAAGAGATATTGGGCAATCCCGATGTCGGAAGAAAGTAAAGATTTTACTTCCCTCAAAACTCAACGCTAAATGTATAGATTTAAAGTCATGAGTTTTGGGCTGAAAAATGCATCTGCTACTTTTCAACGGGTAATGAATAAAGCACTTGCTCCTTATAGAGAATTCGCCCGTGCGTATATAGATGACATCGTCATATTTTCGAAAAAATTCAGTGAACATTTAGAGCATTTAAACATCATTTTATCGAGGTTGGGAGAATTAAACTTCACTGTGAACCTTAAGAAGTGTGATTTTGTGAAACCCCATGTGAAATTTTGAGGACTCATTGTAGGATCGGGAAGACACCAGCCTGATCCAGAAAAGGTGCGTGCGATAAGAAACTTAGCCTCTCCGACAAATAAGAAAGAGTTACGTAGTGTTCTCGGTTTGTGCTTTTACTATCGCGAGTACATTCCCAAATATTTGGAACTCGTGTATCCCCTCACAGAGTTGACTAAAAAATGAGTCTCCGGCAAATTTCCGAAACACGAGGAAGTGTTCAATAAATTAAAAGGTGCTCTTGACGATGCTATTTCCTTATATATTCCTATGATGAACCGGCCGTACATCATTCATTCAGACACTTCATCAGTCGGCATTGCTGCATGTTTATCCCAAAAGTTGGATGAAAAGATTTATCGAATATATTATGCGAGTCAGAAATTGACCAAATCCCTGCAAGCTTGGTCAACTATTGAGAAAGAAGCATTCGCGATTGTGTGGAGTTTGAAAAAGTTTGAATCGAGGGTGTTCGGCACCGAAATTGAATTCTACACGGATCATAATCCTCTCCCATTTTTAACAAAAAGAGCACGACAGTCATCTAGACTACAAAGATGGGCATTCTCCCTGCAAAGATTTAACATTAACTCTGAAATATTGGGTTGGATCGAAAATGTCTCATGCAGACTCGTTATCACGCTTAGTGGGAACATTAGCAGTGTATCACCTTGCTGAATGCAAGGATATTTTGATTTCTTATATGTGTATTTGTGTTATTTTATGTTTTCGTACACTTCTTTTGCATTTAGAATATCTTTTTAGTTTGAATCATTTTGAAATCATTAAGTGTATATTAATTAATGTTTTATAATGTGTATGATTTTTAATAATTTGTAATGTGTTTATATTTGTAAAGTTTCGCGTTTAAGTATTGCTTCCTTTTATTATAATTATTATTGTGCATTTAGTGTTAGGACTATGAACTAATTTTGCTTTGTGTGAATATTTTGAGTGTTAATTTTAAGAGTTTCAGCTGCAGAGTTAAATTTCTAAGCAAATGTAACTTCAGAGCTTGATGGAGAGATATAGTGTTACCGTCCCCTCCAACCAATGGTTCAGAGCCTCCTCTACGCGGCGCTGGCAGTACCGCCCGCGAGGAGCGAGAAAAGTGAGTTTTGTGACCGCAGTTGAAATTTTCGTAACATTTTGAGTAGTAAAGTAGGGCTCCCTTGGAGTGTTACAAGCCTTTTTAATCCTAAAATAAAATTTTGTTACATTTTGAATGACGTAACTCATTTCTCTATATCTTCGAACCACAACCAAAAATTACAACCTCCATGACATTTTCTTGAAGGCGAGTTACTGTCATTCACTGCGGTATCCCATTTCAGTCACCAATTTTACAAAAATTCAATCGTATGGGTGTATGCGAATGAAATCAGTCCAACACGGAGGACAGTGGCAAATGGCGCTTTATTCACAAATAAAGACGACAACACGAACACATTTAGTAGAGCTTGGACAGATTAACTCCCCAATTAAGAAACACAGAACTAATACAGATTAGCGACGTAATAGGAACAAATACAGCACTTGTGCTGAACAGCAACACAACACGTACAAAATAGCTTTTGAAATAACTGTCACACAGCATTTTAATAACGTTTGGATCACCAGCTTACTAGTTTGTACCATGGACGAATCTCCAAAATATTAATTCGAGCTAGAAAAGCAGACTCAAAAGGAAAACTCTTTCATCTTAGTTTCTCGGCATATTTAGAGCTGTTCCTTCCCGGTGCAACGTCACAAAGAAAATTCTGGAAAAGTCCGTAACTTAATAGAATTTTCGCCAAGATTCAAGCATTCGGGAACCATCGTTTTGTAGGAAGAGCTCGACATCAGGAATCACGATGTTTTTCGACAAAGGATCATTGCTTCAGCCTTCTTTTGTATTCGACGAAATCTTTGTAAATGTCTCTCCTTCTTTATCTCTTTCACTACCGGAGGGAGAAAAAAGTTCTTCTCTAAGGCCGCGGCTTATTACCGCAGATTGTCACGCCGTGCCCAGACGATTTTAGATATTAAGCCTAATTCACAAAAAAAAAAAAAAAAAAAAAAAAAAAAAAATTCTTAAATTTGCTATTCATTAGAATATTTTGGTTTTTACATATATTATTTAAAATGCATTAAACTTAATATATACGAAAGAAAAAGAAAGATTTAATCGAAAATTACAAGTTTTATACATAAAATTATTAAAATAAAAATCATTTCTTTTAAGAAAATACAAAATATACTTATATTTGTTACATAAATTTCATGGTGTAATGATATACCATGGAATATTTAGATATAAAAATGAATCTTATTTTGCTTTTTGGTATTTTTCAAAACATTCTTCAGTGCTTAGTTCAACGTCACATTTCTTACACACATATTCTGTCAAATTTTGACGTTCCCCGTAAGATTTTGAGCAAAGGGTACATCTTCTTCGTCCTTTTTTTTTTCCTTTAATGTCTGTGTACAGATTTGGAAAATGCTGCCCAACGAAACGTAATGGATGTTTGACGTTAGAACACGGAGTTTTTATGTCTCTGTATTTCATATATTTTCCCATAATCTAATATATCAATTGTGATCTAAATTTTAGTAATGAAACTTTTCTGAAGTAACAGAGCTATCTACATTCAACCGTGGTTTCTTTGTGAACATAAAAGATTGGAAAGATTTTAAGCTTGCGCTCCAGTCATTATCTATTTTCTGATTGCTTGATTCGTCTTCTTCAATCTCATATATAACTGTACTTGATGTTTCAGAATCATCATTTAAGTCACTAAACAGTGCAGATTTATGAGTATTTTTTGCTAACATCAGTGTCAGATTCATTCATTATCTCATTCAAATCTGAGTCTCAGATAAATACTTTCTTTTCGTCATGACTGTCGCTACAATTAAAAACCGACCGAATGAAACGAACAGCTAAAAGCATCTGCTACCAATAGCCCTAACCCCCATAAACATCCACAAATTCTCATTCGAATTTATAAGAAGCAAGCAAGAAAGAAAAAGCAAACCGAAAGCAAGTGCACCCTTTAAATCATGTCATTACATTTAAAGAGTTCTCATCAAGCATATCTCCATTGATACGTTGGTCTGCAGCAGGCATTCTCGGAACATATCTAATGTGATACGCTGGGCACAGGAGAACAAAAGCAAGCATATAGAATGATGTGAATGCAAGCATATAGTGATACGTTAAAAGTGAACGGGTTATAAGAGAAACGTTGCAGGGAAGCGTCATAACAGGTTCGTAACAATAGTTTTTACGTTAAAAAACAAATTAGCTTAGATATTGATAATTTTATTACTCAATTAGCAATTATTTATGTTCATCTATTTGAAGCTTTTAAACAGTTTAAATACTGTATTAATTATGATGTTAACCCTCTCACTCACGAATTATGAAAAAAGCAAAGAAAAAAAAACAATTCTATGATTTAATATACTTACATTCTTGTTTTAAATTCTGTAGAAAAAAAATTATTTTTTTTAGCTACACAGATTACAGATATATTAGAAATATTATATTGTGTGAAAAGCCTGGAGGTTCTCAGGACATAGTGCTTCCTTGCATCGAGCACATATGCACCTAGTTTTCCTGGGACAGTCGGATAAGTGGCAGTTGGCAGCATATTTCCCCTCAGTTTTAGCGGGTAATGCTCACCACCATCTCTTTTCAATGCACTTTTAAGCGTTTCTTTGTTGGTGGATCTCGTACTGTATTTGATCTGCCTTTCTTTTTGCTCTAATTTGAACTACCTTCAATAATAAGGGAACTTGCAATGGATGATTTAAATTCTAATTAATCAAAGAATTCCTTTTTAGAACTTAATTTCCATAAGATCTAAAACCCAATCTATAAGAACCAAGAATTTACGAAGCAAACATTTAGCATATAGTGAAAAATTCGGAAGTACCACTGTTTATGTCTATACAGACGTAATAATGAATCCATGAGATCTACTGCCCCGATATTTTTGTTGTACATTTCAAAGGAAGCAGGTCTAGGAATTTCGATAACATGCTTTTCTTGTCTGTTCCAATGTTTCACTGATCATACAGGACTTGTTCCAAGAAATCTTAAGGCTGCACGAACAGCTCAGTTGTCGAACCACTTTGTTATTGTTATTTTCTTTACTTGGGGTGTGATATAGAACGTGCCTCTTGGATCACGTTTCATTTCACTGATAGGTTTCAATTTATTTGTAGCTTCTTGTATCTTTTTTGTACGTATTGTTCCCGTTGAAAAATGTTTCCATTTAACAAGTTTCATCAAAAGAGGAATATTATTGTAAATTAATTGTCGAAAAATATTTTGTGATTTTTATACATTATAAATTTACAAAGACTCAACACAACACCTCCAGATGCTCTAAATTCTTTACAAAGTTTCTGAGATTCAGCATTTGCACCTTGATAAATTTCAAAGGCATAAACAGCCAAAATTCCAGTTAACAACCAGGATTTTCCCCCCATGGATGGGGTATTGTTTGATGTTTGACATTCTTTTGAATGGAATCATCATCTCATCCAATACTCTTCCGGGTCGCAACTGTCAGCAAATACTCTGGAAAGCGGTCTAATAGTGGTCTGATTTTATACAGTTTATCTTTACTGTCATGACATGCATCACTTGGACATTTTCAACAAACTTAACTTCCTATTTATTAATGTTATTTCAGAAAATGAAAAAACAAAACTATTTTTTAAGGAATTTTATTAAAATTTCTTCAGCTATATTTTTTAAGAAAGTTGACCTTTACAACCACTAGTTACTTTAAACCTCATAGGAGGTATTATGGTTTCCAATAAATGAGAAGTATATTTGTAGAAGTAAGCAATTTAAAGGGAATTATATGACACATTTATGACTGGGAAAAAATTTTACGTACTTCATTTGGAAGTAACAAACAAATGATGTTATTTCTGCATTCACTTCTTTCATAAAATCAAAGACTTCAATTTTTCAAGCCTGGTGCTGTCATTTGTTAGGATATGTTACAACAATGTGATGCTTAAATGGATAAAAGATGTCGCTCAAGTGAAAAAAATGAAAGGAAAATGATTTTAAATTTCTGTTTCTTTGAATTATTGTAGGAGTCTCTTATGAGGTCCGGGTGAGTGAGAGGGTTAAAAAAATTAGGTTTTAAGAAAAGTAGATATTAATAATAATGAGACGATATTTATTTGAAAGGTTTAAAAACAGCTATTATTAATCTCCAGAAAGGATTTATTATTACTTATGTAGACAAAGTAACTATTATTATGCTATTATATGAAAAATATTCAATATAATTTTCATTAATTAGAATGATATTTCCTTTAGAGTTATGAGCAAAAGTCGGAAAGAAATTTGTAATAGAATTATTGCATTTTATAAGAAAATAGGTGTATAATATCAATAATGTCAAATTATCTTATTTTCTCCTGAACATTTAATAAAATTCCTATTAAATTTAAAACTATAATTAATGGCTCTGACCAATAAAAATTGTAAGAAATTATGTAAAATATTATAGATTATTTGAAAAGCACCGCCATAATTAAAGTAGTTCTGATATTGTCAAATACATTAAAAATAAACAAATTTATGCAATTTATAGTTTTGATTTTGAATTTTTTTTTAAAATTCTTTAATTGACATAGAGGACATATAATCTTAAATAGATTTATAAGAAAAAAAATTCAACATTATAATAAGATTATTACATTTTAAAAAATTGATTACTTAGTTTAGTCTTAAAAGAAAATTATATAGATACATAATTCTAAAATATATAAATAGATTAAAAATAACATACCACAAAGGGGGTCTATAAGTAATTGTTTCGCCAATATTTATTTACTTTTTTATGAAGATAATTTTTCGATTATAATAGAAATATTTTATCATAAGAAATTTTGATTGACTAAGAAATTTATTTTTCTTTCAGTTAATAATCATAAGGAAGTTAAGTTTTAGGGTACTTAAATTTATTGCAAACTTATGATAATATAAATCAAGCGGAATATTTAGATTTTTTCTTGTAAAAAAAAGGAAGACAATAAAATTTCTGTTAGCATATATATGATAAAAGATACTTTTTTTTCTCTTTCGTGATCCATGAAGTACCCTTGTTGAAATGTTCGTTAAGCCTGGATATTTTCACAAACATAATTTATAATCACATTTTATTTAGTATTAGACTTGAGACTAATATATGGATATTTACTTTAAATTGGGTAAATTTTTAAGAATTTTTTTGAAAGCAGAATTTTCTTTGAATTTTTTAAGAGTAATTTAAAACATAATAACTATAAAGTCAAATATTTATCTATTTTTAAGTTTTTTTCCTCTCATTTTTTTTGACCATTTTGCATTATTGTTTATTTTACCATTTTTTGTGTGTTTGAGATTGGGAGTGAGAATTTCTTATTTGGAAGTGGGAAAATGGTTCGATGGTTGTTGCTATGTATGGTTTTTCATGGAAGTTTTTGTAATTTTTTCTAAAATTTGGTTGATATATTTTTTTGATTTTCCTTTCCTTTTTTTTTATTTTCATTCAGTACAAATATGGTATGTGCCTTTATTTTTTGGTATATTTTACTTGATTTCTTCTTTAGCAGTTTGTTCCATTTTTTTACCAGCCTATTTGTCAAAAGCCAGATTCAGAATTTATTTATAAATGTTATATTTCCTTTTTTTTATGGTCTTTCTTTTCATGCCTTGCTTTGTACTTATTCAATATTTGAACCTTGTCCTCTTGCTATTTCTTATACGTTTAGTATTTTTTCAGGTACATTTTCATTAAGTTTTAACTCTTGATTGTACATTAATTTTAGTTAACCATTTCAAATATTTCT
>BMAW01049052.1:471826-500946 GCA_019974015.1 Nephila pilipes
TAATGGAATTAAAGTTTCAGGGGAATTTTATTAGATTTCTTAAGTACCGGGATTGGTTTTTAATCATGGAAGTGAGATTTTAGTTTCAATTCACACGTCAGGTTTAAAAAAGGACTTTCCCTTTTTCTTTCGTATGCCAAGTGTAATTACATGGGAGAATTTAATAAGTTTAAGCCCTTAAAGTTAGTCCACTTGGTTTCTACAACATAAAAGAAATTAGCAACATATTTAAGTGCACCCCCCTCGCTCCTTCCATGGAGATGTTTCGAAATGCGCAGATTCTCCGATATGTGTTGATTCAAATAACATGCATCTCAATGGCTCCCTTTCCAAACTAGTTATCATCTTACCAATAAAGAATAAGTTTGAGTTTAAAAGGCCTGCTGTCTCGACCTTGACTACTAAATCATTTAAATATTTTTGGATGTATCTCACAGAAAATCCAAACGTAATAAGAGTCGACAGAATTAGCGAACATTCGCACAGTGAAAAGTCCCCACTAGAAACGAACCCTTTCGCTCCGAAACTAATGAGAGCAGGGAAAAGAGAAAGTTTCCTATGCGCTTAACTTCGCTGGAATAGAGAATCTTCAATTCGTTTCCCCGACTTCTGACCACCACATTGAAAAAAGACGCCATCCGTAGAATGGAATGTCTCTACAATCAACGCCTAGACAACGCGGAATTAAACGACAGACAACCCATTAACTTACTGCACAAAGGCATCGGTGACCCAGCGACCGAGACCTAGTGAAAGATGTGAAACCGAATCGCTTGTTGCCCAAATTCTGTGTTTTGTGTCTTCACCAAGTTTTCTCTTCTTAACCTCTTGAGACCCAAGATCCTATTTTTCAACCGAATTTTATGATATTTGAGATTAATCTTCTTAAATGGACAACAAAATACCACATAAACTTATTTTTCAAGAAAATAAAAATAGCTATATATTTTTTTTACATGTCCATTATAATGGACATTGAATCTTCTTCTTGTAAAAACACGTTTTATTAATAAACAAAATACGACATAAATATTTTATTTTAACTAACACAAATTTAAGATGTAGGTTTATATAAGAGAAAAATATTTTACAATTTTTGAAAAATGTTACAATTTTTGGAAATCTTATTACACACACATACTAAATTTAAATGATCTTGAATACTAATATTAAAAAGTAACGAGAAAATCTAAGAATGTACTTCCAAAAAAATTATTTTGCAATGTTAAACAAAAATACTACATTTAATGCACACTATTTTAGTTCTGTTGTTGTTGTACAGCCTTCATTCTTGTACCATACACAATTCTCAATGTCCTTCATTTTTGGAAAATGTTTGATTTGTTTTTTACTATAAGTAGACTCCATACTCAAGTCAAGGCGCTTAAGTGTATCTGTTTCCAAGCATCAGTCAAATCAGAAGGCCCGGGAAGTTGTTTTGCAATTATAGTATTAAAATTGCTTGCACTTACTTCCCACATTTGATTTTCGATCTTCTCTCATCGAAATCCAAGCATTCACAACACTGAGATTGAAGAAATGAAGAATTGTTTGGACCGTCCATTGCTTTGTGTGCGCCTTAATTCTATAACTGATAATCCTTATCAATCAGATCAATTCCAAAATATTGTATAGTCTTTATATATTTGTACAGAGGTATTTGTGTATAGATTTAAATATTGTATATAGATATTGTATTAAATATTGTATATTCTTCTGCAACTGTTGGTCTGGAAAATTTAATATATTTTTTCTCCTATTTTGACCAAAGTTTACATTTATCTTGTGGTCTTACTCCAAGTTTGGATGAACATAGCAATACAGCTTTTTATACCATTTTACGATGCATATTTCATCCTCCTGATGCACTGACACATCTGATAAACCTCTTTCTATTTTTGATATTTTTTCTTTTGTATCACACTATTATAAGACTCATCATTCTCACTTGAGCTATATTCATCTAATATTTCATTAAAAAGTAAACTTTCATGCTCTTTTCTGCTATCTTTTTCTTCATCTTCATCACTAATATCAATGTCTGACACATCACCATTCATTATTATTTCCAAAAAAATTTCTGCATCTTTTTCGGCATATAAATAACGTCGATTTTCAAATAACTCTCATAGAAATAAAACAAAAAACTGTGCGACTATGTTGAAAACCACAAATTATTTTAAAATTATTAGTATAGTATTTTTATTAAAAATTAAATTTTTTATTTCATATTGACTTATAAATTAAAAATTAAAACAAAAGTAAAGGGATATGTTTTGTTTCCATCCACTCTTAGAAATCTTTATAATTAATTACTAGTGAAAAGTTATTTCTAGAAGCATACACTTAACCCAGAAATTTTTATGTTAACAAAATCACATAATATGTAAGCCGACTTATAAAATGTACTTGAATTACTAAAATCGTAAGTTTAAATTCTGTATTTAATTTGGACAATTTAGGCCCAATCACAATAAATTTTATTAGATATTACCCTTTTAAAAAGAAGCATATAAGTTTTTAGTTAACATAGAAAAAATTATTATTTAAGTTTACAATCAAATTTTAATGCTTGAGCATTCCATAACTTTCTGTTTAAAAAAATATGTATTACTTCTGCATGGCAAAAATTGGTGAGTATGAATGTAATCAACTGAATGTGGATCCAATGTCCAATAGAATGGACATGGATGAGAAACGTTGCTATTATTTCAAACTAATTCACACAAATACTGAAAAAATGATTTTATTATTTCAATATTTAAAATTAAATTTCAGCTGCTTTTGTATCAAAATACGAAAAAAATGAGCTAAAGCAGTGTACTTAATTTCAATCGTCTTTCTTCTGTTGGTCTGTTTCAAATAATAATTCAACAAACATCCTACCGTATTTTTTTTTAAAGTTTGGTTGTATAGATAGCAGCATCCGATGATCCAATATAATGGACTGCAGCATTTTAGGACTTAAAAATATAATGATTTATTTTACATGCAAAATACAAATGTCTATTGGAATGGACATTGGGGATCAAGAAGGTAAGTGTATGTATAATTCCATCAAGTGCAAAATAAAATTATGAAATCAAAGAAAAAATTATGAAAATATTGCTTTCTGAGTCTGCATGACTGTAATTGAAATTGGAATGGTACTTCCGGAAAGTAACCAGTGTGCGTGTGTTTCCTGTAACAAAATATTTTCTTTTATAAGCAGCAAAGCATAGGCTAAACGTGCACTCTGATTTGTAAAACATTTGTTAAATATATCGCAAACAAAAACGACCTTGACCTCCAAGAAGAAGCATTTTTTTTTCTTTTCTCGTTCGCTGTTTCTTGTGAAAAGTACTCTTAATTTTACTGCCATTTATAGTATCTACAAAATAACCTTGACTTACATTTAGAATAGTAGTTCCTAAAGTGGTTCCTACGAACTCCCAGGGGTCCCCGATATCATTCAGAGGGTGCGTGGAAAATTAAAATTGATTTGGGGGTCCTTGAACAACGTCAGGGGGTTCACGCAAGAGAAAATAATAAAATCGTGATCCCTTTTATTATTACTATGCAAATTTAAATAGATAAATAAAATAGTAGTGATTATTTAATCCTGAGTAAAATATAAACATAGGTGAATATTTAAAATACATTATGTTACTTTGGTACTGAGCGTTATGTAATACCATTCGTGAATGATCATTGAGAAAACTTATTTCCACTGATTTGTCACTTGTAGTAACAATGGTGAGTATAACTTGTTTTAAAACTTAGTAACATTGTTCAATTTACTTCAATAAATTTAAATTTAGGCTTTCAATTTCCATCAAAATGCTAACAACGATATAACAACAAAATAATAACAACATAAAAATAAAAAAAACTGACAAAATAAAGCGACTCAAAAATGAAAATAAAACTCAAAACCGAGGCTTTGTGGCGTACTTAAAAAACGAAAATGATGACTCAAAAAGGGAAATAAAAAATCCACTGACACACATCTATGATTTAATAGTTCAAGATGGCGCCAGCTGCTTAAGTTAATAACAAGCATGGCACGGTGAGAGACAGACGGCCGAAAACAGTTTATACAGGGATGCAATAACGCCGCTAGCTGCACTAACTTGTTTACAATATAAACATAAACTATAAAGGAACGTAATCCTAATAAACAATTTAGTTCTATGTTATGCTGATACGAAATATGTAAGCAAATTTTAACAGTCTTAGGTAAAAAGAAGTTTTGTATTGTTATTTGGAAGTTTTTTTTTTTTTGTTTCATTTTGATTTTGTTTTTTTGGTACAGTTGCATTTTTTGTATTGTTACACAGATAATGTACTTTTGTTACGTAAGTATATTTGAATAAAATGAATCTCTTTTGAAAAAAATTATATATCATATTTTTCAATATAATTACTAATGGTAAAAGTTATAGCACTAACAAATTAGTGATTCCTTAACGTTATCTTTGGTATGGTTATATTTGATAGATAGATAGATAGATAGATAGATGGATGGATGGATGGATGGATGGATGGATGGATATTTTTTCAAACAGTCAAAGAAAAATATTTGAAAACACCGTCACTGCAACAATTCATAAGGACAACACCTAAGCGAAATGACGATGGACTGCATGCTTCTTATAACATTTCTTTATTGATTGCTAAGTCCGGAAAGCCGTACACTATTGGTGAAGAATTTATTTTACCAGCTATAAGTGAGGTAACACGCGCCGTGTTACACAAACCAACTTTCGACATTATAAAAAAGAATTCCACTGAGTAATTATACAGTACAAAGAAGGATTGACGAAATGCCTCAGTGCGTAGAAAATTCTTTATGTGAGTACTTAAATACATCTGAATTTTCTATGTAGTTTGGCGAGTCAACTTTATCCGTAAATTAAGCTTTACTTTTAGCTTATGTAAGATTTGTAAAAGAAAAAATACTGCCAAGAATTGTTATTTCCTAAATGTTTGGAAACCGATACGAAAGGTGAAAGATTATTTACTAAATTAAAAAGATTTTTCGATTTAAAAGCTGTACCTTTGATGAATATCATTTCTGTTGCTACTGACGGTGCTCTGGCAATGATAGTAAGATACGGAGGTTTTCAGGCATACTTAAAGCAAGCTGTACCGATTGTATTTTCTGTACATTGTGTCATTCATAGACATAGTTTAGTAGCAAAAAATCTTAGTGAACGTTTGCATGGATCATTAGATTATGTCGTTAGAGCAGTTATTAAAATCAAAAGGAATGCCTTCAATGAGAGATTATTTGCTCAACTTTGTTTGGAATATGTTGAAGACTATAATCGTTTACTACTTCACACAGAAGTACGTTGGTTATCTAAAAGTGCATGTTTAAATCGATTTTATACACTCTTTGATTTAATGATGGACTTCCTGGAAAGAAAAGACAATGATTTGCGACACAATTTAATTAACTCAAAAAATGATATAGCCTATAATAAAATGATTTATTTGCCAAATTCAACGAAACTAATTTGAAACTACAAGATGACCAATTAAATTTAATATCAAAATTAAAAGCGTAATATCTACGTTTGTTGCAAAACTTTTTCTGTGCAAACAAAACTTGAGAAGAGGAGAATATTCTCCGTCTCCGAATCTTTCGAAATAGATACGATGATTTGCTTACTTACTGTCAATACCTTACGATTCTTCATGCAGACCTAAACCAAAGATTTGAAGACATTCCTCATGGATATTCCCTGCTGGGCGTGGAACCCTTTGGTGTGTGGACAAATTCATATTCAAATTACAGATGAATCCACACTAATACAGGAGCAGCTTATTGAAATATCCACAAATGAGGAACTTAATCCAATGTTTGAACAAGGATACCTCAAATTCTGGTTACAAAAACAGATCCCAATTTTATATCCTGCATTATGAGTTATTGTACAGAAGTTGTTGACTCCTTTCCCGTCTTCCTATTTCGTGGATTCAGTGCTTTTATGAACCTCATTACATAAAAAAAAACCCGACTACAAATTATTGCTCGAGGGGATTTGCGGTTGCTGCTCACGAGCATTCAGCTGGACATAAATACACTCATAACGTCTCATCAAGTTCATTAAAGTAATTAATTGTTTTAAAATTTTATTTTAAACAAAAGTTAATAATTTTAATAAGTACTTCTTCAACAAAAATATGTTTTAAAAAAATTTGTAATTTTTATACTATGTATTTATGTAGCTTTTTCACTTGGGGGTCCATGGGCAAGTTTTAACTGTAAAAGGGGGTCCATGGGTCAAAAAAGTTTGAGAATGACTGGTTTAGAATCTCAGTGAATAATCGCTTTCATAAAGGTGGTACTTTATGTGCAGTGTGTTACCCCCCCCCCGCGCGCCTTTCCTTTTGAAATTGAATCTCCATTCTATAAAGACTTCTGTTTTAGATGCACAAATTGGAAAGGAAATGTTTTTGTTGTGTTTTTAATATTATGATTTTTAAAATTATTTCAAATAGAAGTATAGTACAGTAAATTATGATAAGGTGATATTTGCTAAGAAGGTAAGTGAATAAAAGGTGCAAAATATGAAAATTAAAGATTATTGCATATTATTAGTTGAACATTATTTTCTTATTTTATAATAGCGTTTTATATGTGAAACTTTGCAGTACTGAATTTTAATTTTATGTGGTGAAATGCAAAATCAAATGTATAGGGAAATATTTTATGAAAATAAAATTTGAGAAAAGGGGAAAGGATGCATATGTACTGCCCAGACACTCAATTTGGGGAGGGTAGAGCAAAATTACTATTGGAAAATTTCGATATGAACGAGGAAAAAAGATATTTGATAAACTAAACTTCCCAAAGTTACACCTCAATTCGGTACACAACAGTCAAGGTCAAATTCTAGGTTAGATATAATATTCTTGGTTAGATATAATATTTGTTAGATAAATATTAGAAATAATATTTGTTATAGCCATAATATGGTAGAAAATGCTGTTCCTTTTCATCCCGCGGAAGGTATGAAATTTGATAAATGTTACTCTATTTTAAGAAACAGTGCTTAAAATTACAAAATGATGGTTTGTGGAAAGTGGGTAACATTATAAAATTTTCCATGGGGGAAGAATTAACCACTTACATAAACAGTTGTTTATATGTCACCTATTAGCCTGACATGATCGACATATTTCATGAAAAGTATGTCAGTCCAGAGACCATGTCCTTAACAGAATTTACAAACATTGTTTTTCAACCAAACTAAGACATTAGAGAGTATTTCAGGAAAAATTTAGATGTGTAGGAAGAGCAATGATGTCCAACATCCTTCAAGGCTTGACCGATGGCTACCGAGTCAACTTTGGCAATTACTAGCGATACACAAACCATTTGGCTAGAAATGACAACAAAACTAATAAAAATCAGTGTCCCTTTGTCCGAGCAACCTCCCAAACCGATAAATTTTCATCCTCAAACTGATTTTTCAGGAATACCAACTCACCTGCCACATCATACATCTTGGAGACCTGCAAAAAATATTTATGCTAAGGACAAAACACTAACGCAGAATTTTATTCCTAGGAGAACAAGTAATTACACACTTAGTGAAAATAATTACACCCTTTTGTTTCAAAGATCCGATACCCAAATAAGACCTTTAGCAATATTCACCGCCGAGAACGTTTATCATCGTTACTAGGTAGAATTTGTGATAGTAACGGAATAAAAAATGCATTTCATCCGAGAAATGTATGCAACCTAAGAGCAGTCAAAACCCAGGAAACCGTTAACCATAATGAGACTCAGATGATAGATGAGGGAATCCAGTTCTGACAATTAACAGTATCCGGATACATTCAAATTACAAAACAAGAAAATCTTGTTAGATTCTGGAAACACTCTAAATATTCACAAGAAGATTGTCCAATTAACTTAAATTTTGGATTTTGTCAACGAACCTAACACTTTTAGCAATAGAGATGGAAGGTACCTTGAGACTTAACCGAAGATGTGAAACAACAATGACAATTGGACAATTAAACAGCAGAGTTGAATTTTAGGTAATCAAGAATTATATTATATCATTTTAGAAACACAACATTGTAGATCATATAAGCTAAAGATAGACTGGGAAAATGTGTGTAACTCAACGGAGAATAGTAATACCTCTTGTAAGATCACAACAGAACAACATTACTCATAACATCAAGGAAAGATCCAGAACAAAATAAATTCCATTAATGTGAAAATGATAGTGAATAGGACTCAAGCTTGCTATATGATGATTTTAACCATTCCAGTAGTAAGGTTTCTGAAACTTTTCAAGAAGAGCATATGAGCGAACGGTCAGTTGAAACTTTAGAGTACAATTCACTGCCTATCTGCCGTCTGGAGATGGTTTACCCCAAATCCAATCAGAGAATGTGGACCAAATTCAACTTCTTTTGAAAAATTACCAACATATTTTTTCCAAGAATAAATACGACACATATGATGTATCAATCTCCAACCTCAAAAAGTGCATTTGACATCAGAGCTTTCCATAGCATAACGGCCTTATAGGATATCACCTAAAGAAAATTTAGAAATTAAAAAAACAGTTAGAGGAACTAGAAAAGGCAGGGATTATCAAAACATCCCATTAACCGCAAGTCGTTCCAATAACTACGGTTTTTAAAAAAGGCGGAACTGAGAGATTAAGATTACGCATAGACCTTAGAAAATTAAATGTCATTACAAAATCAGATGTAGAACTGATTCAATTAATAGAAGAATTGATCGATCATCTCTCACAGGACACGTGTTTTTCACCACAGATCTAACTTCTGGGTACTGACAATTAAATTTCATGAAAAAGACACAGAAATATTTGGTTTGACTTCCTGTTTTGAGCTTTACTAGTTTTTATGGGTACCATTACGTTTTAAAAATTATCTCGCTATCTTTCAGCGAAGTATTAGATGGATTTTAAATAAACATCAAGTAAAATTTTACAAAAAAATTATTTTGATGATATCATTGTAATTCAAATTTGTATGAATAACATCTATAGAATACTTAAAGAAGCTATTCCAGATTTGTGAGGAAGAAAATATTAAGTTAGAAATTAAAAAAAATGTGAGTTTGTCAAAACAAAAATTAATTTTACAGGCAATGAAATTCAACACACACACACACACACACACACACATATATATATATATATATATATATAATTCTTACTCACCAGCTACCCCTAACATTGAGACCATCAAAACCCAACACCCCCAACAGCATTCCACTCTAGACAATTTAAAAAAATATGAAAGAAATTATATAGCCTGCGAAAAAGAATATTTGGGTAACATCGATGCTATCTACAAGTTCCACTGTTACTTACATGGAAACCACTTTATAATTCGTATTGATTACGCCTCATTACAATGTTAAAACAACATTAAACACTTAACAAGTAGATTATTTAGGTGATCTGTTAAGCTTTCTACGTATGATTATAAAATCAAGTTCTTGAAAAGTAGCAGCAATTTAGAGGCCGACATATTGTCCCGAAATCCTATTTCACACTTTATCACAAAGCAAAGTCAATCGTTCAGTATAGCTGAAATTAATGACAGGCAGCAAACAGTCAATGTGAGGGGAAAAAAATTTAAGAAATCTCAAGGGTTATGGACAATTGACAAAAAGGGATTATTAAAAATCGTAGTTCCATTTTCATTAAGAAAAAACTAATTATTGTTACGTATGGATAATTTGGACATCCAGGTGTTAAGAAAATACTATCTTTGATCTCAACAATATATTATTGGGAAGACATATCTATATGATATAACCAATTTTGTAAAGCACTGTGAAACGTGTTAACTAAACAAAAAATCTCATCAAAATAAATATGGACTTTTTGAATCTCTGCTAAAAGTTACTAAACCTTTCAAATTAATTTTAATAGATACTACGTGTGTGGGCGGATTAAAGTACTATAATTCTCAAAAGAAGTATTTACATGTTATGGTTGATCATGCGACACGTTATGTGTGGACATCTTCTTCTAAAAGTGTTACCACCGAAACTCATGCAAATTGTTTGAAATAAATTTATGACATCCAGGTCCATGAACAAATACTAAATACACTCCTCAAAAGTGAAGTTGCAACACCAAGAAATAATGCTCGTAGCGTCATGCAAATTTCAGGAGTGATAGTGTTGAGAAGGATATCCAACTGATTAAATTTGCACATGCATCTGATCACGTGGTACTCATATTCGGGCTGTAAAGGAAAGCAATTTTTCCTTCTCATAACCAGCATCTGAGATTTTGAGTAGCATTTGCGACTTTCGAAGAAGCGTAGAAAATGCCTCTGAGATGTTAGTGAGCTCAATACCATCAGTTAACGACCGGGGAACGTGATCGTGTTACCGAACTCCATTAGCTGGGTTTGTCGCTGCGCCCAATAGCAACTTGTGACGTGAGTACTATCCAACGTTGTGTCACACGATGAATTCAGGAAGGTCTTCGCGCACGCTGAAGAGGAAGTGGTGCTCACAGGAGCACGTCAGTGTGCACACATCGGCGTATTCGTCAGTTGACTGTTCGAGACCCTTTCTCCACTGCACGTTACGTCCGAAGTCAGTTGCTTCCAGGAGGTGGTGGATGTGTGTCCACCCAAGCAGTACGCAACAGAATGCATGAAGTACAGATATTTGCACGGGTACCAGCAGCAGGAGTACCGTTGACCACTCAACACATGGATAGACACCTGGCGTAGTATCACCGTCATTGTATTTGGACCACTGAAGGGCATCGGGTATTGTTCACGCACGAATCTCGTTTCTGTCTGTGGAGGAATGACAGCCATCGATAGGTATGGCCGGTGACCTGGAGAACGCTACGACCAACTCATTTCATGGAGTGTCAAACCACTCCTACACTGGGCATAATGATTTGGGGTGGCATAATGTTTGATCACAGGCCGCATCTGGTACACATTGACGGCAGTTTGACAGTGGGCCGCTACGTCACACAAGTTGTGGAGTCTGTTATTCAGGCCATGTTGCAGGGTGCACCCAACACGGTATTCCAGCAAGACAATACCAGGTCGCATGTCGCACGGCGAACTCTTAACAGCCTGACTGGATTTGATATTCTTCCCAGACCTGCAAATTCACTAGATCTGAATCCCATCAAACACCTGTGGGATTTTATTGGACGTGACATGAACCGTGGACCACTAGGGCAAATCATGTATGATCTGAGCACAGCAACATGGCTTGGCAATGATTACCTCAGGCAACCATCAATGGACTAATTGATAGAATGCCTAGCCGAATTGAGGCTAGTATAGCTTCCCTAGGTGGTCACATTATATACTAAATAAATTGGTTTATAATGATTTCATTTGTCTCTTTTTTAATCACTTGCATACAACTCACCACTATCGCTCCTGAAATCTGCATGACGCTACGTGTATTATTTCTTGGTGTTGCAATTTCATTTTTGAGGAGTGTTATATGAATACTGCTTTTACCTCATCATGGTTTAAAAGATTTCTGAGGGGATATAATATTAAACAATTATTAACCACAGTATGTAGACCTCAATGTAATGGAAAAAGTGAAAAAGTAAATCAGACTTTATAGTAACAAAATTAAGATGTGAAGTAAATTCAATCTCAAATAAAATTCATTGGATTAAATTAATAGAAGATGTTATTGCAGAATACAAGTGCTTACCGCATGATGTAACGATAATTTTACCTGTATATTTAAAGTTTGGAACAATTCCACTAAACTCACCTTTAAAAAATATAACCAAATTCCAGTATCTTCCACTTGAAGAAGCAAGAAAATTAGCAATCCAAAGACAACAAGCCCAACATGAAAAGAGTAAAATTTGGTATGGTAAACATTTTCCTGATTCTGTATTTAAAGTTCGTGATTGAGTAAGATTAGAAGATTTTGTGAACCCTAATACCAGGAAACTTAATCCACTGTCTATAGGTCCTTACACCATATTAAGCCAATTATCATCTGTAACTTTTGAAGTCGATAAGACAAACCAATATTCAAGTAAACCCGCTGATATAGTTCATGTTAACAGACTGAGACATTATTTTCCACCAGATAATTTTCAGCTCACAGGTCAGACATCAAATGATCCTTCTAATAGTCAAAATTAGGATTTCTTTTTAAATCCAGAAATTTCCATTTTTCCATGGTACTAATCAACTTTCCCAAAGCTTTTATCTTTTGGCGGGGGGGGGGGGATATATATGTCTTTATCTTTAAATTGACCCAATGCCTTTCCTGTAGTTTTTTTTTCACCTTTGAATTGATATTGTACCAAACTGTTTGAAAACCCAGTGAGAACAATCTTCATGATATTCCACTGAAAGTGTAGCTAAAATGTTGAAAGTTTCCAGAAATAAGTAACACAATTGAAGCAAACATGTACATGATATTTCATTTTATGCACTTATCAGTTTATTCATTTCATATTATATTAAATTGTGATTTTAATAATATTAGTGTTGTACTTGTAAGGTTATAATGAAAACAAATTGAGAAAAAATGCATTAGCTATTGCTTGACTACAATACAAGTAGAGTAGGGAATCATGAATTTGGAATACAGCAATAAAAACAATGTATGTGTAGGGCATAACCAATTATGAGTGATTTTAACAAAGAGACCAATATTCAAGTATACACATATAAAATAATAATACCCAGATTCAATGCACAGTTAAAAAATAAGATTTGACGAGGACAATTCCAAGGTAACAGTATTTAGTTGGTGAAACATAACAATTTTCTTTTCAGAGACTGTATAAAGACTTTTGTTTGAGGACTCAAACAAACCTTTAAGTTTACATTCAAGAAAATCCAAATGATCGTTAGATGCCAAAGACTAGTTGCGCCCAGTTATATTTGTTGCATCATAAACATTTGTGTAGTAAAATTACTTCTTCATTGATAAGGTATGTGATCCATTGTTGTACTTAACGTTTAATATATTTTTTTCCTTTCATAATTTATAATTAAATTTTCCTACCAATATAAACCAAGGACATCCTCATAACTGTTAATGTTATTATTTAAGCCTCTTAAAATGTAACTATTATCATTTACTCGTGATATTTTATTTCTATTCTTTTGTGTTACCGTCCAGGTACCAACTAGCGTAAGACATATTCTACCATTTTCAATTATATAAATAATATTATTGAAGCCATAGGTAGTGGGTTAATCGAAAAATTACGTTTGCTGAGGGAAACCTTTTCAGTCTCGACTACCGTCTATGTAGAGCCTCCCATCCCAGTCGAGTCTTCTTTGATGTGGGGGGGGGGTAATTTTTTCAAAAATTTAGTGGAATTAAAGTTAAATGTGAATTTTATTAGATTTCTGAAGTACCGGGATTGGTTTTCAATCATTATCGTGAGTTTTTAGTTTCGATTCAAACGTCAGGTTAAAAGAGACTTTCATTTTTCGTTGGTATGCCAAGTTTAATTATGTGGGAGAATTAAATAAATTTAGGCACTTAAACTTAGCCTGCCAGACTTCTGCAATAGAAGAAAAATTAACACTGTATTTAAGCGCATCACCACATTCCTTCCATACAGATGTTTCGAGAAGTGCGGATTCTCGGATAAGTATTGATTCCTATACCATGCATCTCGATGTCTCCCCTTCCCTACAAGCTATTGTGTTATCAAAAAAGAATAAGTCTGAGTCTTAAAAGACCCGCTGCCTCGACCATGACTACTAAATTTTAATAGCCAAACGCTATATATATATATATATATACCCAATTCGTTTTTACACGGTAGATAAGTTCCTCAGAAAACCATGCAAAAAAGTAATAAAGAAATCCATATTACATATTTATAAAACAAATACAATTCATTTTTATCACAAAATTTTTTTAATTAATGTGCAGCGAAAATTCAATCTATAGGCACAAATAACATATAAAAACTCAAATTGAAATTATGAATAAAACTACTAATAACTATTCATTTCTACTTGATAACAAGCCTGCACATTTATTACGAACTGGATCAAAAATGCCATCATCAATAGATGTGTTAGATATGTCTAGCACAACTGTCGGCTTTGATTCAAATGAAACATTTCGTACATGATTAACGAGCTCTGTTGATTTTTTTGTTGTTGTTACAAAGTTATTAGCAGCTGCTTTTTTTGGTTTCTCAGGTTCCTTATATTATTCTTGATATCCTGCAACACAAAACGTAAGATTACGATACTTGTAGAAAATTTCAAGCCCCCGTGAACTAAATCAACCGTTAATAGCTGAACTTTATTTTCGACTTCACCATTTCGACCTCTTTATTATCATAAACTGTCATAAATTCGATCAAATAGTCTTGATCCAAAGGGCTTTCTAGCATTAGTTCTTCAGTGTCAGCCGTTTGTATGTTTTTAAAATTTTCGCCACCAATTGCATTTGATAGAGCTATAATTTCAGAACCCACAGCTGATTTTTGTATACTACGAAACTTCTACTTTTGACGCATGCTGGCAAAACTTTTTTCCAACAAGTGTTTAAGGTCGATTGACGCCACTGTTTGATAACAAAAGAAGCATGTGTAATACAATCCATAATTATAAACTTTCTCCATGCTTCCACAAGTCAATTTTCTTTCTTTCACTGAGTCTAAAATATACATATTTAAACGTTTCCTTTATGTAGTACAATTTAAGTACTGTTATAATACCCTCATCGAGTGGCTGAATCAAAGAGGTGGTATTAGGTGGTTGCTGTCAGCATTTGAATATTTTTTTTTTGGGGGGGGGGGAATTTTGGGATTCGGGTTAGAACCAAAAAAATCGTGTTAAAAAGTCTGTTGGTGAACCATGTTTTTCAATATCGTGCAAAAAAAGAGTTGGACATATAACACACACACACACATATATATATATATATATATATATATATATATATATATATATGCTCTTACTCTCTTTCTAGATGGAAGACATACGAACACCTGTGAAAGGTATGACGTATTTCAAACTGCAGTACAGCCGCGCCACCTACAACAGAAGTCTGCCACCTGGTGAGCGTGAAGAGGAAGGTATCAGTCTTTCAACAGCAGTCACTTGCGTTGCATGCGTCTATAGAACTGACTGTGATAAGTTGAAATATCAGACCTGTCAGAGTTCCAAAAAGGAATGATTTTTGGCGCGCGTTTAAGTGGAGCATCAGTTACGGAAGCAGCAAAACCTTTTGGAGGAAGGAGTACGTTATCAGCCGTTATGTCAGCGTTCACGGAAGAGGGTAGGACGACGTCTTCAAAGCACAACAGTGGCTGAAAGTCAAAGCTTGCTGATAGGGAAAGACGGGTCTTGAAGGGCATTGTAGCCAGAAAGCACAAGGAATCGTTATCCGAGATAGCATTCGAAATGAACAGTCATCTCCAGGACCCCGTTTTAACAAAAACTGTCAAAAGGGAACTTCATGCTACGAACTTTTATGGCAGAGTGGCAATTCGTAAGCCCTTGGTGACAGCAACTAATGCTTTCAAGCTACGCCAATGGTGCAGAGATCACGAAGGTTGGTCCCCACAGCATTAACAACAGATAATATGGTCAGATGAATCGTCATTCACCCTATTTCAGACGACCGGAAGCGTTTATCCTTTATCTTTTTATTTATTTATTATCATCTCCATCCTTTTATCCAGATTATATTCCCCGAAGAGCGACCGCTTTTTCAAGACGACAATGCCCCTATTCACACTGCTAGGTGTGTTCAAGCATGGTTCGAAGAGCATGACGATGAAGTTGAACATCTTGCCTGACCCTCTCCGTCTCCGGACTTGAATATTATTGAATATTTATGGGAATATTTAAGTCCAAACTTCTTTTCCATTTCCCACCTCCTTCCAGCCTTTCGGAGTTAGAGACCGTTCTGCAGGAGGAATGGCTTAATATTCCTTTAAATATTGTCCATGACCTTTATGCATCTATCCGACGTCGCATTAAATCTGTTCTTCAGTCAAAGGGTGGTCCAACACCCTATTAATAAAGATTTTCCATTATTTCACAGGTGTTCGTATTATTTTGTCCTCCATCCTCCATCTGTGTATATATATATATATATATATATATATATATATATATATATATATATATATATATATATATATATATACGAACGCTTCAAAATTAGAAACTTTTTAAAATTTCTAACTGTTCGAAGTAAATAATAATCAAGTTTCGATATTGCATTACCTGGAACAATTTTTCTTATGTATTGATAAAAATAACAACTGACAAAAAAAAAACCTAACTTTTTTAAATCCATTATTTTTTTCATAATTTAGAAGCAGGTGTTCAAGGCAGCTTACATATAATCATAATTTTTTTACTTGTTAAGATACCGAAATATATCTGAATTTTAAACAACTGAACTTCAATTTCCTTCAAAGGGAAGATAAATTAGCGTTTCCCCACAAATTTATGTTTTTAAACTTAAATCTTTGAATAATTAGTGATTAAAAGCATGTATGCACCTTTATATTTGTTTATATACGTTATCCACTGTAAATTTCTCCAGATACATTTGGTTACAAATTATTCGAAGATTCACGTTTAAAAAATATGCATTTGTGTAAAATATCTCATAATTTATTTCTAGGGGATGACTTAAGTACAGGTAATTAAAATCCGGAAATTGTTCGTAATCTCAACCAAAACTAGGAATTTTATATAAGCTGCCCTGAAAATCCTCATTTGAATTTACGAAAAAAATATTTTTGCATCGTGCATACGGAGTTAAAAATTATTTACCAAAATTCTATGAATATTTAAGACATTAAATTCAAATTTTAATTTACTGCATCTCTAGCAAATTTCATATACTCCTTAAGTCTTGTACAATTCGGTTGAAAATTCCGCATGTGATCAGCAAGACATGGTGAACAATTTGGTGAATATAATAAAATTTTTACATGAAAGCAAAGCTGAGATGCTAAAACGTTTGTATGTAAGAAATATGAGCATTTTAGTTTTTTTATTAACGTCGCACTAGAAGCAACACGAGGGCTATTGGCGACGGACCTCATAATTTTGAACCACGGTCAAGTGACGAGGACGACACCTGAGCTGGCACCCATCTCTCCTAACATCCACACCACGCCAACGGAAGGACTTAAGACCCCGAACAGATTTAACGTGCATCACGGCTACACGGAGGGTCTTTGGCGGCCAAGGTTCGAACCCGCGACTGAACGAAAACCGCCGGCCGCTAGTCCACGACCTTGACCACTAGGCTACCGCGGCCAGAAATATGAGCATATCTATTACATTTTTGAAATATTTATAATAAAATTCAGTTCAAAATTTATTCTTTACATACCTAATATTAAAAAAGCGCTAACATAATTAAGTAATAATTTGATGCATTCAGAGATTATTAAAAAATCACATTGTTGCTAATGTTAAGAATTTTATAGTTTTAAATTCAAACTTTTTTACCATCGATTGAGTGCATTTTACAATTATATAATATGTAAAAGTCATATTATTTAAATTTGGAAAAATATCCTAAACTTACGAAAACATTCAAAACGATACATCAAATCTCCTGCTCTGTTTTCTCTGCAACCAGGCATCATTTTTCTATAAAACTAACCAAAAATTAAGTATGATAAAATTTCAGATTTTTTTTCTTGTAATAAAGGACGATTATGATGGTGAATTCGTACCACATTAATATTAAAAAATAAATTTACAATTTTTTGGGGTTCCAATCCTGGGATTAAGGATACATTTCTAAAGATTAATACATTGAGTAACTATCGGTCAACATCAATGAATCAAATTGTTTTAAGTGTGCTGTTTTAAAAAACAAAATAAATGGGGCGAAGTTTCTTTCACAATCGAATTTGTATTAACTAATTGAAAGATGTAGCTATTGATGACAATTTTTCGCGTAAAGATAAATGTGTATTTAAAGGATAAAACAATAAAGAAACGGGAAAAGGAAAAATTAAACGTGGATAGAAGGTGGTTAGAAATATTTTCGATTTTTTTCTTTTTCTTTTTTCTTTCTTTTTTCTTTTTTTTTTTTTTTTTTTTTAAAAAAAAAATGGTCAACAAAATTTAAAAAAATTTTTTTAATGTGCACTACGTTTCCCCGGCACAAATGCTAATGTAAAGAAGGTATTTTTGCTTATATGAATATCACTCTTTATGATATCTTAAATTAAAAATATAATTGAATAGAGAAAGCTCAGTTTTTATTTCAGAAGTTTAATGATCATATATAATGATACGCCATTCGTACTCATTTTGTAATAAAATAACAGTTGCTCACTTTACAATATCACTAATTACAGGTCATGGATAAACGCTAAGCGTGACATTTCTGGAGGCACCAGAGACAGACAATATGAGTCTGCAGAAGATGACAATGTACTAATGATTATTTTTTTAAACATGCAAATGTTCTTGTGTTTTCTTGGTCTCAAATTCAACAACGAATATAGAATGCTATTTCCTGGCTCAAATCGTGATATCTAAATCAAAATGTTTTTTTTTTTTAAGTTTTTAAAGATAACTAAAAAAAGAAATTTTCTTTTGCTTGAAGTAAACAAATATTTGTCAACTTTTAGCACCCCAATTTTTTTCACGCGTTATTTTTTTTTTATCCTTTATTTGTTTTTAGCTTTACTGGGATTCATTGGATCGGGTGAGCATTTTCCAAGTGAGCATCTGAACCCCGAACGACGTAACGGCCTTTCACACAAGATTCGACGAAGGCAACTCAACTGCTTTGAACGCGACTAATCACCCTCAGTTTCTTCAAAGAGGCAAAGACACCGCTCTCTGTAGTAAAAATGCCTTCTCTATGGGATGTAGCCGACCACCCACGTATTAAAAGGGAAAAGGAATAGAAGTATCTTGCTTTTTCCAAGAGGTTGTGAAAGAAAAGAGAAATCTTTTCGCAACCAATTAGATAAAATGTGCTTATAACAATAAATGTGTTTATATATATATATATATATATATATATATATATATACTTGAATTGCTACCAAATAATGGAATTTAATAATAAGGAAACAGTAATTACCTCTTTTGTCATATATGTTACTAATAATTCCATTATTCTCAAATTTTAATTTAACATCTAAAAATTCTGTTTCATTAAAATTTATATTAGTTTTAATGAAAGTTATAAATGAAGGATGAGAAGATAAATCTGACTTATCGACTGAGTTGAAGTAAATTTGAAAAATTATAAGATCTGCAATATATCTAAGCAACTTGAACATATTATTTATATTTATATATATATATATATATATATATATATATATATATATATATATATATATATATATATATATATATATATATATATATACACTAAGCGACATTGAAAATGCAACACCAAGAAGAAGTGGTCAGAAAGTGATGAACTCATAAAACTGAAGAAGACACAAACAAACAATAATTTATCTTTATTTCGAAATGATATGCATGATATAGAGCAAGAATAGCGTCGACTCAGTAGGTTATAGGGCCACCGTGGACGGCGATACATGAAGCATCACTTATAGACACAGATTCAATGAGAGTACGGATGGCGTCCGGAGGAAATGTTCTCTACTCCTATGAACAATTTGTCGCAGTTTCTTCATCTGAACCCGGCAGTGGCAGGGTCTGCAAATGGCGTGCAATAATATCCCAAATGTTTTCAACTGGTGAGAACGGTGAAGAAAAACGGTGGCCAGGCACGCATGTGTGCACCATACAGAGCATGTTGGCTGATGCGAGCTGTGTGCGGTTGGGCGTTATCGTGCTGATAAAGGGCATTGGGTACCCCCTGAAGGTAGGGGAGCTTCATCGGCCACAGCACACCATCCACGTATCGTCGGGTTGCGAACTAGAGGTGACCTGGAATTGTATGCAATTGTGCCCCAAACCATAGTTTAATGTTGTCGCGTGGTGAGACCCTCCACAATTGCTGCCGGATTGGACCTGTCTCCAAGTCGGAGCCACACTTGTACGCAGCGACTATCATTGGAGAAACAGAAGCATGACTCCGACGGAAAGACATAGGATCGTGTTCTCAGAACACGATCCTATGCCTTTCCGTCGTCCACATCTCTCAAGCCACTAGCAACCAATCGACGGGAAATGGTTCTGTTCGATATGGGAACACCCAGGGTGTCTTGAATATGCTGCAGAATGGAGGTAGCAGTGGCTTCCTGGTCCTCCACCTTTTGTCTCTTGATGCATCGATCCACGTGTGCTGACGTCACTCTGGTTGCCCTGGTACCCCTCAAACTTGCCACATTTTCTTGTTTCAACCACTTTCGCCATCGGACGCTTTCACAGGTGCACTGTTGAAGCGTCAGGTTTGTGTCAGTTAAGATTTGCTGCATTGAGCAACCTACCCTTCTCAGTCCGATCACCATGTTCCTCGTAAAATCGTCTGTCTGTTGGAACTGACTTCGTTGACGATGTCCTGGCATTCTCTGCAATTACACTCGTCCTCTGAGACAAGAACAAATTTTCTACGATGATTCTCCTAGCAGAAATAACTGCACAAAAATTGATCATTGAGCAGGTTTCTTTCCTTATAACGTCTTCGACGTCAGCTGGAGAGGTGCACATTTCACATAATTCGCATAACTCGATAACGTGTGTCTATTCTGAAATTTGCATAATTTTCTGGCCACTCCTTCTTAGTGTTGGATATTTCACTGCTATGCAGTATATATAGTGTGTGTATGTACATGTGTGATTTTCTTATTTGTATAACTGTAGTGGATTTTTATTTCAATTAATTCATTTAATATTAACTAATATGAGTTTTGTTGGCTGATATAATTAGAAAATCGTCTATATTTACTTTAAATTTAGTGCAAAACAAATGGAAATAGGTGAGTTTTATTACTCACTTGATTTGTTTCTTCTTCAAATGAGTAAAATAATTAAAGAGTTTTTGTGTAAGTAGAAAATTTTCAGATTTAAATTTATTTAAATTCATTTGAGAATTTGAACTATAAATTCAATTTAAAAAACAGTTCTTAAAGAAGGAATATGAAATGGTAGACATGGATCATTCTAATAGAACTGAAATGGCCATTCATAATCGGTACATGTCATTAAATTCAGAACAAAGTAGAAATATTTACAAAGGAAATCTATTTATAGACAAATAAGATTTAAAACAGTGTTTGCAAATGATTTCCTAAGCTACTGCACACACACACACACATACAATTCTCTCATTGAGGTTATTTCATAAATAAGTTCGAAGTTCCATGAAGTTACTGATAATTTTGTTGTGCTCACATAAAGCAATAAGTTTCAGAAATATATTTTCTTTCTTTAAATCAGAAAGTGATTATATAACGGGTAATTTTATATCTACGAGGGTCTGTAAATCAGAAATTCATATATTAGTTAAAACAGTAATAACTTGCAGAGCTATCTAATTAAATGTTTTAACTAGTTTGCTTTGAATTTAATTAAAGAGACACACAGAACAGGAAGAAGTAGTTTATAAATTAAGTTCTCAAATTCAACTTAATAAATTAGCTATGATTTTTTTTTTTTTTTTTTGCTTTTCCTTTTAAAATAATAAGTATAAAAATTGCTGAACATTGAGCTGGACTATTTCAAGTATTGATGTCAGTTATTCATTTTCTTGCATATAAAGAATTCTTTGTTCCTTATAGGTAACAGCAGTAAACACATTTCGTGAGAAAATATAAGCATTTTTTTTATTACCTAAAGCGTTAATTTCTACTGGTCCAACTAAATTTAAATTTACGATAAGTACAGTAAAAATAAATTGCATGGACACGTAAAAATGTTTTTTTTTTCTGGTTCTACACACCATCATTTAGTTTATTAGTGCGACAGAACAAAATTTAAGTCTTATGTGAATGAAGACCTTTAACTTATAAATAAATAATAGCTAATCTGGGTAATACATATCTAAATAATTTAAGTAATTATATAAGTGATGAAGGGGGTTGAGGAATTGAGATAAGCTCTTTGGACTGAAAAATAATAACCCGAACTCCAGTAATCTGCTTTCTGCCGTGTTCTTTTTATTAAATTAACTCGTTTTCAATATTTAATACACATTCAGTAAAATTTTCTTCTATAATGTACCGGAAAAATTAAAAAAAAGCAAAGATTAAAGTTCAATAAGAGTTGATTTGAAAAAGATGAATTTATTTTGCATTGTCATCAATGTAAGCAATTACTATGAAAAAACCCCATTAAATTGCGATGTCAAGTTGTCATGTAATAATTTATTTTTAAATAGAAGTCGTGAATGAATGGATGTCTTGTGTAATGTAAAATCGTGCTTATTATTCCTTTCACTCTAAATACTACCTTTTATTAGAAATAATTTATTTAATTCTTGAATTTATTTATAACTTTTATTATTACTTAAGTACAAAATATTTTGATATTGAAATAATCGGATTGTGCCAGATTTAAATCACAGTTGAAGCAACTGCCCAACTTGTTTTCAAATCGTAATTTGCTCCATGTCTGGATAAAGATAAGAAAAGAATGCTCTCTTTATCATATCAGACATCTCTTATCAAAAACAAGCATAAGTGAAACAATAGAGTTCTTTACTTGACTGCATCGATGGAGGGTCCACAGCATTGCATAGGGTGCAAACTAGTTTTTGCTGTGCTGGGAGTTCTCTCAGGAGCCTCTATATTCATTACTTTCTCTTTTTACAAAAACTACAATGCTGCTATCTGGGGGCTTTTAACAGGTAAAGTATTTTCTTTCATATCTTTAGTATCTAGAGTTTTAGTTTATTTAAGATGATTGAACATCTAGATGTATTGGGATTCCATTGGTATCAAAAATTCGATATTCGTTCCGGTCGAAGAACTAAATCAATTACTACTTTCAGAAAAACGTGATATTTTATCAATTATTCCGAGACGCCTATTTTGCTTATGTATGTATCAATGTATCGTGTTTGCTTAAAAGGCTACAAAGTGTACTAAAAGAGAAATTGTTATTTTACTGTTACTCAGCTTCAATTGACTCTGTTTTTTGTATTTCAACTGAAATTTTTATTTCATTTTCGTAAAAAACTTCAAGTATTTGTACTTCCAATTCAACCAAAAGTATTGATCGATTACAAAATTATTTGAAAATAACAACTTTACGATTACCCTTGAACTTTAAAAAATATTCATGGATTTTATTTTTTTAAATTAGGTACTTGAACAATTCTTTACCTCCTTTAGGATTGCTGTATTTTGTGCTTGTGTTTAAGATTACTAATAAAGTTTGTCACAAATAAACAAATTTAATTTATAAAAAAAAAAGATTTAAAAAAATTTTAAGTCTAACATTTTAAATATATGAGAATGCTTTTTAGCTTTAAAACAAATAAAATATTCGCTGCAACTTCCATTGTTTATTTAAAAAATGTGCCATATTTTCGTTCCATTCTCTCGAGAACAAAATAATAACCATTAAGCAGTTCTAGATCATTCAAAATCTGAAAAAAAAAACAATATATTACTTATATGTTTGTTAACAATTCAATGAAATAGACAGTAATTTTATTTACAGTTTAAATTTCTTTCAATCCATATGACTAATTTCGGCACTAAAAACGTATTTTTATAATTATGCATAGAATATTTATATTGAGTTTCCCAAACTTAAAAAGATGAAAATACCTAAATGGTGAATAATTGTCTGCTATGTTCAGAAACATGAGAGTTAACGCAACGGCTCTCAACATGATGTACGCGTGCCTCATGGGGAGGCCATTAAGGTGTACGGTAATGGAGGCAACTCAGCTGAAAAGAATAAACGAATTTTACAAGATTAAAAAGAATTTTAATAAATAGGAAATTATTTCTGTACTATTAGTGTCATTTGCAATATCTTAACTAATTTTATGAATTTTATTTGAAAGCAATATTCTGAGATACTTCATATAATCTTAATCTACATTTATATTCTAAAAATAATTAAATCAACCTTGAATTATAAATTTATCTCAGTCAAGAGACTTTGCCCACCCAGTCTCTAATTAGTCAAACCAGGTGGATCCACATAAAACAATATCTCCTTTGGTGGCTAATAATAGTAAATCAATTTTAAAATCATTTGGCCACAAAACATTCTAAAAAGAAAGCCAAACTAAAAAAAAACGTAGTTTGAAATTATCAAAGCAAAAAAGAAAAAAAACCTGCACATCATATGACAAGCACGCTTAGCACCAACTGTCTCATTGTCCACCATCCATACACAGGCAGCCCCTTCTCTACAGGTCTCTGTGTCAGTCCGTAGCATCATAAGGCGCCTGGTTGAAGAACAGTTGCTGGCATTGCTTGCGCCCATTACGTGTACTGCTAATGACATCCACTCACCGTCGCCTCCGTTTGGAGTGGTGTGGCTCTCGTAAGGATTGGACTGCAGAAGAATGGAATTAGGTGGGCTTTAGTGACGAATCCAGATTTAATTTAGGTAATGATAACAATTGTGTACGTGTGTGGGGCCCCCGTGGTGAATATCTTAATCCTACCTTCGTTGTACAGTAGCACACCGCTCCCCCAACTGATGTGATGGTATGCGGTTCCATCGCATATGACACTCGGTCATCCTTAATATTAATCCACGGCATCATGACAGCCCAGAGGTACATGACATTCATCAGCCACAATTGTTGCCGTTGATGGCAGAGTTACGAGGATTCATTTTTCAACAGGACAATGCTCGCCTCCACAAAGCAAGGGGTTCACAGGTCTGCCTACGCTACATTTCCTACTTTCCCTAGCCTGCTCGATCCCCAGATTTGTCACCAATCGAATATGTCTGGGATCGTTCATGACAACAAGTTGGACAGCCTACGAGTTTGGTCGAAATAAAGGTGCATTTACAACAACTGTGGAACGAGATATCGCAGAACATCATACGGGACTTATATGCCACAATGCCCAACAGTATCACATCACGCATTCATGCTAGAGGTGGCCCAATATAGTACTAAAACCTACATTTGTTTGTAATTTTTCCTACAGTAAATGATCATTTTGCTTTGATTTTGTAATCACTTAATTACATCAACGTTTTATTTACGTATGTAAAATTTCGTTTTATTTTGACAACTCTTTCTTGGTGCGCAAATTTTTACGGCAATGAGTGCATGTATATATGTAATGATTTAACATAATTCTTATTAATTTCTCATCATAATAATTAAATTTACTAAATTTGCCCATTCTCTCCTTTAAAAGATAATGTTCATTCTTATTTCCTGATACGATTCCTTTTTTTTTTTTTTCTTTTTCATTTATTCAATCACGAGCGCTTAAATCTGCAAAGTCAGCAGTCTTCCCACAGTACAGACTGTAGGGATGATCCCTACCAGACTTCAAGTCTACACTTAAATTCCCTTGAAGTCCCTCCAACCAGACCATGTGGTACCTGAAGTATGTAGTGAATTTTCCCTCATATATAAGCGAAAACACAGCGTAAAGCGTTCTCTTCATACTGTTCTTCCTCTCTCTTGCTCAGATACCCCTCTCTGATTATCATCTGAGATTTTTATGGTAATTTCGCTTCGGTCTCTATGGCCGAAGCCAGATTTAAGTCTGCTACAATATAAATAAAAATATTTCAGCCATGTGTCGAATGTTTCTGTAATGTTGAACCAACACTTTTTTTATATCATAAAGTGATATTAGTCGACAGGATTAGAGTTCATCGCTGGTGGAAACCTGAAATTAATATATTAACATATGATAGAGAGTGAACTGGCCTTCTAAAAATTTTTCGTGTTATGAAAGTCGACATTTCCCAAGCGAAAACCGAATAGATTTCAAAGAGTGACCTTCAACTTAAGTAATAACAGAAAAAACATCGATAAAAAAAATCTGGATGGATATTTTCAATCATCTCTTCCGGAAAGTGAGTTCCCAAGGACCTTGAAGTTTTTTATTCATTGGATGTTGATAATCCACATAATTGGCTGCGAAAAACAGAAAAAAAAATCTTACTGTTCGAACTGCAGTTTCTCCGAGTGAAATTACCAACATCAAAGAAAGATTTACGTTTATTCATCTAGGAATACTAACAGCTTATTACATGTGTTTTGAAATTGACTTTTCTAAATTGGATACGAATTTTAAAATTATTCATCCAAAATTCTGATATTCGACGTTCGTGGTAAAAGAAAAATATTCTTAATCTTTATGAATATCAAAAGTTGACATATTTTGAAATTAAATTAAATGGTTTGAAGGTTTTTGAAAAGTATTGCATCATGTGTTGTGTGCATTATCAAAGCTTTGAAATTATTCTGTTTTGAAAGTGTGTCTGGTTTCTAAAAGTTTTTGACTGTAAAAAATATATTACATGATACATAAGTGAATATATTTTAAAACTAGTTCTAAATTGATTTTAAGGCTTGAGCAATATGTGACGAATAATAACATTTAATTTGATGTGTGTGGTAAAAAACAAAAAGTGTGCTTATTTTTTAATAGTTCAGAATATTTTAAGTGAAACATTTTTTTTTTTTATTTTTTGAAAATATCAATTAAAATCTTATTATTATTACAAGGTAAACAAACCAGAAAATTAACAATGTGTGATAAATAAATGAATATGATTTAATTTTGATATTTTTGTTTTATTAAGAAAATGGTTATTACAATGTTTATTTAGATATGTGTGGTGGATATTTTAGAATCATATTATAAAAAATATTTTTGATTTTACATACTTTAATTTCAAATTATCATTATTTAGTTTTGAAATGAATACAAACAATGTTTTGCAGTGAATAATTATTGAGAAATATTTAGGATTTTATATACTTTTCTTTTGAATGAATCATATTGTTGTTTTACATTACTTAATTGAGAAATGATAAATATATTGATTTGAATATTTTAAATTGAAATAAGAAATGCTATATACTTTTTGAAATGAATATTATTTGGATTTGAAATGAAAGTCAACAATGTGTTTTATGAAATGAAAGAAAAAGGAAAATGTTTCATTATTATTAATACTATTTAAGTTTTAAAAAAGATGTTTTGCATTAAAAGGAATGTAAGTCTAGTTTGTGACGGCTGCCCATATCGGGCTGCCTCTTGTGCCTTAGCTAAACTCAATGATTAAACACTAAGAATCAATAAGTCAATCAAAGAGACACTAGAACAATAATTACGCAATTTATTAACTTCTTGTTAGTATAACAACAATTATGAATGCTCTCCCGGACAAGGTTTTTACTGCCTTAACTCAATCTACCAATAATAATCTAACAGACTCTTACCACTAAGCCTTCCTCGACTGCAACTCCGACTCTGGAACAATTGTTGAACACTGGAATAACTAAATCTCTCGAATGCCTCAACTTCTAATCCACCCTCCTACTTCAAACTCTCTTTCAACTTCTCCTTCAACCTCTATATCGCGACTCTCAGTCGAGTTTATATATTTCCTAACTCTCGCGCTTCACTTCATTTCTACTTGCTTTATATAATCACATTTCATTTTTGGTTGGGGAAAGGTTGTTTAGCAAAAGCAATCAATCTTAATTAAAAGTCCTCAAGGTTAGTGAAGAGGAACCGCGAATAGCCCAATGTCACAAGTTTAGATGATTTCTATAAATGAAAGTATTAATTTTAAAGGAAGGTGGGTAATTAATTTAAACGATGAATAATATGAATAAATAATAAATAAACAAAATAGAATAGCTTTTCCTGTTAGACATGCGAACAAGCGTGGCACAGTTTTGTCAACCATATTTCTTCAGCTAATTTTGCGAAAGGTTTTGGTTAAGAAATTGTTGTGAACTAAGAATAAGAAAGTAATTAACAGTACAAACATACTTTTATAACTAATTTTTAAATTTAATTAATATTTGTAAAACCAATTTTAAAAAACTTGCATTTCTATGTCTGTTAGCATTCCTGTACCATGTAGAAGTACAAAAGTTAAATTCTTACATGTTCATTCCAATCCAGCGATGCATGTGAAAAAATATAAACAAAGGTTTCTGCTACTATATCGGAATTTCGTCAACAGTGATCAAAATGCAATTGAATTTAAGAATTTTCAAATTAATCTTTTTGAAATTTTATACTTGTTTCAATATTACTTTTGATTCACAAAATGCCACCCACACATCTCTGTTGTTTATGTATTTTTTTCTTCAGATTCAAGAATATGTAGCAAGTTTATTCATGTAAAAGTGATGTTAGATTTTTAGGTACACTACCACACACAACAACAAATTTACCTTTTTTTATTTAGCATTCTGGATTTTGATTATCTTTTGAAATTTGTATGCATTCTATGAGGATGAAGGGATTTTAGGGCAGAAAATTTTTAGATCTTAAATTTTTAAATATGAATTCTTTAGGTGTAACAGTTTTAAATATCTCTAATTTTAAATTTGATTCATTTGTTTGACACCCTTATAAGATAAATGTTATATTTTAGGGCCCAACGCCTATCCGCGTCTTGCGGAGGAGGAAAATTTGTAATAATTAAACTAAATTCCTATTATAAAATTTCTCACCATAATAATTTAATTTACTAAATTTGCCCATTCTCTCGTTTAAAAGATAATATTTATTCTTATTTCCTGATACGATTCCTTTTTTTTTTTTAAATTATTCAATCACGAGCGCTTAAAATCTGCAAAGTCAGCAGTCTTCCCACAGTACAGACTGTAGGGATGATCCCTACCAGACTTTAAGTCTACACTTAAATTCCCTTGAAGTCCCTCCAACCAGACCATGTGGTACCTGAAGTATGTAGTGAATTTTCTCTCATATACAAGCGAAAACACAGCGTAAAACGCCTCTTCTTACTGCTGTTCCTTTCTCTTACTCAGATACCCCTCTCTGATGATCATCTGAGATTTTTATGGTTCAAGCCCGATTTAAGTCTGCTACAATAGAAATAAAAGTATTTCGACCATGTATTGAATGTTTCATTAATGTTGAACCAACACTTTTTTATATCATTCGTGATAGATAGATAGATAGATAGATAGACAGACAGACAGACAGACAGACAGACAGACAGACAGACAGATAGATAGATAGATAGATAGATAGATAGATAGATAGATAGATAGA
>BMAW01049052.1:500956-575630 GCA_019974015.1 Nephila pilipes
AGATAGATAGATAGATAGATAGATAGATAGATAGATAGATAGATAGACAGACAGACAGACAGACAAGGTGTTACAATCACATAACCAGACTGCGCATGCCCAGTTGCTAGGCTTGGTGTGGAGGAAGGGGAATGAAATGCAATTGTCCTTTATGCTTCTGGTGCAGGTGGCACATTATTCAGTTCTTCTGTCTAGTTTAGTTTATTTTTCATACTTGTTTGAGCTAGACGTGGTTGTTTTGCAGTGCCGCAATAATAATCAGTTGAAAAATCGAGCAGCGCATAAATTTGAAATTAAAAATAAAAAAAAAACTCGAACTGAATGTTTTAAATTGTTAAAAGAGGTATTTGGAGATAATTGCATGCCTCATAATCAAATTTTTGAATGGTACAAACGATTTTTGGAAGGTCTGAAGGTTGTTGAAGATATTGAACGTTCTGGTCAATCTGCGACATCAAGAACTGATGAAAGCATTAAGAAAATTAATGAAATCGGGTCTGAAGACAAACTTTTGAGTGTTCGGATGATGTCAGATATTGTATTATGTTTTTATATTGGATCTGCATATGACGAAAGTTTGTTCAAAACTGGTACCAAAATATCAAGCACCAAAACAATGCGCTCTCTGTGAAACAGTTGTTGGCGGACAAACGCATTACTGTACTCGAACATCCACCATATTTGCCAAACCTCGCACCATGCAACTTCTACCCGTTTTCAAAAATGAAAAGTGCATTAAAGGGAACACATTTTCAAACTGTAGAAGAAGCGAAGGCAAAAACGGCAGACTTACTGACGAAGGTGACACCTAATGACCTGCAACACTGCTGTGTACAGTGGAAAACACATATTCAGTGCCGTATTGATAGGGAAGGGGGTATATTGAAGAGGACTATAAGGCATTTGAGTAATATTTTCAATAAAGATAATTTTTAAGACTGGTCCGGTTATTTAATTGTCACACCTCATATATATATATATGTGTGTGTGTGTGTGTGTTTTCTGAAATTGCAATCAAAGAATGGAACTTTATTAATTGCGAAACAGTAGTGATCTCTCTTGTCATATATGTTACTAATAATCATATTATTCTTAGATTTGCATCTAAAAAATTTGTTTCATAAGGAATTATATTGGTATTAATCGAATTTAAATAAAAATGATTAAAAAATTAATTTGGTGCTGAAGTTAATTTGAAAAAATGATAAAATCGTTCATATCACTAAATAATTTCAAATTATTATTATTTACTATAAAATTATGTTAATAAAAATGTAAATATATATTAGCAAGACCATTACTAGCAGGACCTCAGCAAAATAAAGGCAGTAATGCCTTTATTTTAATTTTAGTTTTTCCAAAAAACTAATATAATTTTCTCTTAGGATGACATAAATAACAAATTTTAATTTTCATATATATATATATATATATATATATATATATATATATATATATATATATATATATATATATATATATATATATCTTAATTCTCGTTCACATAACTCTAACGAAATAAGAGTTCTTGGGGTATTCTCATGTACGTTTTTAAACCATTTTTAATCTGGTTGAAGGATTTTTGGATTGTTCTGCTTCCCTTTCCATTAGTTATAGTTTTTTTAAATACCTCTGTATAAAACGAGTATATATTTCTAACTGAATTTCTTAAATTGAAATGTTTTTTGTTTCTTGTCTTTTTTTTTTTTTAATTTAATGAATTTCCGTATTGGCTTACAATATATTTTGTTGAGATTATAGGCCCATGTAAAGCAAGTTTAACCTAATATTGGGAAAGCGAGATTCAGGACATATTTAAATGTTAATAACTTCTTTTTGAATTTTTTCTCCTATTTTTATTCACCAGTTTGTATTTTTAAGAATTAAAGTCGAGATAATATAATTAATACTGTTCCACACTTTTGAAAGGAATAACGCTTGCGTTTATACCAATATTACGGATCCGACTGTTACACTTCAGTGAATTACATTATAATAAGTTGAATTTAACCAATATTTGATGAGAAACACAGCAAGAAATCATAAATTTAAAAAAAAAATTAAAGGAGAAAAACAATGGATAAGCAATCATTTTGTACTGAATATGTATATATATTATGTATGTAATAATAAAAAATAATCTAGAATATTTTAACGAAAATTGATAATATTAAATTAAGAAGAGTTATAATAATTATAGCACTTAAGTCTAACAAATTGAAATACATTGAAATACTTATAACTTACCACAAACACATCACTATAATTCTAACATGAGGAACTACCGATTTAATGCAACCAACACAAGCAGAAAGAAAAAAAAAATTATCTTCCACCAACTCAGCAACATAATGCTTCCAAAAATAATATTACATTAAAAAACACCAAATTCATCAAATTTAAGAAGAGTGATTTCCTTAAAATTTTCCTCCAATACACTACCATTATTCTACCTTCAAGAAAAAATTACTGCTAAAATTTTGATTGATTGATTTAAATATATAACAAAGAAAAATTATTTGCTTGAATTTACTTGTTATAAAAATAAATAAAATATTATTAAAATACAAGAATCATTGAAATATAAATAAACAATATTTTAAAAAATTTAAAAAATAATGGAAACAATACAAATAAAACCAAGAATAAAAATAAAGCATTTATACGCAAAAAATGTATCGTTATCTATCAAAAAACAAAACAAATATAAACATTTTTTCAAAAACCATATGAAAAGAAATAGTAAATAATAATAATTAGAAACAAAACGAAAATAGATTCAAAAATAATTTTATAAACAAATAAAAAATATCAGAAATCAATATATAATCAAAATTAAAGAAAAAAAATTAAGAAAATAAATTAAATTTTTTTTAAAAAAATGATAAAAGTAATTAAAAGAGTATACACACACACACACATATATATATAAAGGTTGCCCAAATGAAAGTGGCTCTACAGTTGGTTTGCTAAATAGTTTAATGGTATTCATATAAATTAGTATACAAAGGAAACAAATAATACAGACGTAAAAGGTAGGCTAGTCAAAGTCACCTTGTAGGTTGGAACAAGTGTCCCAGCGGTCCACGAGATGATGGATACCTTGAATGATAAAGTTCCGGGGTTGGTTTTGGAACCAATTTTCAACAGCAGCTTGGACTTCATTATCGTCGGCAAATCTCCGTCCCTTCAGAGCTTTCTTGAGTGGACCTAAGATTTGGTAGTTACATGGCTGTAAGGGAGATGTTCGATAACCTCCCAACGGAATTGCCAGAACACTGTTTAGCACACCACTGCCACATGAGGACAAGCATTATCACGCAAGATGATAACCCCGCTTGACATCATGCCCCGTCTGCAGTTTTATATGTTCTTTCTCAGTTCATGCAATGTGGCATTGTACATGGCAGCGTTGACAATCGTGCCCGTAGGTAGCCATTTCAACTGTAATGGACCATCGATGTCAAAAAAGCACATTAACATGACTTTACTAACTCTAGTTGACGAGCGAGCCTCCTTTGGCTATGGGGATGAAGGATGTCGCCATTCCATGTTCATGTGTTTTAGGTGGCAGAATCATAGTTATGGCACAATGTTTTACCAGCGGTAATGATCCTCGAAAGGAATTAGCTCCTCATTTCCTGGTACTTCATAAGGTGTTGCATGGAAGCAGACATAAGATGAATCTTTTGCTCCTCTGTAAAATGTTTCGGCACCCATTGCTTTCAAACCTTTCATGCAATATTGTGTGAACGCTTCCTTTGCTCACAGACATTTTCTCCGCTATTTCTGGAGTGGTGATTTGCCGATTAATTCTCACGAGACGGTCCACATCTGCAACCACTTTCTTGTTTATAACCACATTCGCTTGACCAGGTCGTGACCTGTCATCAGTACTACATTTTCTACCACGAAAAGCCCTACACTATCGGAATACCGATCTGCGTCTTTCAACGTGCTCCCACGCTATCACACACTCATATGTCGGGATCTGACAATACTGCATGCATTTCCAGCACTCTCTCTCTCTCTCTCTCTCTCTCTATATATATATATATATATATATATATATATATATGTAGACATTGGGGGATGAGATTGTTCATCCCGAATCTACGATAGTTTGCTCTTACGCAAAGGGCTGGTTGTCTAGGGGGGTAATTCCATTACCTGACTCTATTATGATTTCGTTGGAATTCAATGATGAGACTCAACTTGTTTTACTTCGTTTGATATTTGGAGAGATGAAGATATTTACACATTGAACTATATACAGGTTATCTCTATTAGGTGTAAACAGTTCTTCCGTAACGGATAGACGGCAATCTAATTAATCTTATCCCATATCGACGATGGGCACTGAAACGCGCTCGGGCGTTTGAAGTTTATTTCCGACGCGGGTAATGCGAAGGAGAAGAGAAGCGGAAAAGTGAGGGAAAGAGAGTGAGAACGAAGTGTCACTCAGTTTTTGCTCTGGAATAGGTGGCGCTGCATGAGCTTATCACATGACTCTGATTCGTGGTGCCATCTATCGAGTATCGGATGAACTGGTTTTACTGTGCATTGGAAAATAAAATTAATTATTTAATAATTAGCTGGAAAATCCTACATATATTAACAAGAAGAAGGCAGAGGCATCGAGAATAGCGGTGGACGCACACGCCTACTAATTCTGGTAATTAGGTAAGGAGTGACAAAGTACTTCCCCTGTTTGTCTCTCCAGAGAAATTAAATTAAGGATTACACAGATCTCATGGAAATGGACGTAGGGATCACTAGATATTTTACAAGGAGGCTAATATGTGGTAGGTGCATATACCTATTAGTTCAGAGAGTAGGAGATTTTGATCTTAGCATTTTTAGAAATCATGTGATTGCATAAATTAAAAGATTAAAAGGAATGGAATGATGAAATAATGATGAAATAAAGGACTATGGCAGTTACAATATAAGATAAATTAGGAAATTAATTACATTTAAAGGAATTCATCTTAATTCCCCTCCCTCCGCACAATGGGTATGTACATAGGGCCCTTACACACACCTCTACTTGACAAGGGTACCAAATAAGGAATTAAAATTTAAACCAGAGTTTTACCCGATAATTCTTTCACCTTTATATAATCATACGATCAATTTCTAATAAAGAGATCCAAAATGGTGAATGATAGTGTAAATAAAATTTTATGCATTAAATAGTTTACGTAATCATGTGTAAATTGTAGAGTTTTTACAATAAAACAAATAGTATAACAAATAATCAAGTGTAAAGCAAAATAATAACGCAATAAAATGTATTACATAACCATGGCAAAATTAAAATATTGTAAATTCTATGTGCATCATAAGTTCAGTCGATATAACTATTTGTATAAGTAGCTCTAATCCAAAAAAAGTAAAAGTTAATAAATATGAAAGTGTATTATAATGTCTATGCAGTCCAGTAACACTTAAATAAGAAAATAGTAAATGTATACACTATACAACCCAAAATTATCACAATATTAATAAGGAACTCTTAAATTTTTTTTAAAAAAGGAAAAAAGTGCCATACAAAAAAATTATCAAATTACCAAGATTCGTGTGGTTAAACACTTATATAGGAGCATTAAAAGAACATGAACACGTATAATTCAGAATATATATGCAAATACACACTAATACTGAAACAAAATGCAAAAGATGAAAATATATTTGTGTTTTTTGTAAATAAAAAAAATCTCACTAGGTTGCTAGATCGCGTTCCAATGGGTGATGCTTAGTGATAAAATCTAGACCATTAAGAAAAGGAATTTAATTCAATTTCTCTCACTAAGCCACTCGGGAATATTTTTTTCGCCAAGAAAACAACATATCCAGGGTAACAACAGAGATGACTCCATGGTTAGCTCACGAGCGCGCGTGCTGTATGTCTCTGTAAGACTACTGAATTTTTCTTTTTTTTTTTGAAATAGCATCCCCTACAGCATCAAGAACATGAAAGAAAAAGCTGTATGACTGCTACGAGCTGTATGAATCGCCGCAGTCATGGTCAATCGTAGTAGTCTGTCTGTATCGAATAAGTGTAGCAATTTTATTTCATAGATATTCTCAAAAGAATTTTAGCTAAAGATAAATATTTAGTTCCAGAACAAATATGATTCTACGGATACCTAACTCATGTATATTGTAAGTTCATATAGCAGGGAAGTGGCGCTTGTATAAAATTAAAGGAATGTTAAATTAATTTTGATCAAAATATATTACTTAACAGTTAAAAGATAAATTCCAGAAAAGGCTTTGTTAGATTTGACATAACACCATTTCTCAAAAATATTAATTTATCTAAAATAATTTGGTAAAAGATACAACACTTATTAAATTACCTTTTCACACGATAACAGGTTGCACAAAATAGTTTAATTAATTGCTCCTCTGTATAAATTATGTATTATACAATCGTTTTTTTTAAAATATAGTTATGTGCAACTATGAACCTTCATCTTCTGTATATGTATAGGTAAATTGAAATTCGAATTTTAAATTACGTATATTTTTGGGCATTTATTATAATAATTATAAATAGAACATTAATACTGTTAGATAACAATTAGTTCTGGTTTCAAAAAACACTATTTCAAACACAGATTGAATTTTTTTCTCGTAGAATTTACATTATTTTATGCAGTAATTCAGAGAATAGTATATAATTATCCATACAGTTCTCATACAGTTCTTATAAAATCACATTCAAGAAAATGTAAACTATATTAAAATATAATGTAAGTCACTTTTTATGGAGGCAGGGAGTTGCTAAAACCTTCCGTTCCCCATAATGTCCCATCAGATGGTGTAGGCTAGATAAATAACTATGAAAGACTAAAAAAACACGAGATAAAAGGAACTAACAATTTATTTCAAACTTAATAATAACAACTTTAAAACGCGACATTCACAGGTCTGGAATCTGCGAAGCAAGTGTTTCGAGCAAAGATCGCTCCTTCCTTTTCTACAAATCAGCTTGCAGCTCCGCAGTCAAAAACGACGTCAAAAGATGACGTAGGCAGCCGCCACATTTTTACTTTTCTTAATTGCTTCTTCTACCCCAGATAGATCTCTCAATGGCTTTTTGGAATGTTTTGGGGTCAAATGAATTTAATATTGATTTAATATTATAACCCACCTAAGAGGCCATTGTTTTAGGTGGATCATTTTTAGTGTACCAGATCATTTATGTATATTTTTTGGTTTGCTTTCATTTTAATTACATTTAACTTAAATATGTTCAATTTAATAATATTTCGTTTGCTTTAATTTTAATATCAGAAAATTTTACTATTGTCCATTTCTCAATATTTAATCGTTTACCTAAATTCCTTTATATTTTATTAAGTAACTTAACAATAATTATAAAAAAAAACGCACCTTCGGTGGCTAAATCTGTTCTTTCCAAAACTTTGGCGTAGAACTTTTAATTTTTCTCTTTTGATTTTGTCAAAATCAAATTTTTATATAAATCAATGAAAAGGATGTGCTTGATGACTCTTGGCTAAATTAGCAAAATTTGGTTCAAAAATTGTTGATTTCAGTCTTACTAGGCCTCGAAGATCCGTGTAGTGGACTCGTAGGTATTAAATTTGAATGAAAGTATCAACACATCACTTTATTTTTCTCTGAACATAACTAACAATTTTATCAATTTTTTTCGGCATGGCCACGGTTAGTACACAGGAAACATGTGTTGGTAGCCTTCAATTTCTGTATGGGTGCGTCTATGTCCGTCACACAATTACAATGTTGAGGCCAATGTTCGGCTGTTCCGCAGAAAGGGCAGACGGGTGAATTTTTTTTACCTTTATTAACTGGTTTAGGACACACATTGAAATTTTCTAAAGAGGATTTCATAGAATATTCTGAAACTAGTAAGCCTTTTATATTATTTTCTGCAACTCATCCCTCAACTTCCTCGGCTAAAAAATTCATCAATTTTGTAACGCCGCCTCCAGCCTAGTTGTCACGTTTGGCGTATACAACCCAATTACGACATATATCATGTGGGAAAGCTCGGAGTATTTTTGGAGCCAAAATTCTTCCGTATAATTGTGTGTTTTCGCCTAAGGAATCCAACGCTCGTAATCGTCTTTTACAATCGATATATAACTCATTTAATGCTGACGGAGATGGATTTTTAATAGGTATTATATTTTCTAAATAATCGAGATGAATTTGTATTATTTTATCCTTATTGCCATATTTCGATTTTAAAATATCCTTTGTTATTGTATATGTATCAGCAGTTATATTTATTCCATCAACTTGTCGTTTTGCTTCTTCATCTAAATATCCTCGTAAAAAACGTGTTTGTCAATAAGCGATAAACGTTCGTTTTTATCTATGCAGTTTTCAAAAGGCTCCCAAAAAATGTGAAATTCTTCAATTTCACCGCAAAACGTATTTATTTTAATTGTAGGTAGGTTTAGCGTAATGTTTGAAGCCGTAGATGCGTAATTTATACCGTCCGCTATTGGCGGTAGCGCGTTATTTATACTGTCAGGAATTGGTGATCATGGAGAAAAAAATTCGCGTTCTTATACGCATTCTTTTTGTAAGTAAACATCGCTAAATGAGCATTTTCTGTGTATTTTTCGCAATCTATAATGTCTTCATTATGCTCTTCATCGTTTAGAAGTTCGTGGATTTTATCGTCTGCCAAGGTTAGTTCGTTTAGTTTGTCTTCTAAGCGTTCAACACTATATTCTAAATCGGTTTTTTCACTAGTTGGATCATTCACTTTCGTTGTCAGTTTCGTAATGGCAGCGCGAATTGTTGATCGTTTGCGTTTAAGTAAATCAAATTTCTCTTTATCGATTGACATTATAATTCGGGTTCGTATCGGAAGTTTAAACAAACAAGTTCAGAATTACTTACCCGAGTACTTTTTCGGCACCCAAATGTAGTGGACTCGTCAGTATTAAATTAGAATGAAAGTATCAATACATCACTTTATTCTTCTCTAAACATAACTAACTATTTACAGCTGTTTTCTACAATTCATATTCCATTTATTTCTCTTCTTCGTAAGAATAGAATTAATGTGACTGAAGCCAGATTTAGCCATACATGATCTTGGGAATAGAATTAAAAAGGGAAATGTCGTATAACAAGTTTTGGATATTTTTGAGCAATATTTATATTCGTACAAAATGTACTCACAGTTAAATGATTAAAAAGCATCTTTGCTTCAAGGTCAACTAATAATTCAATGCCTTCATCTTGCAAATGACTGTCGTTGTTTTCAACTTGAGCAGAAAGTGGAGCAATAGTCCATTCTGAGATATCTATATTTTTAATATCCCCAAAGCGTAATTTAAATCATCCCTTAATTTTAGGAGGTGATTTGTTTGTATTTCCAATTCTACGTCGGTTATATCCAATTGTCGTAAATTTTAAAAGTATTGAAAATCTTCACGTAAAAAGGAAGTTTTAAGCAAGTTTAGTTTATCTTGAAAGCTTAAAATAATTGTTCGTGCTTGAATTAATGTAATGTCTTTTCCTTGGTGACGTGTTTTAATATCATTGAACTTTGCAAATACATCGGCCAAATAAGAAATACTGTTTTCATTTTTTTGCAATTCATCACTTTAGACTGGATTAATTTCAGTAAGAAACTCTGTCACTGTTTAAATAATTCATCAAGTTTTTGTAAACATGCACCTCTTGACAACTATCGTGTTTCGGTGTGTAATAATAATTGGTTTGATAGGTCATCATTTTCCTCGCAAAGCTTATCAAACAGACATGATTTAAGAGGTTGTGCTCTAATTTGGGCCATCTTGTAACAAAATGGAGCAAGAATCATTTCTCACAAGTCTGAGAATGAGAATCCATCACGAAACACTCATACTTTGAACGGTAAAAAAGGGATAAATAATTATTTTAAAAAATATGCAGGAATGAGAAATTAAATAAGTTAAAATCTACTGTAAAAACTTTACTCATTATATTGTAATTACAAATGGCATTCCAAACGAAAATTGTATATACGGCCTTGATGTCCATAAATATGTGATTCAATAGCATTGGTATTCATTCATCAACCCCTAATCGACTCCTAGATCGGATTAACCACTAATTTTTCTATATCGACCCCCGGGGGTCGATATAGACCACTTTGCTGGACCCTGTTCTATCTCGTACTAGGTCTCGGCGAAGAGTCAGCACTATTTTTCCTCCTGGGTCTGACTCTCTTTCGGAGAGGTACTACAGCCTCAGAAATGCTAGTATGTCCGGAGATGTTCGATAGTCTCTAGAAATCTGCAGTTCATTGGCTTGTAAGGCTTAGTTGTGGTAAGTTCTAGGGACTTCATTTGGCTATTCTAGGTTAGAAATGTCGTAAGTAGTGGGTGATAGATTAATTATCACAAAATAAAGTCCTTCACATTTGGGCATAAATTTTTTACTTTTCTTATTTTGTGACTTGCTAACGGGATGTAACGTCACCCATACTTTGTCACCTGGGCGAAGAAGCTATCTTTGTTGATCAATGCTCTTAAGTCATGTGTAACAACATTTGTTGTTCTAAACTCTCTACCAATGTGCGAAAAGGCTGTTGTGTGTTTTGTGGGATCACACTTTACAGTGTTCCTTGAAAAATGAATCATTGGCAGTTTTTCTTCGCAAGTGTTCTTGTTTGACCAATACAGCGAGTGGGTATAGTTTTAGACCCCTATTTTTACGTTCAAATGTGTTAGTTTGGGGATGATACATATGAATTAAGTCTTGCTTAATTTCAAGAATATTGCAAATTTGTTGCATAATGACACTGAGGAATTGTTAACAGTTATCACTGATTAGTCTACGAGGAAGTCCGTATCTTAAAATGACTTCTTCCGCTAAAGGTTTGGTACCGTTTACAGCTGTTGCTACTGTAAGGGCAAATAGTCATATCCATTTGGGACTGGTATCTCCTACAATAAGAATTCATATCTTACCAGATGAGGTTTCTGGAAGAAGTCCAGAAAGATCAATAGCAAGGGTTTCAAATCCTTGGGTATAGACTGGAGTTCAAAGTCTTGTGCTACCGTTTGGTTTAGGAACTAACAATGTAAGATAAGCACATAGAGATTCCCACTCTTCAATTACACCATTAACCAAAGAAGAATATAATCTTTTTTTTACAGGATTCATTCTATAAGAGGGTTCTGAAACTGGTGAACTGATTCCAGTATTAATACGATACGCACTAAATGGTGTTGGTTCAAAACACCTCTTGAAATCTTACAGTGAACGAGTTAGATGTTGACGATCCATAATATCGGATGATTCTTCTTTGTGGTGGAGGGTTCGTATTCTTGAAAAATACATTTCTTGGAAATGTTTTCTTTGTTAGAATCTCTAGATGTCTCAATGGACTTAAATCTTCTCCCTGATGTTGGGAACTTGGTTCTAAAATTTGGTTTGTTAGGTATCGCTGAAATTTTCTTTAATCTGTGACTAACGTTTAAATAGACAATCTATTTCTCTACTAATTCCTAGTGATTGGTTCCCTTCTACCCATGAATAGATAAAATGTTTTTTATGATCAGAAGGTGTTTTTTTCTTAATTGGTCGCTAAAAATTAGGTTTTTTAACACAATAAAATTTTTTATTTTCAGCTCTGTTATCCATCCTTCAAAATATAATACTAGTTCAAAGTAGAAATCTCTCCAAGTTGAAATTTGGCTTTTTTTTTTGTGTTGCGAAAATGAACTGTCTAAAACGGTTGCTAGTTAACCTGTATAGCTTAAAAAGCATTCCCTTAACTTTTCTTAAATCATTTCAAATCATCCGAAAAGTGTAGATTTAGTTCTGTGGCTAACACTTGAAGATCTTTTTCTTTTCCAACTAGTCTCAAAAAAGTCACATTGTTATATTTACAAGATTTGTTCTGAAATTTTATGAAACTCTTAATTAACCTTAAGAATTAAATTTGTATTGGCTCTAATATGTTGTTCAAAATTTTAACACTCTATGGTGAATATTGACAATCATAACACCAATACTATTTTGTAAGATCATGTTTACAAAATAGTTTCGGAGATCATTAATACAAACAATCTTTTTTCTATAATATCACTCTTAAGATTTTAATATTCTATGAAAAATGTTGGTAATAATAACACTTTATGAGAAATTTTAAATTTTAGTGTCATTCAATAATGATCATACGTTAAGCAAATAATTTCAATAATTACAATGAATATTTTATCCAAGACACCATGAAAATTATTAAGTAAAAGATTAAAACAATTGCAAAACTTTACTACATAATATTCAGCAATTTTTTACTCAAGCTAATCGAATATTCATACAGGTAATTTCATGAGAAATTAGCTTAATTATTTACTGATAATATGTAGACTAAATTAACTTTTAACTGTAAGAGGATTAATGTTTAGTATAAATTCTTTTCTATCACACAAATTTTTTAATAAATACTTATTCAAAATACTCAGCATTTAATTAAATACAGATATAAAACTGAGATATTTTTCAAATTCAATGCAATTGATAAAGCAAGATAAACGTTCATGTTTCTGGAGATAAAAACAAAACAGAAAAAGACAGCATATACCAAGCAGAATTAATGAATCATCTTTCCATCAAAAGCAGAAAGGAATTTCGCGTTTTCATTACGTAATACACAACATGACTCAGCGTTTGAAAATCTCAACCGCTAAAAGACTTTTACTTTCTTCTTTTTTTCAATTGATACCGATTATTTATACACTTGTGTATTCAAAGATATTAATAATAAAGATTTATTTATAAATTTTTTTTCCATCATACATCAATTATAACACTAAAAAACTTATTCAATTTAGTTAACACTTTCTGTGAAATAAAACTTCTGGTTTCCTTCAAAATTATCGGATGATAATAAAACAATAGATAAGTTTTTGCTGCTTTACAAAATTGCAGAGTGCATTTATATTTTATTATTAATCAGGATTGAACGGCTTTTTATTAGATTCTCATTATTCTAAGTAAAACGAAATACTTATCTGAAAATTGTGCAATCTGCGGGTGAAGACCCTTATTTTGTTTCGCGGGTGGAAATAACAAGGCAAATCCTAGTAAAAAAAACGAACCCTTGCTTTGGAGTCTTAAACAATGATGCAGGGACGTCTTAAGACTTCTTGAGGCCCTGGGCTCTTATGAAATAATAAGCGACTCTTTAATCTAATTTGGTGTACATACATATACAATTCAATAAAAGAAATCCATAGTAAAATGAAGTTTTATATGAATATTCATTTCTACATTTTAAATTCGCAAAATCATTTTAATTAGGTCTTCAAAATCAATTGTTAAAAATATATCATTTTCAATACTCATCAAGCTAAAATGATTCAAACGTGATTCAGTCATACGAATTCCAATTCATTTTTGGTCAGTTTGAGTTTTGAAAACGAATTCTCATAACTCGAGTTAGTGATCATTATTAATAAGAAAATTTTCATTATTTTTTCAATATTGAAAAACACAATGAATAGTCTTTCATTATACATGTATGTATAGAGTGTGTTGATCCTAATTCCAGTCCCCTCATCCCACAACTGTTCTTCATTTTCATCGGCATTTACAGAAATGCATTTTTTTATTAATCTTTCTTTTTTTCCATTTCTTCTCTTTGCTTTTTCTTCAGCTAATCGTCATCAGTAATCATAACAGGTCAATTGAAAAGTCTCCGGCCTACCATAGTAAAACACATTTTTTTGGCAAAATTAGTTTTTTTTATTCAACATAATTCCCTTCCAGGGTGATACACTGATTATAGCGACCCTCCAACTTTTCGATACCATTTTTGTAGTACGATTTGTCCTTTGTTTCAAAATAGGCCTCAGTTTCGGCGATCACCTCTTCATTCGACGAAAATTTCTTCCCAGCGAGCATTCTTTTGAGATCTGAGAACAGGAAATAGTCGCTGGGGGCCAGATCTGGAGAATACGGTGGATGAGGAAGCAATTCGAAGCCCAATTCATGGATTTTTGCCTTCGTTTTCACTGACTTGTGACACGGTGCATTGTCTTGGTGAAGCAGCACTTTCTCTTTCTTCAAATGCGGCCGTTTTTCGGCGATTTCGTCCTTCAAACGGTCCAGTAACGCTATGTAATAGTCGCTGTTGATGGTCCTTCCTTTTTCAAGGTAGTCAATGAAAATTATTCCATGCGCATCCCAAAATAGAGACGCCATAACCTTGCCAGCCGAGTGTTGCGTTTTCCACGCTTTGGAGCGGGTTCAGCGCGTGCAGTCCACTCGGATGACTGTCGATTAGACTTCGGAGTGAAATGATGGAGCCATGTTTCATCGATTGTCACATATCGATGCAAAAACTCGGGTTTATTACGCTTGATCATCTTCAAACACTGTTCCGAATCATCAACTCGTCGTTGTTTTTGGTCAAAAGTGAGCTCGCGTGGCACCCACTTTGCACAGAGCTTTATCATACCCAAATATTCGTAAATGATATTGTGACGCCCACCCGACCTGGGCTTCATCTTGTGCCATCATTAGATTTAATTATTAAACACTACGACACAAATAAATACAGAATCACCCAAAACAATCTTTCAACAATTTATTAACATATATTTACTATGACAACAACTACCTATGCTCTCCCGGGTAAGCTTTCTAATACCTTAGTTCAACCCACCAATAGTAATCTAACAGACTTTTTCCACTAATTCTTCCTCGACTGCAACTCAGACTCTTGATCAACTGTTGAAAACACTAGGCAATATCCTTCTACAGCAATCTTTGCTCGAACCCTCTATTGTAAACTTTAATTCCTCCTATCTCTTATCTAACACTTCAGCTTCACCTCTCCTACAGCCTCTCTCTCAGATCCTCTTTCAGATACTCTACTCCTTCCGACGGAGTTTATATATTTCTTAATTCAACCGCTTCACTTCATTCCTAACTGCTTTACATAATAACTTTACGTATCACGTTTCATTTTTGGTTGGGCAAAGGTTGTTTAGCCAAAGCAATCAATAACAATTAAAAAGTCCCCAACGTTAGTGAAGAGAAACCGCGAATAGCCCAATGTCACAATATGATGTACACGTTCAGTTGATATCTTTAGAGTGTCTGCTATTTCATTCAGTTCCAATTTACGGTCATTCAACATCATTTTGTGGATTTTTTTAATGTTTTCGTCGGTAACAACCTCTTTTGGGCGTCCACTGCGTTCACCGTCTTCGGGGCTCATTTCACAACGTCTAAACTTAGCATACCAATCCTTGATGGTTGATTTTCCTGGGGCAGTGTCCAGAAACTCGGCATCAAGCCAAATTTTGCTTCAACTGTATTTTTTCCCTTCAAAAAGCAATATTTTATCAACACGCGAAATTCCTTTTTATCCATTTTTTTCACAATAACAAAAATTGCTTCACTCAAAATGCTATAATTCACTAACTAATGATCCGACAGCTGTCAAATTTATACACACATCTTTTGAGGGTTAAGGCTAACTAAAAAACATATGGATTTATTTCTAGTAGCGCCATCTATGTGTCAGGCCGGGGACTTTTCAATTGACCTGTTATATGACTTTAAATATTGACATTCCAAGTTAAGTTCCCCTCCATTAATGTCTTTATCGTAACATTTTGATATTTCCTCACATGCTATTTTAATTTCTATCTCATCTAAATTAAAAATATTTTCAAAAAATCCAAACATTTCAAAAAGCTCCTCATAGTTTTTACTACGCTTTTGTATATTACAAATTAGAGAATCGATTATTAGTAAAAAGGTTTCCATTTTTAATTCCTGGCTGTGGCTGATTTCAAACGTTGTGTCGGTGTCTCTATTTCGTTGTCTTAACACTGCATTGTCTTAAACAGTCGAGAACACTTGGATACTCCTTTGTAAAGGCACTTCCTTGGCTTTTGACTCATAATAGTCAAAAGAATCTCTTTTGATTTTTATATATATATCATTAATGATTTTAATAATTTTACACCTTTCGATAAATCCATATTTTTACTCTGGAGAAATAGATTTACTTTGTCAATACTTGTCAAAATATCATTCGAAAGGATAGTTAAAAAATTAGTTTCCAATTCATTCAACTGAATTTTTAATTTTTTAGCAGAATTTCAAGTATACGCTGCCTATAATTCATCATTAATTAAACAATCCAGACTCATGACAATTTCTGAATATCCGGAGCTTAAAACTTTAATTGCATCTGAGCGTGGTGATCAAAGTGTTTTTGATAGGTTTTTCGGTACATTTTTATTTCTGTCACTGCTCAAGTTTAATGTTAGTATATTTCAACGATAAATTGACGATGAGAAAAAATTACTAAGATTTGGGACAAATTCAAAGTAAATTGTTACATTACAGCTACATTCTACTGCTTGAACGCCAATTAAATTCAAAGAATGTCCTGCATATGGTACGTAGCGAAGATTGTTAATAGAGTGCATAGTCCTGTTGGGCTTTAAACTCCCATCTGAATTCAAATTGATAACTTCCAAGTGCCCATGGCAATTAGGTGGGCGTATATAGCGTATTTATTTTTTTTCTTAAAGGCAGTCTTGCAATCCTGAATATTTCCCAGTCATATTCGAGGCATTGTCGTATGAATGATTTCTACAATCACTGAGGGAAATGTTATTTTCCAAAAATGAAACCACGACAACTCTCAGATACTCTGCAGTACGTCCATTAATATTAATAAATTGCAAAAATCTCCCAATGTGTGCACAATTTTGGACACACCGTAATATAAAAGTGTAAGTCTTTTCGTGTAAATATATTAATAATTTTATAAATTATATTTTATATAGGTATATACAGTTAATTGAAAGTTGATAAAAATAAGGAATTTTTATTTTGGACTATTAAAAAAAAATTATGCACTCAATAAGTTAAATGCACAAAAAATCAAGACGCACAAACAGGTTTTTTTTTCTCCTTAGTTATATAATTATGAAGTGACAGGTAAAACAAATCAAGAAAATATTACAAATAAAAAGCTAATAAATAATTTTAACAAAGTAGAATAAAAAACAGAGGATAGATTAATTTATAAAACGTATTTATAGTAATTTTCAAATGCAGTTTCCAGCTTGCTAAAGAAGGACGTGATTGGAAGTGTTTTCTCAAACATGCTACGAATTCTGAGAAAACAACATTTCTGGTACGAAATCCATGGAACGAGTCATAAATCACCATTCATCAATGAAATACGGGGGAATCTCATGTATCCTCATGCATAAAGGAGGAGTTGCATGTTTTCTTTTCCCTCTTTTCTCAAACGTGCAATGCTGACTTTTCTAATCAATTGAAAGAAAAGAAATTTAAAAATTCTAAAGTATAAGCATTTGAAAGAGCATAGGTACCCTGGTTTTATTATTTTTTTATCCAATGATAGAAAATACTTTTATGATTGTTTTAGTGAGTGAGATGGGAATTTTTAGATCTTTAATAAATATTTTAAAATACTTGCAAAAAAATTTTTAAGAAATCGAAAACCAGAGAAACATTTTTTTTTCGCTCTTTCGAATGCATTTTATTCCATGCAGTTAAACACAATATCCTAGATGTAAATAGAAAAGTACGAAGCTCCATAGGATTAACATTACGCTCAGAGATCTTGGTGTCGCATCGAAGGAGCCTTAAAGGTTTTATCTCAATACTAACTGGAGTATTTGTTTTCAGCAAGAGTGAAGTCTTAAAATAAAATGATCAGTTATTAAAAAATAAATGATCAGTAAAATTTAAAATAAACGACTAGTTATTGCTTAGAATCCATTTTTAAACCGAAACAAGATGACATACAGAAAAATTATGAATAATTTAGTAAATGATGGCTCCCCTTTTATTAATATCCTAAAAATAACTAAGAGGTTTCTTTTTTTTAAGTAACACACATTTTGGAGAAGAGATTTTAGAAAAAGGATTGTTATTTTGCTACTAAGAATAAATAAATAAATACACTGTTCTAAAAATAGCTATGCCATATCTCCCGTAATATACATATAACTATGTGTAGGATTTCGCTTTTCTTCTTTTTTTGTTCAGTTCAAGGGGGGGGGAGGAGAAAACTCACTCACTAGTTTATAAATAAAATGGTGTATAAAATGAGAGTAATATATACCTCTTGTTTTCGTAAAAATTCTGAAGGTAATTCGATCGAATTTTTTAAATAATTTCTTTTAACTCTTCCGTGAATAGATAGAACAAAGCTTCAATTAAATTATTACTTCTTGTATGCAGTTTTCCTATTTTCATATTATGATCATTTCATTATTATTGTTAATGTACAAAATATAATATTTCAAATTATCATTATAATGTAACTATACATATGTACTACACTGCTGGCCACACAAAATGCAACACCCTGAAGGAAGCATGTAAACCATGTGAAATTTATATCATGCGTTTGCGACGATGAGCTATGCAAATCATTAGCATTGCAGCACAGACACACATCACGGGCGACCGTAGCGCCACTCGCAAGTGCTATATAAGGGGAGAACAGATTGGCGATTTGAAGTACGGTAATTGTTTTTTCGTGAGTTTTTTTGCGTAAGCTGTTTACCTATGCCTCGTGTAAGACATCGAGCGTCTTTTGACTAAGTTTCTGAATTCGACCGAGGAAGAATAGTAGCCTATAGGGATTGCGGATTATTATTCAGAGAAATCGATCAACGTGTTGGACGAAACGAAGCAACTGTGATACAGATCTGTGATCGCTGGATGCAGGAGGGACCGACTAACCGACGGGGCCGATTGCACCCACTTCGTTGCATCACTGCCCATGATAACAGGCAGATTGTAGGCATGTCAGTGATGGATCACGCAGCCACATTACGAACCATAGCACAACAGATTTATTCTGCTATGCATCATTCGGTGTCCGCTTGTACCATTCGACGCCGTTTGCAGCAGAGTGGAATGTCCGCAAGGCATCCATTGCTTCGTTTACCCTTGACTCGAAACCACAGGTGTTTGAGCCGCCAATGGGTGATGAACGGCGGATATGGATAACGGAATGGAACGACATTGTGTTTACTGACAAATACTGCTTCTGCCTGCAACATCACGATGGTCGGATTCGAGTTTGGAGACACCGTGGTGAGAGGTTGCTGAACTGTTGCGTTATGCATCACCACACTGGTTCTAAACCCGGTATCATGGTTTGGGTTGGTATTGGATTTCACTCCCCCACCCTTCTAGTACGCATTACCAGTACACTGAACAGCCAGCGCTACATCTCTGAGGTGATGGAACCCGTAGTCCTCCCATAACTTCAGCGCGTGCCATCAGCCATATTCCAACAGGATAATGCGTGACCATACGTGGCATTCAATGTTCAAGAGTTCTTCTTTACCCATCAGATTGAATTGCTTCCTTGGCCTGCTTGTTCTCCCGATCTATCGCCAATCGAAAATTTGTAGTCCATGCTTGCACGACGACTGGCCCGGGATACACCACCCGCTGCTACACTAGATCAACTTTGGCAATATATGGAAGCCACATGGACCGCTGTAGCCCAAGGATACATCAAAAGCCTCTTTGATTCTATGCCGAGGCGTGTGGCAGCGGTTATAGTCAACAATGGCGGCTACACTAATTACTGATTTTGTCATTATCCTCACTTCACAAGAGGCTGTAATTTTAATCGTTTAATCCTTGTACAACATTTTATCTGCCAAATAAATTTCGTTGTGATATCTTTGGTCCTTCTGGATGTTGCATTTTGTGTGGCCGGCAGTGTATATACATGCAGGAATGTTAAGTTAATTATCAAAAAATTAATTTTATTTTCCAATGTACTGTAAAACCATTTCCTCAGTTAATCGATAGATGGCACCACGAATTAGCGTCATGTGATAGCTCATGCAGCGCCACCTATTCCAGATCAAAACTGAGCGACATTTAGTTCTCGCTCTCTTTTCCTCCTCTTTCCGCTTCTCTTCTCCTCATTACCCGCTTCGGAAGTAAACTACGAACATCAGAGCGCTTTAACATGCCTATCGCCGATATGGGATAAAATTAATTAGACTACCATCTATTCGTCTCAGAAGAACTGTTTACTCCTAATACAGATAACATGTACATAGATTAATGTGTAAATATTTCCCTTCTCCATCTCAACATTTAATAAATGAAGTAAAACAAGTTGAGCCTCATCTTTGAATTCCTACGAAGTCATCATAGAATCTGGTAATGGAATTACTCCCCTAGACAAACCAGCCATTTGAGTAAGAGCAAATCGTTGTAGATTCGGGATGTACAATCTTATCACCCACCATCTATATATATATGTATATGTACTATATACATATATATGTATATATGTGTGTTTTAAATCAACATTAGTTTTATCACATACAATTATTTATTATATTTCCTTAAATATTTTTTTTAACTATGAATGTAAAATCATACCTAAGAAAATATTGAGTAAACCATTTTAATGGAAATAATATGAAGAAAAAAAATATGTAAAAAAATTTTAGGTCTCTATATTGTAGTGTCTTACATAATATTTGGAAACTCTTAAAAGTTCTCAGAAAAATATATGTTCGTAACTATTCGAAACATATATATTTTTGTTATTATGCTGATCAAACGAAATAAAGAATTATGATAAAAAGGAAGTCATAGATTCCAAAAATTTAAGAACATTATTATATAAATTATTAACTAGGAGAATTATATTTATGTAAGTAATTTTCATTAAAAGTATTTTATACTAATATGTGATAAAGTATTAGTAAGTAATAAAGTATAAATACATTATAAGTTTTAAAGTAAAAGAACTAAAATTAAAGTATATATAATAAATTTCAATTTTCTGCCAGAAAATCTGATTAAACATACACACTCAAATAGAAAAATTCTAGTGAGTAGTCTTATACATTAAAACTCTCTTATTTTGCACTGTGTTGGACGAGAATTTCTCCATTTTTGATGTTTACCCGTAAAACTTTAAATTATTATACAGGCATTTATTTATCTTATTGTCAAATCGTACTCTAGGTTATATGATTATATCTAATTGTCAAATCGTACTCTAGGTTATATACTACCTGTTATATGATTGTTTTTCTACATATATATTACATAAATACAATACTAATTGTATGTAATATATTGGTTTTATAAATGTTCTTTTTTATTTGGTTTTCAGTAATAATAAAAAAGGACAGTCATTTGATTTTTAAACGAGTGAAATAATGATTTCCTTATCAAAAGCAAATGAAAATATTTCTCTGAATTACAATACACATCGAAAATTCTTTTGGAAGATCATAGTACAGTCAAAATGGAGAAAGCGCTCATTTATGCGTATTAATCAATATAAAATTATTCTAAATAGTTCATTGAAATATTTATATACAATTTTATAAACTGTTAAGAGATTATTTCATGTTGTTCAGAGGGAGAGAGAGAAAATTTACAAAAAAGAGCAGAATTTTTTAAAACAGGATACTATTTTTATAACTCTCTCTATAAAAAAAGCAAATACAATTACTTATTACTTTTACTTTTCTTAATGCGGTATAAATATTTGTATATTATCATAAATCTCACAAATGCGATTCAAAAATAAAAATATAATTACCTTTGCTGTTTCAAAGAAATTAAATTTAAAGGAAGGAATTCCTGATTTAGAGCCGTAGATCGCTTGTTTCCTCGAAAAAGTGGGATTTCCTTCAGGGTCATTTCAACCCACTTTTTATTAGCCCTAACGCCTGTTATAAAATACGGAATACGTTTTTGTGCCTTTTGTTGGGGACTTAAGGGTATCTCTTGTCCATTCCTGAGCGATCTTTAATTCACGTGAGCAAATAAATAACAGCCCGTTGTAGGAAATATCTGTTATAATTGTGGCTGTCCTTCCCAAAGCAGTATTTTAATCAATAAATTGGACACATCTCTTTTTAGAAATAAAACTAATATTTTCTCTAATTCTCAGCAATTGTAATAATTGTATTCTCAGCAACTGTTGTAAATAGAAATATTTAATGTACCAGAAACTGTCTTCCACTAATCATGTCCAGGAATAACATTTGACGATTAAAATTATTCTGATCATGATGTTATTGAAGCCGAGTAGTGAACGAGATGAAGCTATCCTCAAAGGTGAGGCCCTGGGCCCGGGCCCAATGGGCTCATGACTTAAGACGTCCCTGGAATGATTTTCTTAAGCAATGATGATCCATTCGAGACGTGCGTTGAGCTGCCATTCATATAACCATGGGCACGATCCTGTACATTCTGTTGGGGTTAACAGAGATTGAATAAGTGAAAACTATCTAACTATTAAGGACACAACAATCTAAGGACAGATAATTAAGGGATAATATAATAATACAGATCCACATAAGTCTCGGGGAGGAATACCATGTGAATTTGTAAGCTCCACCGCCTGGACTGCTGGTTATTAGAGCTCCAGTGGTCATCACACCTCCGGCGGTCGCTAGGTGGCACGCTTGAAAGCAGAGCGGTCACAGTTTTTAATGTTTTTGGATTTAATTATGAAGGATAAAAAGATAAATTATATTAACATCTGGATTATGAATCTAAAAAAATTATTAAGTCATCATTGTATCTGAACAATAAAAAATTATCATGTGCATAATTTTGTTCTTCGAGTAATAAATATATATTAGCTAGATCTTAACTTGTTGCACCTCTTTGTGGTATGCCCTTTATTTGTTTACATATTAAATCATAAAGAACAATATAATTTTCCTTTATTACTAAGTTAGCAGTGTAATTAAAGTTTTCATACGTAATTGATATATTATTTTTTTTAAAAAAATTTTACAAGAACTTTTGTAAGATTCTCAATATCTACTTAATCAAATAGATCTTCCAGATAATAACTATAGATGAAGTAAAATTGTTCATTTTTTACATACTTAATAATATCATACCTATTTTTAATAATAGCCGTCTTAGCAAAATTACCAATAGTATTTTATAATAATTTTTTTAATATTTTATCAGCAAGTGTAATATTACCACAAAGCTTACAAGCACCGATGGAGCACAGGTAAAGAGCTCGTCTACAGAACGAGAGTTCCCATGTTCACATCTCAGTGATGACAACATTAAAAATTCACGTTAAATCTAATTGTTCTCTTCTATTATTTCAAAAACTTTTTAGAATATTCTTTACGTTTCCAGAGCAGTGTTCTGGAATATTCTCATGGAATATGCAAGCCCATGTATTACGACCCCAAAGGTATTGTGATTAACCAAGGAGGTAAGAATGTTACGCCGATAGATGACAAGTAAGACCAGATTGTTGTAAGATAACACATTTTGTAGTAAGTGTACATTGAGTTGTTCAATTAAGATGTTGGATGTGATATAGCGCTCTTAATTGCACTCTTCATGTGGAGTTTTAGTCATTCCCCACAAACAATAAATGGGTTGGCGTTAGTACGTAACATGTTTGGTGTCAAAAGAAAAGATATTAGTTAGGAGAGGTGGATTGTGTTGGTGTTTTTGCGTTAATGTTAATCGCTAACCCTTGTTGTGGCGCGGGAAGGAATGGTTATAAAGGGTAACACGTGGTGAGTACAAATTTTGAGAGAATTTCTTACTACTGAATCCTTTTTGTGATTGATGTTGTATAGTAGGTGTTGCTTGATAAATTGAGTTAAATGATATTATTTAAGGTGGTAGATTATTTGAGTTAATTTGTGTTGTTCTATAATTGATAATTTGAGCTAATAGTGCTGTGTTCTGTGAGATTTATATTGTGAATTTAATAATGTTGTGCTCTGTGATTTGAGCTTAATAGTATTATATTCTGTGTTAGATAATTTGATATGAATAGAGTTGTGTTTTGTAATTCGTTATCTGAGTTTAATAGTGTTGTGTTTTGTGACGAGGGTGTAGTTTTTTTTTTTTTTTTTTAATCGATTGTTTTAGTGTTGATATTGTAAATTAAGAGTTGCTATTTTTGCTCTAAAATAAGTCTTAAATCACTGAAAAAAGACGAGTTGAAACTCGTAGCAGAGAAGTTAGCCCTTGATGTTCCACATGGAGCAAAAATAGTCGAGTTAAAAAGCTTAGTAGAGAGTCCAGAAATATACAAAAATGATGCTGAATTCGTACAAAATATTATTATTGGCATCCTTGAAGAAAGGAAATTAAAATGTGAGAGAGAAAAATCAGAGAACAAATAAAATTACAATTAGAGAAATTAAAATTATCTCAGTTAGAAGCAGAATTGCAATTAACTAATGCCAGGAAGGAATTACCCCTAAAACAAAATACTGAGACAGAATACTTAAGTGTAAATATCGAAAATTTAATTAAAAGTGTTAAAACATTAGCAATTGCTGTTCCCACTAAAGTAGAATCCTTCAATTTGTTTTTTCAGTCAATTGAAAGGGCTTTTAGGACAAAAACGGTACCAGAATAGTTTAAAGCCGAAATACTCTTAAATATTCTAGTTGAAAGGATTAATAATTTATTGATATATGTAAGCGAAGAGGATATGAATGATTACAATAAGCTAAAATGTATTATTTTGAAAGAATTCCAACCAACTCCTCAAGAATGTCTAAATTATTTTCATTCTGCGCAAAAATTGCCTTCTGAGAATTATGTGCAATTCGCGTCAAAGTTAAGTGCAAATTTTGACTACTATTGTCAATTGAGGAAAGTAAATAATTTCAAATCATTATGTGCTCTTATAGTTTCAGATAAGATTTTTAGTGAATTAGATCTTGAATTAAAGTCTCACATAGTAGTAAAACAAGGAGAAATTTGGTTTGAACCCCAAATTATGGGACTTGAATGCGATATTTATTTATCTTCAAAAGTTAATAAAAAACCAGAATGCTTTTTTGCGAAATCATTTTCAGGCAACGACAATAAGAGAAGCGAGGGAAATTATATGAATAAATATCGCAGTTATAATAATAGAAATGTTTCAAATGTTTATGTGTCTGGAGTGAAAAATCATAGATGTAATGTGAGTAAAAATAATGAAAATCATTCGCTAAACTTATGTCATAATTTTAAAAAAATATCTGTAAAGGAAAGGGCCGAAATAGTTAAAAAGAATAATCTTTGTTTCAAGTGTTTTTCATTTGAGTGCAGCGTAAAGAGGTGCAAATCACGAAATTGTTTTTGTGGGAAACCACATCATCAATTAATTCATTTTCTAAGAGAGAAGAGAGAAAAAATTTCCACGTGTATGGAAAACGTTCCCTCTTTCCTCGAGGATATCGCCTCTTCGGAACGTCCCCCCATAAATTCAACTTCTTTGTCCTCAGTCTCCCGATTTCAGATGCCTGCTGTTTTATTGCTAACGTGCAGTGCATATGCTGGCCGTATAGACGACAGAGCAAAAGTAAACTGACTAATGAGAATTTTATGTGATAATGGCTCTGAAAGAAGTTGTTGAACGAAATCCCTAGCGAACTGCCTAAAATTAAAATCAGTTAGAGAAGAAAGATTATCAGTTTTTGCCTTCGGCTCAACAAAGCCCACATAGTGCCGCGGTAGCCTAGTGGTCAAGGTCGTGGACTAGAGGCCGGCGGTTTTCGTTCAGTCGCGGGTTAGATCCTTGGCCGCCAAAGACCCTCCGTGTTGCCGTGATGCACGTTAAATCTGTTCGGGGCCCAAAGTCCTCCCGTTGGCGTGGTGTGGATGTTAGGAGAGGGAGGTGCCAGCTCAGGTGTCGTCCTCGTCACTTGACCGTGGTTCAAAATTACGAAGTCCGTCGCCAATAGCCCTCGTGTTGCTTCTAGTGTGACGTTAATAAAAACTAAACTAAACTAAACTAATCAACAAAGCCCACTGAGAAATCATACGCCATAGCTGAATTAAAATTAACTAATAGATATAACCCTTATCAATCTATTCAGATTGAAGTATTAGTAACAGATATTATTACTGCTGCGCCTGTTTCTGTCCCAAATGTTGAAGTGCAAAATATTATGCGATCGTGCGGATTAAATTTAGCCGATAGTTGCGAAAGTGATACAAATATTAAATATTGTTCGGAGCAGATGTTTTCTGGAAGATTATTGAAGCCACTTCTTTCCAAAGGATAGATCAGGGATTTATTTGTGTGCCAACGATATTCGGTTATGCTTTACAAGGAAGTCAGGAGGAATTTAATTCTAGAGTTATAAATACAGTATCAACGAATTTTTGTGTAGCCGCTTCGGATGTTCAAGTGTTGTGGGAGCTTGAGGCTTTAGGAATTAGAGATAAGGAAGAGTTAAATGTTTTTGATAAAGCCTTAATAGATCAATTTTAGAGAAATTTAAAATTTGTAAATGGTAGATATGAAATTGATTTATTGTGGTTTAGTTATGAAGAATTAAGAAACAATTATTTTTAGCTAAAAGGGGGTTTGATGAATTAAAGAAAGGGTTTTCTAAAAACGATTGGGTTGCTAATGAGTATATGGACGTTATAAATGATCAGGAAAAAATGGAGTTATTGAAGAATGTGAGAGAGATGAATATGAATATTTCATGCCACATAGAGAGGTGGTTAGGGAAGATAAGGAAACAACAAAAGTTATAGTAGTTTTTAATTGTAGATCAAAATCTAAATTTAATCTTTCTCTGAACGATTGTTTGGAAACTGGCCCAAACTTAAATCCAAATATTCTAGATGTAATTTTAAATTTTCGTAAATTCAAAATAGCATTTAATGCTGATGTAGAGAAAGCTTTTTTAATTATACGAATTTCCGAAAGAGATAGAAAATTCTTAAAATTCCTTTGGCATTCAGATAGGCCTAATGAAGAATATAGAGTTATGAGAATGCAAAGACTATCATTTGGTTGTAAAAGCTCTCCCTTTATTTTGAGTGCCACGATAAAGCATCATATTAAAAAATTTGAAAACAGCAATCCTAAATCATTCGAAATGTTAAATTCAGCACTTTACGTAGATGATTTATATTTTGGTGGAAATAATGTAGGCGAGTCATTTGTGTTGTCGACAGATGCTGTATCAATATTAAAGAGTGTTGGATTTAATTGGAGGAAATTGAGATCTAACAGTAGAGAGTTGGAAAAACTGTGGATGGATAATGGACTTATCAATGTTGATGTAGTGGGTGAACACCAATTGAAGGTTCTAGGATTGAATTGGAATCCTGAGAAAGATGAGTTGTCGTTAGAGGTGAGGGGTCTAGTAGATTCTTGGAAATCATTACGAAACAGTAAAAAGTGTGTTTTACAGACAGCGGCAAGAATTTTTGATCCTCTGGGTTTGATTGCACAGTTTGTTATACGTATTAAGTTATCGTTGCAGGAAATTTGGGAAAGAACGTCTGATTGGGACGAAGAGTTACCTCAGGACTTGAGGCAAAATTGGGTTAAGTGGTGCAACGAAACTGAAAATTTAAGTGACTTTACCATTCCGAGATATTGTTTTCTGGATTGTAAGAATCAGAAAGTTGAGATGCATGTGTTTTGTGACGCTTCACTAAGTGCTTACGGATCAGTGGTTTATTTTAGATATTGTGGAATTGGTAAGAATTATAGAGTATCCTTTGTAATGTCGAAGAGCAGAGTAGCGCCGCTAAAGAAATTAACACTACCCCGATTGGAGTTGATGACCATGGTGATAGGTAGAGTTTGGAACTTTCTTAACAATATTTTCAAAAATGAAATCGGAAAAACGGTATTTTGGAGCGATTCTTCTATTGGAAAAACATTGGGTAAAGGGAAGTGCGAAAAGATGGAAACAGTTTGTTGCCAATCGGGTTGTGGAGATTCAGGAGAGATCGAGTCCGAGTGATTGGAATTATTGTCCATCGAAAGATAATTCAGCAGATTTACTCATGAGAGGAGTTTCTGCTGAGAATTTGGTGTTTAATGAAAAATGGTGGTTAGGTCCAACTTGGCTTCTAAAGGGTAGTGAGAAATGGCCTAAACAATTGGTCAAAGGGTCACAAGAGATAGACAGTGTAGGATTACTAAGGGAGCAAAGGAAGGATCCTGTTAAAAGTTTTGTAGTTCAGTTGGAGTTAGTAGAGCAGCTTTGGAATAAGTTTTCAGTTTGGAGTAAATTACAAAGGGTTGTTGCATGGTGCTTAAGATTCATAAGAAATGTTAAAGGGGATAAGATTTTAACTCCATTATTAGAGATAGTTGAATTGAGTGTGTCCCATGATATTATAATCAAATTGGTCCAAAAACAGAATATGTGGAAGAAATAACCAAGCTAAAGAGCGGGAAAATGTTAAAAAAAAGAGTCCTTTAATTTCCTTAAATTCGTTCTTGGACAGCTGTGAATTACTAAGAGTTGGAGGACGTTTAAGAAATGCCAACTTACTAGAGACTGTAAAACATCCCCTATTATTGCCAAAAAATCATCCTATCACGAAGATGTTGATTAAATTTTATCATTAAACAGATATGCAAGGGGGAGTGCAATTAATAAGCTCTGCTATGAAACAAAAATATTGGATCGTAGGAGCAAAAAACTGCCATTCGTAGGGAAGTAAGACACTGTGTCACCTGTGCCAGATTTAGCTCTGAGTTTTCAAAGCAAATTATTGCAGATTTGCCAGCTGCGAGAGTGAACCCAGGAAGAGCGTTTCTTAATGGTGGGATGGATTTTACAGGACCGTTCTTGATCACTCCTCGACGTGGCAGAGGAGTTAAAGCAATAAAAATGCACGTTTGTGTATTTGTGTGTTTCACGACGAAAGCTATCCATTTAGAACTGGCAAGTGATCTTAGTGTCCAAAGATGCATCGGGCACTAAAACGCTTCTTCGCTCGGCGAGGAAAACCAAAGGAAATATTCAGTGACTGTGGCACAAATTTCATCGGTGCAAAGAATTTTTTAAGATCGTGGGAATTGGAGATAATTGGTCATTATTTTTCCAATGAAGGCATAAAATGGGCTATAAATATTCCATCTGCACCGCATTTCAGAGATCTGTGGGAGGCAGCCGTGAAATCAATGAAATTTCACATGAAACAGTTATAAGGTCACAGATCCATTCTCAAGAAGAGTTTTCCACAAGTTTGGCGGAAATTGAAGCAGTACTGAACTTTCGACCTTTAGTTGCTGCTTCTGACGACCCAAATGATTTTTCTGTCCTAACACCGGGTCATTTCCTTATCGGTTCAGAATTAAAGAGTGTTCCTGAACCCGATTATACCAGTAAAAAAAATTCCCATTCGGGAACGGTGGAAATAAGTTGCCCAAATCTCCCAATCGTTCTGGAAATCATGGTCAAAGGATTATTTGACTCAGTTGCAAGTGAGCAACAAATAGAAAATTCCCAGTACAGAGTTAAGTGTGAATGACTTGGTGCTGATTAAGGACGACAACTTGTCACCACTTAAGTGGAAAATGGCAAAAGTAATTCATACTTATAAAGTAACTGATGACAGAATAAGAGCAGTGAACTTAAAAACTGTCTCAGGTGAAATGAAGAGACCAATCCATAAATTGGTCAGACTTCCTGTGAACGATTATTTATACTTTGTTCCGTTTATTTTCGGTTGATATTTCACTAATATAAGAAAATTTGTGTACTATTGTGTTATAATTTGATATGTTTTATTTTTGAGTATTGTGCTAAGTTGTATTTGTAATTCGATTGATGACTTGGTCATGGGGGCCCAGTATATTACGAACCCAAAGGTATTGTGATTAACCAATGAGGTAAGAATGTTACGCCGATAGATGACAAGTAAGACCAGATTGTTGCAAGATAATACATTTTGTAGTGAGTGTACACTGAGTCGTTCAATAAAGATGTTGTGTGTGATATAGCTATGGGTTGGCGTTAGTACGTAGCACCATGTGATCTGAGATAATTGTATATTTGCTAATAAATCACGTTATCCAGGTATCTATTGTGTGCTCAATTCAACCTACTCTAATATGTACGTGATAATATTAGAATTAGAACCATTAATTACAGAGAGAAATCTGTAGGTATTTTATGGAATTTGAAAGTTAAAATGTATGCAGAAACTTATATGAGGAATTTTATATTATGTGGAAGTTTTATATTCGTATAACACAAAAAGGTAGAACATGAAAAAGCGGCTTACACGAAATACGTGTCTGCGTGCATTTAGTCAGTTAGTATATCTATTGTATTATATACCTCAGTTTTATTCGGTTCCGTTCAATGATAAACAAGCAATGGAAAGTTTTTTTTCTTAATAATAATCGAAGAAGAGAAAAAATGCTGCCAATGATTTTTTGTTTTTGCCAATGATGTTTTCGATCCCGTAGAGGAGGAGAGAGTTGACCTTGGAGAACCAGTGGCATTTCAAACCCCCGTCCATTGGGTCAGAAGAAAAGTTGATCGGTCACTTTTTGTTGGACCTTTTCCAACCAGACTAAAAGAGACATTCCACTCAGGCTAGTTATTAAGGCGTTTTAATTTCTTGCGTTGTTGAAGAGACCCGCTGCATACTCCCCTTCCAGTATCATCGGGATGATACGAAGCGAAACATTCAATGACTGATATTTGTAAAAAAGGTCACTTTTCTAGCCATCACTGCAATTTATTTACATCTCCTCCTTTTTGCATTGAGCTTCTACTTTTTTTGTACAGTTCTCATTTAAAGTCATTGGCTGTCTCTAGTTAAGTGGTGGGTCTCGTCAACACGTGCGCCATAGCTGTATATCACCAGTTGTTATTTATGTGCGATTGTCTTAGTTAGACACACAGGGGCAAGTTTTTTGCGTCGGGGGTATATTCAACCAGTAGTTAAGCTGTATTGCCCTCTAGTGTTTAAATCCTGGGTGGAGCGTCAGCGTCGTATCGAGAACTGGCCCAGTGGCCCAGAAGAAAAGTAGAATGGTCCCTTTTTGTTGCTCCTTTACCAACTAGACTAAAAGAGGTGTCCTCCTCGGGCTAGTTATTAGGGTATTTTAACCTTTGGCGTTGTTGTTGAAGATAGCCACTTCAAATTCTTTTGACTGAATCGTTTTTAACTAAAATTTTAAAAAGTTGCGAAAAGTGATAATCTTTCAATTTAAATAATTTTTTATTTTACATCTACGTTGCATCTTAACTATTATCCATCTTTCTTGAAAAAAGAAATAAAATAAATTTCAATCTTCATGAAATCCAAACACAGTTTTTAGAAGTGTATCAAAGAGCAGTGGCGTAGCGTGAATTTCTGCCACCCGATTTGAACCCTAGATGTGCCTCCCCTTACAGAAATTAAAAATAATATCGCAAGCGTATAAAATTAAATTGCGTATAGTTTAATACGTTAAAACGAATAAATAACATTCTATTCGGGTAAAACAGCAAAGTCATTAAAAAGTTTAAAAAAAAACAGTTCAAAAATTTATCTTGACACTCTTATCTAATCGACGAACCGTATAAAGCAAATTAAGGATACTTTACTTTGTACCTCTAACAGAATCTTAGAGTCGGGACTTGTGCCTGCCTAGTGGAGCAGTGGTCATTCCTGTTTTAAAGAAAAATAAGGATTCAAAATTGCTTAGTAGTTACTGACCAATATTTCTGTCTAATTCTTTGAAAAGCCTATGGATAAATTAATCCTTAAAAGCTTGAATTAGTTTCTAGAAGTTAAAAACCTAAAAGAAAACATCCTGGTTTTCTTTAGTTAACCGACGTACTTTCACGGCAATTATTTTTATTGATTTTAAAAGTGCATACGACTTAGTATGGAGAGAAAAGTTGCATGAAAAATGACTTAATATTGAAGTTTGTGGAAGCATGCTTAGAGGTGGATGAAGTGTTTTATGGACCAAATTTTTTTGCAAGATCAGGTTTGGAAATGATTTCTCTAAATGCTAATAAATCTGCAAACAGGACTACTTCAGGATGCATCTGGAAGTTGTTCAATATTTAATTTATAAACCAATGCGTTCCTGCCTTAAAGACTGTAAAAGATGACAATTGTTTGCTCTTCTCTGATGATCCATTTGAACTAAAGTACCAAAGCGAAATAATTGATTGAAAATAAAATTAATCAGATACTTGATATTTTATTAGATTGGTGCATTGAAAATAACATGATTTGCAATTTGGAGACTACTACCATTCAGTCCCTTACGCTGACCCAATCAGGCACTCCTCTCTGATTTAAAGTACAAAAATATTGCCCTGACCTAAGCTTTCAAGTTTAATTATTTGGGAGTGACTTTTGACAGTAAATTGAACTTGAAAGTCTTATATTGAATCAATTTCAAGTCGCTTTCCAAGATGAGAGTCTGTTCTAAAGCCATTTGAGGATGTGATAGATCCACTTAAAATTCTAGTTTTAGGATTTTTAGCCTACCTTTAATTATTTACTACTGTGAATTACTCATTACGGCAGGTGGTCAAGTTTTGAGAAAACTAGAACTTTTATAGTATCTAATCACTGAGGTTCATTACTGGAGCCGTCAAATCAGCATCCATTGATGCGATGCTTTTATTGACAAACAGTAAGCCCATTAATGTTATTGAAGAAAAGGCTCTGATTACTTATGAGAAATTGATTAGATGTGGAAATACTTACTGGATTAATTATACAGCTAATATTAGAAATCTTAGGACTCCAAAAGGTTTTGTTCAATTGGGTCGGGATGTCAAATCAAATTGGATGATATTTAGAGGTTATGAAACCTTCTAATCTACTTGAAATTGTACAGATTGAAACAAATCTGTCTTTTAGATGAATATGAGAAGTTATATGTATATACAGACGGCTTCTTTTGTGATAATCTCTCTACTCCAGGTTAAGGAGTCTTTTCAAGTGTATTCTCCTTCTATGCTACTATAGAGTAATATCGAATAGATATTTAGAGAAGAGGAGGACTATCCGAATTACTTTGAAATGTTTATTGTTTTTTGAGGAAAAATTTGGTAGTGTGGTCTTATTTTCTGATTTCCAAGCTACAGTTCAGGGTCATAAGTTCAACTAATCCCACCCTTATCAGAGGAAATCTCCCAGTGTTTGCAATATTTGCAGTTGTTTATAAGGAGGAAAAGTTTTGTGCTTCAATGGATGCCTAGCCACTGTGGTAAATTTGAGAACAATCTCGCAAACAGGGGCTCGAGACTACTTCGAACTATATTTTTGGAACTTTCATTCTATTCTGTATGGCTACATATCAAGCAATTAAGAGATAAAAGTCATAAATTACTAATGCTATATAGAATAAAGTTAAAACGTTGGAGAACTGAAGATCTCTTGGCAATTCACAGCAGTCTACAGTGGCAAGTTGTCGCTCAATTCCGTCTCCCAGTGGGTCATGACTGCATGGCTGAGCATATCCATCGGATTGGAATCTTTGCAAACCCTAGCTACCCAGTCCAATCCCAAATCCGATGAACAGATACCATCAATAAATAGATGCATCACTTCATGGCGATGTAGACACGTCACTTTACTAGCTTGCTAAAGAATTTTTGAGGCATTGACTTTACTGGCGTACTAAAGAACTTTTGAGGCAAGGATTTCGGCCACTTCTTTTATCTGCCCTAGTTTTTATATTTGTACTTGCATTGCCAGCAAAAAATTTAAAAAGAAACCCTTTGCAATAACAAACAAAATTTAGGAACAAGAGAAAAATTATCAAAGTGTAACATAAACAATGCAAACGCTGCACTGTTCTTCTAAATAACAAAAAAGTTGCTGAAGTATTAAATGACACCTTTTCCCCATCACATCGAAAAATTGTTTCAGGACAATAAGACAACAGTTCAAAAATAAAATAAAACATTAATTGCATTGTTGCGTAACAATAGCGGCCACCAAGAAACTCTTTTTGAGATTCAAAAAGTAAAATTTATTTTCTTATTTTTAAATAAAATTCTCGACAGGCTTTTTATGCAATTTCACAAAAAATATAAGTGTATTTGCTTAGGTCAAATATTACAACTCTATTTCTAACCACTTCCACTTGCTCAATTGCCTTGAGCAATTGCCTTGACTACGCCTTGAGGCTGCCAACAGGATTAGCCAGCTCGGCAATCCCATGGCCCCCCCCCCCATTTGTGCCACTTTGGGCCTGGACCTCTCTGCCTCCCCCAAGCTACGCCACTGTCAATGAGTACTATATTACAAGAAAGATAATAACTGAATATATTTTTCAGCCCTTTTTGCAGTTATAGTTCTGAGATTACACATCTCATATAGAAGAAGAGTATTACACCTCAAATATACAGCTGACAGCCTTCGGATAATCAAACTATGTGGATTCATTTTAAGTGTTGCAGCAGTTACAGCGAGCATTGTTTACTTCATATTAGCTGCTGTTTGGCATCAAGGTAAAATTCTTTACTACTCTTAAAGCATTAAAGATTGATTATCCTTAAAGGATAACTTAGCATTTTAATAAATTAATTTTTAATATACTTTTGATACATTTTTGTTAAGTTTAGCAGAGATTCTTCAAATTGAAAGGAGCTACTGCTAATTATAAATTATTACAATTTTAAAAGTATAAGTTAAAAAAGTTTATTATTTTTTTGTCCTTCTTTCATGATTTATAACTAATCAGGGTGATAAATGTTCCAATTCTTTTATGATCACTAAATAACTTAGATGACTGTTTAAGGAAGGCTTCTTTATGCGGATCAATGCTTTTTCAGTTACTCTTATTGTTTCAATTTCTTTGAACAATGATGCATTATAAAAGAAATAAAGCAATTACTTAATGTTTTCCTTCCACGAATTCAATTTAAAAATCTAAATTTTCGTTAAAACATGCTAAATAGTTGTTATAAATGTAATATATCTATGAAAAATAAAGATTTTCGTATTAATAATACAATCCCGTAAGCCAAGTAAAAATTGTTGTAATTGAAGTAATTAAATAATTTACGAATACATTAACAATAATGCACAATAATCCTCATATCGCACTGAAGCTCATTTTTCTTATTTGCTTCTCCTATTAAAAATTAAATTCTAATTGTCTGCACAGTCAAAAAAAATGAAAACACAGTAAAGAACAAAAGAAAACCTGAGAAGAATTTTATATAATACAACTGCATAATTTTATTGTATACGAATACAAATACAAAATTTATTATTAAATTTGTGTTACATTTTTCGAAGCTGTCAAAAAGTATAAGTACTATAACACATCGATCAATAGTTAACTCCCGAGTCTAACATTGAAAACAATATTTTTTTTGCAAATTTTTTTTTTTATTCATCAACATAACACTCTTTGTTAATCACCTTTAGTGATACACTCAAACCAACGCTTTTCCAAATTCCCCCCCTCTTAAATTTTTTTTTTTTCTTTTTTTTTTTTTTCCCGCAAGAAATCTTTTTTGTTGCGAGTAAATATCGATAAACAGCTTTCTGAATCATCGACTCGTTGCTGTTTTTGTTCCATCGAAAGCAATCGCGGCACCCACTTGGAAAAAACCTTTTTCACTTCACTTCAAAAAACCTTTTTCCTGGTCCGATCGACTTAACATTTTGACACGTTTCAAGCAAAGGTTAGTACTCTAGAAAGACCTGGTTACTGGTTTACTACGAGCGCCATCTCTGGGTTAGTCTCGGGAGTTATTGATCGATGTGTTATTAATAAAGAGATTAATAACATTCCAAATCCATTGAAAGAAATAAAGGAATGAATTAAAAAAGTGTATTATAGAACTCTAAAAAGATTTTGTAACAGAAGATATGGACAAAGTTGCAAGTAATTCTGCAATTCTTTGTAAAAATAACTATAGAATGATTATCTTGATAAAAATAATACATTTAATGAAAGTAGGAAGTGTTAATTAATAACAGAATTACAGTCACATCTGTTTTTATGCACTCCTCTTTTGTGCAGTTTATTGAAGGGATTTCTTATGAGCAAATTTTTCTCTCCGGTATATGAAAGAAATGGTTATTTTTTTGCAATCGATACTAATTTTGAAAGAGCTTTACAATTCCAGAATGAGCTTCAATCTTGTATGTTTAGTTAACGCGACATATATAAACGACTAAATAAACAACCGTTGCAAAAACTTGTCAGCGACTCCATCGTATCACTAGAAATGTGAATGAGAGCGAGTTTAGCATCTTCTAGTGATGAAAGGGATTTTGAGCCAGTTGTCCTCAGAACGCTTTTGCTAAGAAGAAGAATTTTTTTTGTGTATATTTTGAAGTTTTCGCATATGTAATATTTTTAAAAAACATAATTTTTAACTATACCCTACGTTATAAAAATTTAGTCAAGAAAAATACAGAAATTTTAGCTATCTATAAGAAACTATACATTTATTGTATATAGAATAATTATCAATTTAATTTTCAAATGTTCATTTAAATGTGAAAAACAAATAACATAATATATATTTGTCCATTTCTTTCAAAATATTTAGGGTTCAGAACAATTAATTTTAATGTTACAGACTTATATATTTTTAATTTTAATATCAGCCAATAGATGGTAATACGATTTCCCTTTCTTAAATTTATTATGATTTTGTACAAAAGTATAGGTTTTATAAAATTTTTATTGAACTAATTATTTTGTTTTGAAATAACTTTTAGAAATTTTGTAATTTTTGCTTTTAATAGTTTTACAAATAGTACTTTTAGCAGTTTTACTGATACAGATATAAGTAATTTTTCAATTCTAATATTAGAATAGGAAAAAAATTTCTGACACCATATTAGCTTAGAATTACAATGTATCTCGTGTTTTACACATTTTACTATTATTAAAATAAACTCTAATTCAATTATAATAAGCTTTGGTATGATCTCGTGTTTTATACTTTTTAATATTATTAAAATGTATTAAACATAAGATCTTGCCAAAGCTTATTAATATTGAATCTGAGTTTATTTGAAATTAATTTTCATGGTTTATTTAGAAGTATTTTTTCTTTTAGATATCTATATTTTATATTCTTTTCTGTAATCTTGGGCCCAAAATAATTTTTATAGTATTTGTTATTTTCCATTTATGCAATTGACTAAATATTATGATAAAGTAATGTTGAGTAAAATATGTTGGATCCATAAGACATTATTTAATGACACACTTCAATCTAAAGCCTGAAACTCCAATTATTATTAGTTTCTTTATTTCTTAGTAGTTTCTAATTTTCAAAAAATAATTTAATATTTTTTGTTTATTCTTGTGATTTATGTCTTAATTATTATATAATATTTCTTAATACATATGTATTTATTTAATTAGTATTAATGATTCTAATTCTTTTTATTTCTTGCATTACTTATGATATCTCTTGGATTTTAGTTTATATGCAAATTTCTTTTGTATTTTTTTATAATTTGTATATATATATATATATGTATGTATCGTACATTTTATAAACAAAAAAACTTTTAAAGAATATTTAAAACAAAAAAAAATACACACAACTACGAGAAAAAATCTAAACGATTAAAGAAATAATCAAAAATCAAATTAAAACTATTAATACAAAAATTTGCTCAAATAAGCAAACTATCTGAAATTTTCAACCCTAAAATCCAAAAATTCAAAACAAACGATTTAAGATTCAAGCAATTTAAAACAATGCAATAAATACAAAGTGATAGAAAAGCCAAAATTTAAAAAAAAAGAAAGAAAGAAATAACGTAATTAGTACTGCCGCATAATTTGGAATTCATTAATATGTATTTATATCGGTAATTACAGATCTATCTGTCACACTTCAGCGAATTATAGTAGAAAAAGATGGTAACAAACAAAAATTAGAAAGTCAAACACAGAAAAAAGAAAGGAAACTTATAAAACATATTCACTTGAGCTTCAATATACAAAATTACATTTAAATAATCATCTAAAATATTTTAACACCAAATAAAACCCTTAACTAAAATGAGTTATATTAATTAAACCAATAATTATATCACAAAAGTAAGCAAGCTAAAAAAATGAAGTATAATGTACTTATCAACAACATGTCATCGTAAATATAAAATGTTGCACCATTTAAACAAGACAAAATCTCAAGCAGAAAAAAATTATTTACTTAATCCAAAAAAAAAAAAAAAAACTCTAGCATATTGCTCAAAAAATAAAACAATCACAAATAGAGTAAATTCGACACAATTTCACACCAGTACACCATATTCCTTACTCCATGAACAAAATCAACTCCAAAGTAAAAATTCCGACTGATTGATTTTATGGAAGGCACACAAATTTTGATTGATTAATTTAAAGGAAACCAAAAAAATTATTTACTTAAAATTATCCATCAAAAATTATAGCAAAAATATTGAAAAAAAAACAACTCGATTTAACATATTTAAAAAAAAAACAATATATAACTTATTGAAAACATCTTTAAAAAGAAAAATGACGGGGTAAATGTAAAATTGATGGCGCAGAAAGATAACAAATGTATCGCCTCCTAGAGAGAAAAAATTATTTATTAAAAAAAAACATTTAGCAAAATAAAATAATTATAATAATAGTTTTTAAAAAAGTAGAAAAATAAATGATAAACAAAAAATTAAAAAAAAACAAATTATATATATATATATACATTCATTGCCATAAAAATTTGCGCACGAAGAAGTAAGAGAGAAATTGTTACGAAACTTGGTAAGAAGGTATGTGTCAGGGGGAAATGTAAATGATTAGGGGGGGAATACAGCTTGATTGTCCATTACGTAATGCCACCAGACGGCATAGAGGCCTCACTAGCTCCTGCCTTTGTTAGAGTGTCAGCAATCTCATGACCTTCAATGCCAACATGGGAGAGTATCCATTGTAGATTGATCTGATGAGATGTGGAAAGACATTTCAGGGTTTTGAGTATTTCCTCTACATCATTATCTCTCACACTTTGCCAGTTGGCTAGGTGTTGAATACAGCTTATACTATAGGACAGTATCCAGATTTCATTATTATGGGATAGTGATTTGAGCAATTCCAATGCTTCCTTAATGGCAATAAACTCACTATGGAAAACGGAGCAGAAATTGGGATTTATCTTCTGGATTTTTACCTCTTTATCTCTATATCTGATGTATATTCCATTGTCAGAACAGTCACTATCATTTTTTCTGCCATCCGTAAGCATCTGAACTGCGTCACCCGGGATAAGATAAATTTTCTCAAGAGCCAGTTGATTTAGATAATTTGGAAGATCAATTTGTTTATTCACTTGAACATGAAGGTCGGTGTGAAAAAATACACCAATACACCTCAGAAGGATCTAAACACTGAGTCAAGTGTTGTTACATACGTGAGTAAAATATCAATGTTTAACTTACGTATGTAAAATTTCGTTTTATTTTGACAAAATGGCAATGAATGTATATATATATATATATATATATATATATATAAACAAAGAGATAGATGAGGTGAAGATAAAATGATTAAATTTTGAGCAGTTTGGGGGCTTACAGAGGTGCGAAATTAGTAGAAACAGCTGCCATACCTGGGAGCTAAAGCAGCTCTTACCCAGTTAGGCATGGAGTCAAACTGGACTTGGATGACTGAAACAAACAACTCATTCCCTGCTTCATCATGTCCACGCAACATTTAATGAACCGTATTAGCTGGAGAAGGGTTGGGGCCAGTTTCTGAGCAACCCATGACCAGATGTTTTCAATGGGTGACAGATATGGAGACCAGGCAGGTCAGGGAAACAATCGAATGCCCTGTGTATCGAGGATAGTTCGAACGTGCAATATATGGTCTTGCATTATCTTGTTGGAAAATAGCGTTTGGCAGGCCTCAAATATAAAGCACAAACATTAGAAGTAAGATGACAGGAATGTACCGAGCTGCATTCAAATTACTGTTGGTCCGAACTAGAGATGTGTGTGTCGTGTACCCAATGGTTACCCAAATGACCACACCAGGTGCAGGACCTCTATGCAGCTATCGAATGCAAGCAGGCAACGAGGGATCTAATAGGAACCTCCAGACACTTATACGGCCATCAGAATACTGTACGCAGAACCGGGACTCGCCTGAAAAGACGATAGTGCGCCACTTCTTTATCCAGCTTTTTCATTCGGCGCACCCGAGACGCCATTTGTCTCTATGCTGCATTGTCAAGAGAAGCCGAAGTAATGGTCTCCATGTTGACAGTTCACGCTGCTACAAACGTCGCCGCACCGTACGAACGAATACTGGATGTGCTGCAATCACGCCCATTTCCTAAATAATTGTTTTTGATGTGGTTGTACGGTTTTGCTGGACATACATCCTAATATATCTATCCTCTCGGCCGTTAATTATAAGAGGGTGTGGAGATCCTGCATGTCGTTCAATATAACCCTCAGCAATCCATTGATTCCATATTCGCCTGACAGTGGTTAGATATCGAACAGTGCGATGGGCCATTTCTTGGAACTATAATCCCCACTCTCTATAGGTAACAATCTATCGAAAGCCTCTATCGAATCCCGACACTTTCTGATAAGCATTTCTTCTTTTTATGCGAGGCATAACACGATATTCTGAGTGAACTTCGACCTTACGAAGTGCTTTCCGAATGAGAAATCTATTGCCTAACTTTTCTTTTTCAGGTGTCGATTCTCCCTCCTACGATGCCTAAATGGGCTGAAATGCTAATCATTTGCAAATCCTAATCTCTTCTTCCTTTCGTATGATTTTGATATTCGTCAAATCATTCATTCCTGATGTTACAATTTTATTTAAGCAGCATATGCTGCTTAATTAAAATTGTAACAGCAAATACCTATCGATATCGATAACCTATCTATCGTGATAACCAAATACCTATCGTGATCGATTATTCACTTTACCTATCCAATTCTAAGAGATTCGTTAGTCGAGAGTCATAGCCATATTCAATCATCATATCATTCGGGTAAGGTAAGGAGAATTAATGTCAAAATATTATGTACAATATGTATGAGTCACACTTTCACATAGAACCATACAATCCATTATAAGAAAGATGTTCAGTTCTAGTAAATAAAAGATTTATTGAATTTTAAATATGATTTATCTGAACATAAAATGATATGTATAATGTGTTTACTCAAGATAAACATGAGATTGCCTTTTGAAGATCGGGCAACAATCAATCCCGCTAAATGCAATGAGAAATAATATTAGAATTTGCTTACTGTAACGCTATTGGCTCACACTTTACAATGAAGTAGCAGCCATTATTACTTTCAGAGAACGAGAGAAAATATTGCGGCACATCCTTTCATGTCTTTCTTGAGTATACGCATTTTACATCGCATTTTATGTTATATATAACCTAGATAAATCATAATTTAAATTCAATGAACTTTTTATTTACTAGAACTGAACATCTTTATTTTAATGGCAGGTATGGATCTGTACGAAAACGTTACTCATGAATTTTATACATAGTAATTAACATTAATTCTCTTAACCTTACTAGGAAGATTGTTGATTGAATATGGCCATGACTCGAAGTCCGTACCAAAGAGAATTGAACAAGGTAAAGTGAATACTTGAACGTGATATATATAGTTATATATACAGTAGAACCCCGATTCATCGTTTTCCTGGGGTGTGTGAAAAAAACGATGAATGCGGGAAAATCATGAATACAGGTTCAAGTCAACACACGATGAAAACAATGTTAATGCAATAAATACCCAATGTATATATAGTATCAGTGGCGGCTCGTAGCTAAAGTTAATTGGGTTGCTGCAGCAGAAAAGTATAAGCCTTTGTCTTAAAACTGAATAAAAGGAAATAAACATGTATAAAACCAAAATTTATTCAGAAATTTGGTAAAATCCTAAAGAGAACAAAATAAAACATTATTTACTAATTTTAACCTAATTTGTTACAGCTCAAGTTAAACCTGTTCATTTGAAAATGAAATCCGTTCTTCTAAAGCAAGAAGATCAAGGAGAGAATTATTTATCTTCCAAAGCAAATTAAAGTAAATTTGCGTGGAAAGATAAATAATTCTTTCCTTGATCTCTGAATGCCAACTGAAGAAATTTTTTTATCACTGGAAGTATTGAAAGAGCATTTAGTCTTTCCGGATTCACAGTGCTTCTTAGAAAAGTGTTTATTCTTTTCAATGCATAAAAACAGCGTTTTGCTCCGATGTAGCCATGGAAACTGTCAAAATGACTTTTATCAGTTTCTTAAAAACATCATCTAGATTATTTTCCAATATAAATTTCAACAGCTCAGTCATTTTATAATATTCATGAATATCAGAACTACAATAGAATACTTTTAGTTCAGTTTCAAACTTTTCTTTGGCAGTCATGGGATATGCTTCAGTAATCAGTATTATCTCTTTAGTAGGATGTTCATTCCTAAAACTAGATTAGCATTTCCTGTTGAACAATTTAGCTGCTACTAAATAATTAGTGGAAGAATATCTGTCCATTATAACAACACATATACAGTCACACACTTCCTTAGCTTCTGCCATGAGTGTCTTTCAAGATTTTTTTTTATTTCTCGATTATAAAATTTCTTTTGAATTTTTTTTTACATAATCATTAATTTTCAATACACCAATTCCCGAGATTGCATTTAGTAGTAAATTATTTCAATAAAACGCATAATCTGAAGAAAAAGCTATAAAAAAACATGAAATTATCATCAAATCATCAATCAGGTATTTTAACATTCCTGCTACTTCTGCAATGGTTTGATCTGTATTTCATATCGATTGAATATCAATAAGACAGTTTTTAAAAGTTATAAATTTTCATGTACTCTGTTCAGGGACTATATCAGGGGCCGCCAAACTTTTTTGATCAACGACCCCCCCCCCCAAAAAAAAAAAAAAAAAATTATTCTTAAATTCTCTTAACGACCAACTCTATAAAAAGTGATAACAAAAGAAAAAAAATTACCTGTTTCTTAAATAAGCTAAATCTTTTAAGAAAAAGTTAAAGTTTCTTAGAAACCCAGTGGACTATTGTTTTCTACACCCTATAAATGTCATACCTGACCACTTTTCAAGAAATTTTCTCGTTTTCGCATATATTTTTTGTATCTGCTTTCTCCAGTAACGAACTTAACTTTCAAAAATAGGTCATAATAAATTTCTCCTGAATTTTTTACTAGAATTAAATAAAATATATGCAATATATGTCTTATACATGCTTTCATCACTAATGAACTCATTTTCAAAAATATATCGTAATAAACTTCCCCCAAGTTTTTCATTGGATTGAAGTAAAACAATATAAAAATGTAGTACTTTATTTACTTATCCATTTATGCATCACCTTAAATCATTAGTAAACTGAAATCATAATATGACTAAAAATAAATAACATTATTCAGAATTTTAAGCTGTGAGGCAGTTTTTTATTTATTTATTTATTTTTGCCTTAAGAATTTCAAACTATTTCTTTTTAGATTGGCTTCCTTCTTAGAATCTTTTTGGGTTAAATGATTTTAATATTGATTTAATATTATAACCCACCTAAGAGGCCATTGTTTTAGGTGGATCATTTTTAGTGTACCAGATCATTTATGTATATTTTTTGGTTTGCTTTCATTTTAATTACATTTAACTTAAATATGTTCAATTTAATAATATTTCGTTTGCTTTAATTTTAATATCAGAAAATTTTACTATTGTCCATTTCTCAATATTTAATCGTTTACCTAAATTCCTTTATATTTTATTAAGTAACTTAACAATAATTATAAAAAAAAACGCACCTTCGGTGGCTAAATCTGTTCTTTCCAAAACTTTGGCGTAGAACTTTTAATTTTTCTCTTTTGATTTTGTCAAAATCAAATTTTTATATAAATCAATGAAAAGGATGTGCTTGATGACTCTTGGCTAAATTAGCAAAATTTGGTTCAAAAATTGTTGATTTCAGTCTTACTAGGCCTCGAAGATCCGTGTAGTGGACTCGTAGGTATTAAATTTGAATGAAAGTATCAACACATCACTTTATTTTTCTCTGAACATAACTAACAATTTTATCAATTTTTTTCGGCATGGCCACGGTTAGTACACAGGAAACATGTGTTGGTAGCCTTCAATTTCTGTATGGGTGCGTCTATGTCCGTCACACAATTACAATGTTGAGGCCAATGTTCGGCTGTTCCGCAGAAAGGGCAGACGGGTGAATTTTTTTTACCTTTATTTAACTGGTTTAGGACACACATTGAAATTTTCTAAAGAGGATTTCATAGAATATTCTGAAACTAGTAAGCCTTTTATATTATTTTCTGCAACTCATCCCTCAACTTCCTCGGCTAAAAAATTCATCAATTTTGTAACGCCGCCTCCAGCCTAGTTGTCACGTTTGGCGTATACAACCCAATTACGACATATATCATGTGGGAAAGCTCGGAGTATTTTTGGAGCCAAAATTCTTCCGTATAATTGTGTGTTTTCGCCTAAGGAATCCAACGCTCGTAATCGTCTTTTACAATCGATATATAACTCATTTAATGCTGACGGAGATGGATTTTTAATAGGTATTATATTTTCTAAATAATCGAGATGAATTTGTATTATTTTATCCTTATTGCCATATTTCGATTTTAAAATATCCTTTGTTATTGTATATGTATCAGCAGTTATATTTATTCCATCAACTTGTCGTTTTGCTTCTTCATCTAAATATCCTCGTAAAAAACGTGTTTGTCAATAAGCGATAAACGTTCGTTTTTATCTATGCAGTTTTCAAAAGGCTCCCAAAAAATGTGAAATTCTTCAATTTCACCGCAAAACGTATTTATTTTAATTGTAGGTAGGTTTAGCGTAATGTTTGAAGCCGTAGATGCGTAATTTATACCGTCCGCTATTGGCGGTAGCGCGTTATTTATACTGTCAGGAATTGGTGATCATGGAGAAAAAAATTCGCGTTCTTATACGCATTCTTTTTGTAAGTAAACATCGCTAAATGAGCAATTTCTGTGTATTTTTCGCAATCTATAATGTCTTCATTATGCTCTTCATCGTTTAGAAGTTCGTGGATTTTATCGTCTGCCAAGGTTAGTTCGTTTAGTTTGTCTTCTAAGCGTTCAACACTATATTCTAAATCGGTTTTTTCACTAGTTGGATCATTCACTTTCGTTGTCAGTTTCGTAATGGCAGCGCGAATTGTTGATCGTTTGCGTTTAAGTAAATCAAATTTCTCTTTATCGATTGACATTATAATTCGGGTTCGTATCGGAAGTTTAAACAAACAAGTTTAGAATTACTTACCCGAGTACTTTTTCGGCACCCAAATGTAGTGGACTCGTCAGTATTAAATTAGAATGAAAGTATCAATACATCACTTTATTCTTCTCTAAACATAACTAACTATTTACAGCTGTTTTCTACAATTCATATTCCATTTATTTCTCTTCTTCGTAAGAATAGAATTAATGTGACTGAAGCCAGATTTAGCCATACATGATCTTGGGAATAGAATTAAAAAGGGAAATGTCGTATAACAAGTTTTGGATATTTTTGAGCAATATTTATATTCGTACAAAATGTACTCACAGTTAAATGATTAAAAAGCATCTTTGCTTCAAGGTCAACTAATAATTCAATGCCTTCATCTTGCAAATGACTGTCATTGTTTTCAACTTGAGCAGAAAGTGGAGCAATAGTCCATTCTGAGATATCAATATTTTTAATATCCCCAAAGCGTAATTTAAATCATCCCTTAATTTTTGGAGGTGATTTGTTTGTATTTCCAATTCTACGTCGGTTATATCCAATTGTCGTAAATTTTAAAAGTATTGAAAATCTTCACGTAAAAAGGAAGTTTTAAGCAAGTTTAGTTTATCTTGAAAGCTTAAAATAATTGTTCGTGCTTGAATTAATGTAATGTCTTTTCCTTGGTGACGTGTTTTAATATCATTGAACTTTGCAAATACATCGGCCAAATAAGAAATACTGTTTTCATTTTTTTGCAATTCATCACTTTAGACTGGATTAATTTCAGTAAGATACTCTGTCACTGTTTAAATAATTCATCAAGTTTTTGTAAACATGCACCTCTTGACAACTATCGTGTTTCGGTGTGTAATAATAATTGGTTTGATAGGTCATCATTTTCCTCGCAAAGCTTATCAAACAGACATGATTTAAGAGGTTGTGCTCTAATTTGGGCCATCTTGTAACAAAATGGAGCAAGAATCATTTCTCACAAGTCTGAGAATGAGAATCCATCACGAAACACTCATACTTTGAACGGTAAAAAAGGGATAAATAATTATTTTAAAAAATATGCAGGAATGAGAAATTAAATAAGCTAAAATCTACTGTAAAAACTTTACTCATTATATTGTAATTACAAATGGCATTCCAAACGAAAATTGTATATACGGCCTTGATGTCCATAAATATGTGATTCAATAGCATTGGTATTCATTCATCAACCCCTAATCGACTCCTAGATCGGATTAACCCCTAATTATACTATATCGACCCCCGGGGGTCGATATAGACCCCTTTGCTGGACCCTGGTCTATACATTGAAGTTCCACCTTCTACAAGATGTATGTGAAATGTTGACTTCCATATGTTTCTAAGGAATTGACACAGTTATCTTTAGAATTGTAGTTACCTTGAGAAGAATTTTGAATAGCTAGAGTGTTAGAAAAAATATTCTTGTGTTTCGAGAAATACTTGCTGAATTTCTCGTGATTAAATTAAATTGATGTGCATAATAGTGAATGTATATGTACCTAAACTGCTTTTATTTTTTCTTGAACTCCTGCTCCTATTCCACTTATGAAATTTGCACCACAAAATGTCTGAGCTATTGGATTTTGTCCCTTTCCTAGAAGGATCCAATTATAATAAAATATAGTTTGATATGCCACCTGCAGTTTGATTTTCTGGAATAAAGAATCACCAAAAACACTCAAATATTTCTCCATCCAATACGTACCGTGGAACAAAGATTATATCTTGTATCATCAGACATGATAGCTTCAGAGGATGCTTTTATACTTTTCGTTTTTATTTCCTCATGGTATATTTGTATCAGACAGTCAAGTATCTCATTCTGAATGATCATAGAAACACCTTTGAAGGCTGCACTAATTTCAGTGATTCTTCAAATCTGAATCTAGTTTCGATGCAAAATTTACTAATCTTGTAAATACCCTTGGATATATAGAGTCGTCTTTTTTCATTATGTCCACGTAAGGGAGTCTTAAAGTTTCTACACAAGAAAACGTAGTCTATTATTTGAACAAAATATATGTCTCTTAGTTCTTTTATGTTATGCTCATTGATTGAAAGTCTGTATGCTTCACTAAGTTTCTCCTTAATACTTAGGATTTCTAAAAATGACAGAGAAACTAAGTAGTCAAAGTATTTCTTTGACTTTTTCTATTTTTTTCTTTCATTTTTTTTTTTTTATGTTTCTCAAATATTTTGTCCATGTTACGTCACCTCTAAGCAGCAAACACTGGGAGAAAAACAATGTATTTTTACTTCACAGCTGCAAAGTCAACTTTTCTGATGGTACCATTCAAAATTATAGTTACTAATATATTTCTTGTTGTTGCTTATGCCTGGCTGAGACAGGGGAATAACAGGTGCTAATCGAGTTTTTTTCTTAACTGCAACTTTCTCATGGAAGGACAACTGTGAAAACTTACGCTGTTAAAATTCACTTATAGCCACAGAAATATCTTGGAGATGCCAGACCATGGTTAAAGCTTTGTTTTAATTAAAAGAACCGAAAAAAAAAAATGAATTCGAATAACTGGAAGCAGTATAAAATAATCTAATTCTACATTTTATCACATTCAAGAATACGGTACACGTGTTACAAGGACAACATACGCAGAGTGGGAAAAAAGGCTATTCCACTTGCACTCTCAGGGTCGGCACATCTGGAACCACAGTGCTCTCTCTTTCCTTTACAGCCTTGAATTCAGTTTTCTATGTGCGCATGCGCACAACAGTCAAGCGCCTTGTTGGAATTATGAAGCGCGCAGTTCAATTAAAAGATTTTTGTATCTTTTTCATGTATTATTATTTTCTTTTTTGATTTAGTAATTAGTTCGAAGACGGTTACTGACATAAAGTTTAAGTATTATACATTGTTCAAGTGTAAAGAAGAATTAAAGGGAAAAAAAAGCTTCACGAAACAATTCTGAGTGGCTGAAGATGTTACTTCATGCCATGCTGAAAGAACAAAATGAATAGCCTGAAGAACGTCCATTTTTACAGTTTTTTTTTTTTTTTTTTTTGCTTGTTCTATGAAACAAAGATCTTTTCACTAACTTTCTCCTGTAAAATTGCTTAAAACAGTTGATTATCCCGGCATCAAGAGTCTGTAAGACAGATGTACAATTAGTTGGGAAAAAAAGGACTTTTATGTTTTTCAAAGACGATATGTCTGGTGAGGGCTTTGAATAATTGTCAATAAATAGAAGGATTTTTCTTTTAAAGGCACCGACTGATCTATCAAAATCACAAAGTAATATATATTGTAAAAACATCATTTTTCCTCGATGTTTTGGCATTCGAATGATAGATTACTGACAGTTTCTTCACATTCTTGAAGCAACGAGGTATAACTGATTTACCAATGATGAGGAGCACTTTTTTTTTTTTTAAATCAAAACCGTCCTTATTCATGCATAGCAGAATTGAATGTCTTCCTTAGAAAAGTTTACCACTATGACAAGACTCTCAATTAAAAGCTACTGTTCTCTCTTTCTAAAACAGACCTTGTCTTGTCTGAATTATAGATGTCTCAATCCTTGTATCATACTAGTAACTTTGGAAGTTTTTCGAACCACATTGCTATGCCGTCAGCATTTAGTACCGTGGCACTTTCGCCTCATAATTTCCTGGATACCAATTCATAGCGAATTTTAAAACGTGAAATCCACCCATTTGATGCAGAAAAAGTATCCGTACCATTTGAGGCAGCTACGTATTTCAAGCGCCTTCTGTGGAAGAATATTCCCATCCACTGGAATATTTGAAGCACGAGCCTGCTCGTACCTAGCAAAAAAATTCTTTCCAACTCACTGTAAGTAGACACTTTGCTAGTTTTTCTCTCTTTTGCTAAAGTTCTATACTTATCAGCTTGCTCTCGAATTACTCTCTTTTTCGAAATTATTGAATTCAAAACCATTCAGTTGAAGGGGAATAAACCTAAACGTTTAGCTATGTTAATTTTTCCCTCAAAATGATTCTTTTCTACACCATCTAGGATATGAAACCTTTCTTCCAATGTTCGGATTTGTTTTGCCATTCTTAAAATTCACAGAACGCATAAAATTAGCATGAAATAATGTGTAGAACGCATTAAATTTAAAGCTATCACTCTTGAAATTAAGCACGGGCACACGTGGGCCAGGAATGAGAAAGAATGTGGCAGGTGGCCGAAATGGATACAACTATTCCTCCTTGCTCAGAGTAGAATAAATAATTTTCTAAACAAGAACACTTGTTCCGCATTCAGTAACTCACAACTACATACGTGTGATAATATCTGCCCTGATCCCTGCTTTATCCTTAAAACTTCAAAAATGAGTTATTATTGGATAAAAGAAGTAACTTCAGTTTGTATGCCATGTGGATCCGCTTAACCTTCAATTTAAATTCGGCGATGAGAACATGCATACATATACAAACATACATTCGCATGCATATTCATACAAATACATAAACAGGATGATTGCTTACATATAAGGAATAAACAAATTTTAGTCCCATTTAGAATTTTTAGATTTTAAATTTCTTGTATTATACATATATATATATATATATATACATACATGAATAAAAATCGTTTACTTCATTATACATGGAAATTATATACATCGAATTCCGTCTCATTTGAATATTTCATTAGTGTGGCTTAGGGCTTTTGCTCCCATTTGTCTTAGAGTAGAGGTTCTCAAACTTTTAAGCATTGCGACCAACTTATTAGAAATTGAATCCATAGAGACCAGCTTAACTCTTGGCCCTATTTTTTTTTTTTTTTTTTTTTTGAGAGACGAGCAGCACACGTTCTATCAGAAAGGGGTTTTATGAGTCATTAAGAACTTCAGTGATAGTTAATATTTATTATAAAACATAATTATACAAAATATTGCTAGTAAAACCTATGTAAAGAGCGCGCTTGTTTTCGATTGCTATTGATGATGGAAAATAAGTCGAGGTCATTTTCAGACGCAGAGGGTTTGATAATTGCTGCTTGATTCGATACTTGGTATGAATACCTACCATTGCCGAAATTCCAACTTCAGAAATACATGAAGATGTAAAAGGGAATAAAAAAAACATTTTCAAAAATTCAGTATAAAGAATTGGAAAAGTTTGCTGGACAGATAACTAGAATTGCGTCTATTTACTACGATCAAAATTCAGTTTTATTAGAATATTTTCGAATAAAACGACATATTCTTCATTAACTTTCAACGATATTCCATTAGTAATGTTGACCTGGATGGGATATGTAATCTAGTTCTTTTTTCTTTTTTCGGCAGTTTTATTTCATGAGTAAATAATTAAAAATTCCTTTCAAAGCATTCAAATGTTTTGAGATCATGGTTAATTAGTCTATCGAAACGCTCATATTACTTTCAGTTAAAAACGTTTGAAATATTTCGAAATTCTCATATTTGTGGTCTTCAAAGTTGTTTTATATAAAAGCAGTTTTTTGACGAATCCTCGAATTTTGTCACGTACTGCAAATGTGTGTGTGGGTCTGTACTTTCTATACATTGTAAGTATAAATTTAATTCATTCAGTTTGATGAAGATTAGTACTTTCGCTCTCAATCGCCAACTTATTCAGAAAAAGTGATTTGTGGTTGCTCCTCATCTCTTTGCAAATCTTTTCACTTAAGTGAGATGGCGACGGTCTTCATTTTATTAAATTCACTAGTTTAACAACAATGTTCAAAACATTTTCAATAATACATTTGGATAATAATGCTGTGATGTACTTCTGTTACCCTACTCATCTTATATATTAGTCTAATCACATGATTAAAGTTTTCAGCTTAATTTCTAGCACGGATAATGTAATTAAATTAGTCACACAAAAATTCAAGAAAGTAGTCAGTCAATTTTCAAAACCTTATTTATTGCTTCTATAAACAAGGTTATGCTCTCTACTATTCGCTGTCCCTTCACATGGATACTAATAACTTCTATAAATATCAAAGGTTGTTCTTACCCGGTTGATGCGAATTTGTCGACAATGGAAAAAACTTCGACCTGATAACGTTGGTCCTAGTTTCACACAGACATATAAGTAACCCCTACGCTATATTCAAAACCTTCACACACTTTCTATCTTTTTACTAGCACACTATTTCTATTATTGCTACTTTTCTACTTAAGTAATCTTTCTATCTCCTCATATTCAATTCTATGTCACTTTTATACGACTTAATGAAATATATTCGCTACATTTCTAAAGTTTAACTAATTTAAGTAATTACTTTTCATCTGGTAGGAAAGGAGCTGGAGCCAAAAAGAAGTCCCATATGTTGATCAAGAAAAGTTTCACGAATTCATGACACATGTGGATTAATCGCAGGCTCGTGAGTCACAACACTGCTTCTTTATCCCAACACATTTTATCCAATTTACATCTTTGGATTTTATAATAAGTCTCTAGAGTCTTGAATATTTCTTCGCTAGTTTCTCGAATAATTGGATCACAAAACATCTCTTCACCCAAATCGTTGTTCCTTATATAACGTATTAAAACAAGTTACTTGGACAAACATTCTATATCAATAGATTCACCCAGTTGTAGCGAGGAAAACTTATATTTGATTACAGTTTAGATTAGTGGATTTCCTGCTCGTTTGGACATTTTATTTATTTTGCGAACTGTAGCGTTTGCCTTTCATTAATAAATTTCACACACATTTTAAAGTCTAATTAAGTAGTCAATAAGTTCACAAGTCCAAGGGAAAAGAAGTCAAAAAAAGAAATGCACATATATAGGCACAAAGTTGTTCTCTCTCTCTTGAATCCTTCTTATCCCACTTTAATTGTGTAGCGTCCTTTCTTCATTACTTCATTCTTCTGCCATCTTTCAGTCCAATATACTTGTCAATAATCATTTTACTGCAATTAAAGATACGTAAGAGCAAGATAAAATTCTGTATTAATAATTATTGAATCCTCACTCCCTCTCGAATCCCACTTAATTCGGCAATCCTAGATTATGCTCTAATAATAAAATCTGAGCTTACCTAATCACTTGTTCTGATTCAAACATTCCTCGCTAATAGCTGGTTCTCATCTTGGCACTTTAACTAGAATTCACTTTAATCCAAATGCTAATTAATAGGCTTCAGTCCAAATTATAAATATCTATCAGCAAGTCGTTATCCTCTATCTCCCTTCATTTTCCATCAATTCTATTTTATTTATATATCGTTATCTCTAACTAAAATTCTATCTTCTATTTATATATCATTATCTACAACTTATCTGTTCACCTTGATAATCTAATACATTTTCATTTGGTTGGGAAGAAATTGCAATTTTAGGCAATACACAATTTAATATAAAATTCCTGAGGTAAGTGAAAAGAAAATCGCGAAAAGCAACAACTATCATCAGTCAATAGAGCATGAATCCATCGATGAGATATCTAGTCTTGTTGTTGTTGACACCACTGTGAACAGTGTCGTTGATGGGCTGCTGTTAATGGTGTGCAGGACGATGAGCAAATAGATCACCTTTACTCAGACGTCTGGCCACAGTAAACCGCAATACCTGTCGTCCGGTCGCTATACGCAGCCTATTAAGCAATGTTGCTCGATATCTGGTTTCGATCCTTTTTTTTACTATCAGAATGGTCATCACTTGCCGTTGTTTTCCTCGGCTAACCACCTCCATTCGAGCTAGTTGTTCAGCTTTTAAAGAAATCGGAGCCCGAATGAATTAACCTTTTGTGATTTAGTTCTGTATATTTTCAATAATTCAATGTTATTCTTTTGGTAATGTAAACTTGGTATTTTCAAAAGTTTTGTGATTTAATTCTGTATACTTAAAATGATTCAGAGCAATTCTTTTGATAACATAAATTGAGATTTTCAATAGAGAGAATCCCTTGAATAAATTTTTTATACGAAGAAGGTCATACACATTTAATATATCTGCAATATTAAAAGGAAAATATTCGAGAAAATTTACATGATTAATCAACTGATAAGAAGCAGGATCATTTTTAAATCCTTACTCTACAATTTATAAAAAAAATCATTAAAATTGTATCTCAAATTTAAAGGGAATCCTTCTAAAATGCATTTTGTGGACACCCACAGAACCTTAAATCTCTCTAAAATAAAAATGTTTTTATTTTCTGAGGTTCAGTTGAACGAAATTGTGAATTTTGACCAATTGTATCATTTTTTCAAATTAAAGTTTGCAGGAAATTAATTTCAAATTTTAATTGTTATATTTTAGTTCATCTAAATAATTATTCATGTACATTAGTGATTCAAAGCGGTACTTTGGGGGCACGTAAAGGCTTTTTAAGGATTACGTTAGCAGCTCAGAAAAGAAAAAGTAGTAATATCCAAAGACAAACCACAATGCAATGACTATGTAAGGAATACATCAAAAATTATTTTTTTAGTGATGGTGACGAAAAAGTTTGAGAACATCTAATGTGAATGAATAAAAAATATTAGGATGTTTCGAATTGTATAAGATGTGTTTAAAACTTAATTAATATTTCAATTTTATTTAGTAACTTCGGTAGCCTTGTGGTCTTGGTCGTGCACTCGCGGCCAGCGGTTTTAGTCAAATCGAAGTTTTGAGCTCTGATGCCACGAAAGACATGTCATGCAGACGGGACTGATGCATGTTAAATCTGTCGAGGCTCAAAGTTCTCCCGTTCGTGTGGTGGGGAAATTTGGAGAAAGAGGTGCTAGCTCAAGTGTCGTCCTCGTCACTTAACCGATGTTCAAAATGAGGAAGTATAACGCCAATATCCCTCATGTTGCTTCTCAGGCGAAGTTTATGAGCAGTCACAATCAATTTTATATAATTTTATTAGGGCTTAATTATTTGTAGCATTGATAATTTTTTTCAGTTTTCTGAATAAATGGTTTCATGATTTATATGTGTCAATAAAATAAATTCATTCTGATTTTACTAATGAATTACTTCCGAACAAAATAACAAGATTAAAATAAGTCCTTTTCGGGTTTTTTTTTCATCAGTGGCAGATTAGTAGAAATATGAATGTAAATTTTCATTATATGGTTACTTTTAAATAAGGATTTCTAACCAAGCACAAATTTTCATTTATTCTTATAATGTTTATATATGAGTAGATTAGGGATTGCAACACCTGTCAATTACGAATTTTAGCTCTGTTGCCGGTAATTCTATATTGTTTTTATCTTTAAATTGGGTCATGACTATGATATACTTTCTTGTATTTATTCACTTACTTGTTTTAATAAATTAAATTAAATCAAAAATAAAATTGAGGACTTAATTGAACATCAGCACTCTAACAAAGATTCTATAGTCCCCCGGGTTGAAACAGAAATTCTTTTAATACTTGCATTTCTCATGAAAATGAAACTTTTTTTATTAATCCAAACACAGAAATAAACATAATAGTTGGCCCACACAACTTGATAAAATCGTTAAGAAGGAACTTGTCGAGAGGAATACAAAAGAAAGAAATATATTCAAATAGTGATTCTTTAATCATTACTAAACCAACAATCCCGAAAAGCCTTTTTTACGTCGATATTATTTTGTATAATCACAGTTACAGTGTTGATCAATTACGGTTCTCCCGTACTTATTTCTTAAGACATGTTGACAAATATATCACGTTCTGAATTATATATTTTACAGTTGTTTGAATTATAAAATAGTATTCACATGTATGAGTATATCACTTATAATTCATTCTAAAAGAGAATTGGTTTTGCATCACTTATGCTCTAAATACAATTTTTTATGTGCTTTTGTCGCTGTATATAAGCATCAAATAAAGTGTCTTATACTTACGTATTTTTATTTTATATTCACGGCCTTAAGCTTTCTTGGTCAATATAACGCTTGTATTTGAATTTTTATAAATTTGCCGGGAATAGAATAGTCCATAATTTTGCAATTACTAGTATAGACCATAACACGGCTTCTACGGTGTTTATTTATTTACTTTCCACTACTTATAATTGAATGCTATCCATATTTCGATTTTTTAGGATATAAAATCGAGGACGATGGCTTTGCACCCGCTGGAATATTTGCATTGTTATCTCTGAAATGGACACTCCTGATGTTTTTTGAAGGCAGAAAATATGAAAAATTCTTGTGCTCTAGTGGTATGGAAGAAGCAGAAATTACAAATGGAAAGTCCCCATCGCAATACAATTCTGTTCAATCTAGAGATGTGAATGGCTGATTCTTAACACACACACACATAAAACCGTGTAAAAAAGATCCACCGAATCATACATAACTGAATAAAAATATGACTGGATTTGATACTTGCTGCTAATTATTTTGCTCTTCGCTTCGAATTTCTAAGGAAACAGACAATATACAAATTCTGTAGCAGGCTTCCCCAAAGACTTTGTACTATTATTCCCAAAAGACTTAGTACTTCCTCTCTTCAAATCACATATTTCTTATGAATAACCGCATACATATTATAAACATATGTACAAAAAGTAAAGTTATTCGGGAAATTTATTTTTCTTTCCTTTGATTTTAATTTTTTGCTGTTATTATTAACTACATTGAGGGATATTTAATGTTCTATTTTTAATTTTACCATGAAGATAACAAAAAAACTTGCAGTTGAATAATTATCACTAACTGGAATTCTAAAAAAGATAATACAATGTATTATATTCATAAGAAGTAGCTTCGACATTCAAAATAAAATAGAAGAGAGAAAAAGAGACAAACCAAGAAAATATTTTTAAATATCCATAAATACTACGCCTCTTATATTTTGACTCCAATACTTAAGGGACAACGAGTCTTTTTTTAATCGAATCAGAAAACATTAAAACATGAAATTTAGAAGAATTGTGCCTTAAGGAACTATTTACTGAGCTTTATATAATTTTCACATCAGATATGATTTAGAAATAAATAATTTAATTTTTTGTACAAAACAATTGTTTGATAAAAAATTATTTAACAGGTTTTATTAAGGAATGTGTCCAGATATTGGAATGAGAAATAATGTCCATACATGAAGCAATCAAGTTTAATTAATGACTTGTCTGCGGAGGTAGTTACAAAGATGATCCATTGAGTTAAAGTACTAAAGATATATATTACACAGTGTCCTTAAGATCATTAATTTATCTCCTTTTCGTCATTTGCGAATTTTGGTATACATCATTTTTTTAATATCAACACAAAAATTATATTGAAATACTTTTCGCATTTTTATACAGGAAAAAGGAAACTCTGTTTTTTTTTTTTTTTTTTTTTTTTCTTTATATATGAAAGTACAGAAAGATTCATATTTACACTGAAAATTACAGTACTCTCCCGCATTCCTTTCAAGTTGCTATAAGTGTGTAGAAGTTCAATCTTATGTTAAAATTACCTCGTTCAAGTTTATACTCGTTGAAAATATGTAAAAATAAAAATTATAGCTTCTGTTTCACTAAAAGTATTTATTTTCAAAAATCAGAAGCTTTTAGGAAATCAGAAAAAAAAAACATTTTATATATATTAATTATATTATTAAATTATTTTTAGCATTTTATTAATTGAATATATCATCAAGATATTAATTTGAAGTAATTTCACTATCTTATATAGTGATAAAGGAAAATGAAATATTTTTATAAGTAAATATAAGCTATTTTGACAATGCATACAGAAGAAATATTTCAAAAAAAAAAAATAAATAAATAAAAGAACACAATTCAGAAATTCATGGCTTGTAACTCCTGCGAAGTATTTCCTTCCATTACCAAACTTGTTTGAAAGAAAATGGCTGAAGTATTTCCTTCCATTACCAAACTTGACTAAAACAGAATCGTTATCAATAGTTTGAAGAAATTGAGAGTTCAGTTATGAAGATAACTAAATTATTATTTTTGAATTTTTGATTTTTTATTGTTTGTCATCCATTCTACTTTCTCTGAGGTTAAACTGCCTAAACGCGTCTGAAATACTTTACCATTTAAAATACAATACGAAATTAATCTATTTCATACCAACTCCCTCGGGTTCGAGTTAAAGGTTCCAGTCTTTAACAGTAAGGAGAAACTTCCTCTTTATAATTTCAATGCTCCTAGGCAAAGAGATATATACACTCTATAACAAAAAAAAAATGACTCACCAAGGGGTTGCTTATTGTAATGAAATTTCGTATGAAATACATTTAGACCGAATATACAAAAGATTAACATTTGGTGTCCAATGAAAGATTAGCGGAAGCCTCACCGCATCGGAACTGCACACTCAGCAGGTGTATATAAGAAGCGATTTTCAATCTGATGGGTCAAATTTTCTGTTGCATTGCGATTTCAAATACCTTCCAACGACTGAAAAAATAAATTTGCACAGGATTCCGGCTCATTACGAGCAACTGTCAGAGTTTGAAAGAGGTCAATTTTCATTGGATTGAAAGAGTTAGGTTGGGCAAATTAGAGAATGGTTCGTCATAGGGTCGAAGCGATGCGACGATTCGAAGATATTGGCAAGAATGGGTGGACACAGTGACAAATTTCAGCGTCATGAGGGTAGCAATCGACCTAGGGCAACAACAGATTGGGAGGGCAGAATGATTGTCAGATCAGCTGTCACAGCACCTGATTCTTCGTTATCAACCATCAGACGTGCGACACGCACGCGAGTGTCCACCATGACCATTCACAGACGGCTGATAGAGGGAAATCTACACTCGTACCGACCGCTACGCCACCTGCCACTCACGCCTGCACACTGATGCTGACTGGGGACGTACAGTGTTTAGCGACGTGTCTGGAGACGCCCAGGACAGAGTGCCGATCCTGCTTTCACTACTGCACGCCACACAAACCCTCAACCAGGAGTTAGGGTCTGGGGTTCCATTTCCCTTGATAGTTGACCCTTTTGGTCTCGTTAGAGGCACAATTACAGCACAACGGAACTTGGACGACATTCTGAGACCTGTTTTGCTACCGTTCCTTTTGCAGTACCCTGGCTTTATATTTCAGCAAGATAATGCCAGATTACATAGGGCACGCATTGCTATGAACTGTCTTAGAGCTTGTCAAACACTTCCTTGACCAGCCAGATCTCTCTCCAATCGAGCATATCTGGGATTTGATGGAAAGGCGACTATTCTATAAAAATATTCTATTTTTGACAAATTTGAGCAAATTTGGCATGAAATACCACAGGAGACCATGAGGGAGCTTTATCATTCTATGCCCTGTCGGGTGGCATCTTGCATACAGGCTAGAGGTGGGTCAACATCTTATTGAGCTCGTTACTTTGTGACTATGTAACTCTGAAATAAATCATTCAATTTTTCTGAAATTTGAATATTGTTTTATTGTATACATAATTTTCCTATCGTCCAATTTTTGCCTCTGTCGAGCAATTCCTTGGCGCGTCTTTTTTTTTTTTTTTTTTGCTATTGAGTGTACTTTCAAAAAAATTCAGCTCCAGTAACTCACTTAATCTCTTACCTCCAACTTTGTTATGTTAAGAATAAAAAGGGATTCGAAATCAGAAAAATTTAGAGTACGAATCTTAATATATTATTACATTTCTATAACTAACCGTTATATGCAGGTGAATCAAACATATAAAAATATTCTATTTTTGACAAGAACATACTAGATTACTCAGACAAAAGAAAATAGAATTCCTAAGACACAAACAAAATTAATCACCATGGGTAATTATCTACATTCTCTGTTGTCAGCCATTCACTCAAAATCCAAATTTTGCTACTAAAAAAATATTAACTCTACTTCGCAAGATCACAGACCGTTTTAAATCATATACTTTTTTTCAAAATTATCATCTCTATTCAAAAAGTTAGCACATACGATTTACTAACAATACAGTTCCAAGAGAAAGAAAAAAAACATTGTCAAAAAAACCCCCCAAACTCTTGAGATGCAAAACAATTTTATTATTCGCAGAACGTCATCTGTAGAAGTCCGCTTCAAGGCCATATGTCCATTACTTTCCCTCCGAGGAGAGCAGAAAAATCTTACTTTCTCCCATTTTTGATTTTGTTTTCGAATAAATCAAACCATGCAATTGAGTCCTAATTTGAGGAGCACACTTCTAAGGGAAACAACTTCCACACAGGAAGAATGAGTATTCCATGTTAAGTCTTCACCTTGACAACTCACTCTCTCTTTATCTTTATGTACTGCCCTTCCGGACGGAAAAAGTTCTTGTACACGCGCGATAGGACAATTTATTCTCTTCTGGTTCTCAGAACCAACCACCACAATATCGCCTATTTTAATTGGCAATGGCCATGGCCATGCTTCACCACCCATTATCCAAGATACTCCTTGCAGAATCTGCTCCAACAGTGTTCTCGAATCTCTTGGCAAACCCACCGTCGGACTACAAGTTAGTCTTTATGTATAGCTTCCAAGTTTGAAACCCTAACCTCTTTAATGTCTTGTAAAAACATCAAAGGAGTTAATGGTACAAGATCTTCAATATCATTTGAAATATAAGTGAGAGGCCTACAATAATTGCTGCCTCTGCTTCATAAGTAATCGCGAGTAATTCTCCGTAATCAACAGAGAGTTGACCTAAGACCTTCAATAATAAACTAATGGTTGAACGATTAAGTCGCTCCCACCATCCATCATACCATGGTCTGAGTTTGGTATGAATCTCCACTTGTGATGGGAATTAAAGTCTCATGGGTAAGAATCTTTTCCAATCGACTCTCTTAAGGGCTGAAGATGTTCCAACCAAATTTGTTCTATAGTCCGAATATATAACAGAAGGACGACCTAGTCGAGCTATGAATTGACACAGAGCCTGTAAAAAACACTCCATTCTTATAGACATATCCAGTTCGAATTTGATGACTCCATAACTGCACAGGTGAATAAAACTACCCAGGTTTTTATTTTATTTCAGAGAATCAGATGACCACACAAATCAATGCTAGTAACTTTAACTGTCGCTGCTTCACGTACCCTATCCAAAGGCAGTTGTATTGGTTTAGTTGTTAATTCCTTTTCTGCAAACCGTTTACATCGAATGCACTTACTAATCACTGATCTTATAGCTCCCTCGTCTCGATGTAATTATTTAAAACTCTTCTCTAATTACAGAGGCAAGCAATTGCACCGGCATGAGAATTTCTTGTATGATATTCCCATATTAAACAATCCACAATAAGGTTCTTTGAAAGAAACAAGATAAGGTGTCTAAAATCAAAATTATTATTATTTTTGATGATTTTCTTCTTTATACGTAATAAGCGACTCTGATCTAGTACGCTGAAAGACCGCCCCCAAAGTCTCCACTCTCAGGAAAACTCTCGCTCTGAACAAGTGAAGTGTGTTCCTAGATTCCTGTACATCAAAACTTGACAAAACCTCATCTTTATTAACTTCTATCTTTTGGCAGTTTTTAACAAATCTTCCAAGGTGACACTCTAACCACTTATGTGAACTTAGGAAATTTCTCTTACTATAATGATACATTAATATTAACATTAACAATGGAAATAATTCTCCTCCTAAGTTCAAAAGAAATTAATGTCTCATCTGATACTATTTCAAAGATTGGTCAGCTTACTTTTTTTTTAGCCAGGCAGGACCTTCTAGCTTCGAAATGCTGAAGAAATGATGAGGAGAGCAACCTCTTGAAGGTAAATCTGAGGGCTTTACTTGATCCAGGCACGGTTACTTAAAAAGACAATCATTAAGGGAAGATAATCAGCTAGATTTGTAATTCACATCAAAATCTGATCTTATTTTAGTAGTTAAACTATATTAGGTTTTAATACGGGGGTGGTGTAAAATATAATGTCTTGTGATATTTAATTCCGCCTCCGGTACCACTTCAATCACACCTTCCTTCATCCACTCAATAAAAACTGTTTCATATTCCTCATATTTATTTAATAACTTAAGTTTTCGAGTAATACAAAAGTCTTTTTTCGGCAATGTGACAATTTCATGGTAATTCAAAATTGTTTTCTACCTGAGGTAAACTGACACAATAGCAATCATATGTATCTCTAGAAAAAGAAATTACGTAAAACTCATGAGCCATTTCTTACTCATCGGTCTAAGATAAGTTTTGCTGAGGATCAGTAATTCCGATTTTTTACAGATTCCAAAGTTCGGAAATTTTAAATTTCTTCACAGTTAAATTTGAGCTCAAAATTTATGTATTTTGGTTTCCTCGAGAACAATCCTCAAACTTGCCACAACCACTCAACCTAGTTTCCTGTTAATTGCTGTTAATCCTCCTTCTACTTGCTAATGTGCCCCGGCAGAATTTTCCCATAAGTATAGTAACTTATTAGCTTCTCGATTTTCGGGGAAGCGGATCCCATGTCAGACAGCTATATTTTCTAAAGCTTTAACTCTTCAATAGGGACCCTTTTGATAAAAGAGGTATACCTCCACACACTTTATATATGCATCGAGATCCATTAAATCAAATTCCAAATCAGGGGTTTTAGATCGATTAGAAGAATACAAATTTGTGTTATGCTTATTGCAAACTCTAGATTCTGTTCTAGAACCACCAAATAAAGTGTGAGCTGCAATATCTTTGGATATGACTGGTAGGACTAACTCAGAAATTGTTGTTTTTAGAATATTGCTCTTCTGGGAAGAACAGTTTATTAACCTCCTCAGACCCAAGGTCAACTTTGAACCATAAATTTTAGAATAATTTGTATCAATCGGTTCTAAATACCTGAAAAAGTACTGAAAAAATGTTAAAAAAATTATTTTAATTTTTATTTTTGAGAAATTAAGTGTCTCCTGGAGGAGACATTGGGACAAAGTGGCATCATAATGTTAATTTAAAATATTTCTTTAATCTTAATTTAATGAGTAATTCATAATAATTAGCATAATGAGCCTAATGTAAAATTTGAATCACAAAATATTCCTGTCCGAATTGTTTGCAGAAGAATCTTAATTTCCAAAATTTATAATTCGTTTTTTTTTTCGACCTGGGGATACATTTCCGAGCAGAGGGAAATCTTTCGTACCTTACCACATGCACAACATCGAATCAACTGTTTACAAAACTTTGAACTGTGTCCGGGTTCCAATCATTTCAAACAGCATTTTTTCCCTTTAATTTTTGATACCTTTTCTTCAAGTGATTAAGTACATACATCGTAACAATTTTTAGTATCATGGATTTTACCACAAAAAAATACATGTGTGATCTTTCGTTGTGATAAATCCGGTAGCAGTAGGTATTTTCCTTCATTGATTTAAATAGGTCAGTCCCTTTCATTGATTTAAATCCATTTTTTATTATCACTCAACATCTCTTTATGAATCGCACTATCAAATTCACCAAGGGCTAATGGCAGTCTCTACTCAAATTCAACCTCTGCTATTAAAATTTTTGCCAAACTTGTAAACATGAGAGAACTTTCTTCATGTTTATTAAAGAGAGGACACCTTTGCCAAGCCCTTAAAATCTCTTCCGATAATCAAGATTCCACCATCGGAAATAACCATGAGAAATTTTCTCTCTTTTTAAAATCCAAAGTTTCAAAAGCCTTCAATCGCGCTTCTATTTCTTCATACAATTTGGTAAGGGGATATTTATATTCATTATCAGCTTTAACGTTAGAAATAATCGATTTTAATTATTTTCTAACGTAAACTCCAATTAATATGTCAGGTTTCCCGGACTTTTCCTAAGAAACTGCGGCGAATCACTTCTTCTACCCGACTTTTGTGTCATAACTAAGTCAAATACAACTAACTCTAAAATTCAATAACCTGCACAAGGATACACCAGTCAAGTCTCACACAACTATTTATTTATCAATGTTTGTAATATAATGTCTAAGGAATAATTAGGATTTTTCGAGACCCCTTGGATTAATTCACTTATTCGACTATTATTGAACTAATACTCTCTTACCCAAACCTCTCCTGTTGAGGTTGTCTTAATTTCTCAAATCTTCTGTGACCGCTATCACTCGTAACAACTCTTAATATCATCTATCGCTTGTAAAGCGTACACTCAGCGCTAATCCCCCTCGTCCTCTATCCTCTAAATTTTCTTTTTCTTACATACCGTCATATCTAACTCATCTCACTTTATTTCTACCTGCCTCTAACTAGCATAATCAAATTTCATTTGGGTTGGGAAGAAATTGATATTCCATGCAATCAATCTCAATTAAAGTCCCCAAGGTTAGTGAAGAGAAAATCGCGAATAGCCCAACGTCACAAGACTCAACAGCTGCATCATAATTGTCAGCTGTTAATGAATAGCTCTCTCTCGAATTACTTTGCAAGTGAATTAAATTCCATACTTTATACCAAATACTGAAATGTGTCACTCTTGTGCAGGTCAGGACCATCATGTATTTCATTCAAATTGTAACCAACAGGGGAGCCAATGAATTAACTCACCATCTAATTTTTTCAATTCGATTTTCAGAAGTTTATATGATGATTTAACTCTACCTACCAAAATATTTCAACAATTTTCTATTCTGGTTTCCAAGTTAATTTCATCAGATACTACAATATTTTCACTTACTGAACGAGTCAATGCTATGAATTTATTTGAAAATATTATCTTCCGATACACTTTTATCAAAAACTCCATTACCAAACTTTTTCTTTTCTACGTCTAAGTTTTGCAAGTTTGCACTAAATCCAAATCAATATAGATTTTCACTAATTCTGTTTTCAAAGTAGGAGCAGTCTTAGTAAAAGAAGTACGCAATTCTTTGCGTTTAACAATTAAAGCCTCCATTATTCTAAATTAGTAAAATGGTGCTACTTGCTTATACAGACGAAAAAAACTACCACCTACTTACAACAGTATTTCAGCAATTCAAAAGCAAATCTGAGAAGTTAAAATCTAAGCCTAAGAAAATCCTGTCTCGGACGCCATTTTGTTATGTTAAAAACAACACGGATTCAAAAATAGAAAAAAAAATCTAGAACCTTAACATAATAATACATTTCTATAACTATCCATTATATGCCGATAATTGAAATATGCAAAAAAAATTCTATTTTTAACAGTAACACGCTAGTTTACTAGGACAAAAGAAAATAGAATTCCGTAAACACAAGCAAAATTACTCACCATGGGTAGTTATATTATAGTTAATGATTATAATAATGTTTTGTTTCAATTTGAAAAGTAAAGAAGCAAACTGATTTTTCTAAAAGATAATTATCGAGAAAGTGAGTAAATAAAAAACTTCGAAGAGAAGTATTTTTAATCCAATGTTATCAATAAAAATAATCCTTTATGTACTCTCCATCTTTCTTCAAATATAATTAATGGGGGAAAACTAATTTTAAAAAAGAAAGAGATAAGAGTTATATGTAATTCTAGAGTAAATTACCAGTTCATTCTAATACATACCGAATTCAGAAGAAAGCTCTTTTGCAACTAATATCGATAAGGAATACAAAACCGGTTCTAAGTCAACACATCTCATGTTTCACAAACCCAAAAAAATTATAAATTAGATATATTATAAAAATATATTCAGATAAGATTAGATACATTATAAATGTATATTCAGAAATTAAATTTCAGAAAATATTTTTTATTTCTAAGTTATCTATTTACTATCTTATAGAGATTTTTTGAAAAAAGGTTGCACCTTAAATTTAACAATTGTTTTAAATGAGCTTAAAACTACTCTCTCTCTCTCTCTCTCGATGCTAGCTTGATCGGGTATGGTGCTACTTTCTTACAAAGGTAACGAACGATAACAATTAGTGTTCTTATGTATTATGAGTGTAAAATAACCAAGGAAACAGAAAGGAAGCTCTCTAGCCACGAACATGAGCTCTTGATATCATAGAAACTGTAAAGAAATTCAAAGCTTGTTTTTTAGGATTTCTATTTAAAATTGTAGTGAACCATACTGCATTTCAAACTATAGATAAGCAAGACTTATATACACCGGTTAGAAAAAGATATTAATTATGTACGTAACCATCATCTAATACAAAAACATCATCTAGTCATAACAAGTGTTCCACATACTAATAAACAAGCTAAATGATTGAATCAGGTTATCATTCTGACCTTTCGAAAGTGTCCCTTGACACTTTCGAAAGAACGAAAGTTACAAGTCCATTTTTTTCGTATTAGTACCAACTTGTTAATGAATTTTAAGAGTGATTAAATCAAGTTTTCAATAAAAGTTTAGATATTACTCTGTACAAATTATTATCCATTAACAAAAAAGAATGTGAAACGTACTGATCAGTCCTAAGAAATACTTGAAGTTGAAATCCAAGCTAATTTCATAAGATAAAGAAAGAGATATAAAAGGAAAAAGGAGAGAGAAAAAAAAGAAAAGAGATATGAAAACACAAACTAATGAATAGCAACATAATGAAAAGGCATACCATAACACAAGGAAAGCCATATCTTGGTTGCTCAACAAACATAGCGAAAACATTTTCGCATTTTGAAGTGCTTACGATAGTCATGGTCGCCCTGCACAGAGCCAGTGTTCTTTCCGTCAAATCGGGTCGTCGGGTCCTGATTCCACTAAACACCTGTTTTGTAGCGGGGATGATCACGTTAATGGCAGTTCTGTAACTCCCCCCCCCCACACACACACTTGAGATGATATGGAAGTTAAGAGAGCTAAATATCAACTCAGATGTCATTCTCACCAGCAGATGATAAGAGGAGATGGGTTCCTGTTTTGATATGGAATGTTTCTGGAAAGTTGCATTGATCTGCATATGCTCCATGAAAAAACTTTGATTGCTGAGAAATAAAATGACGAGATCTTTTCTCCCTACGTTACATCATATGATGATGTTAATGGTGTTAAATGTATTTTAGTGGTTAATAATATCCGACATCACCGATCTAGGCTTATCGATGAATATATTGAGGTTCAGAGATTTTAGCGAATGGACTGTTCAGTTTAATCTCCCAAGCTTAATTCAAAGTAACATCTTTGGGACTACTTCCGAAGACAGTTAATTGTCTTAAGTCTTCCTCTGAGGATGTTAAATAAGTTGGTAAAAGGATTGCTCCACGTGTGGGAGTTGATTCCCATTCCAGTATCTGACACTTTAATAGACAGTATAGAAAGTCGCTGTAGTCAAAGCATTATAAGTAGGGTGCAATATTATACTTTTTCTATTTTGGAATTTTCTCTTATAAGTCAGTTTCTTTGAACAACATACCAACATTGACACAAATAGCATTTTCAAGCGATTGTTGTAATATATAGATCTTCCATTTTGACATTACAGAATCCATAAATAGTCAAGTGCTCCCTTCATTTGACACTATTTCGACAGTCCAAGTCTCCTAATTTTCAAGCATCTTCAACCTCTTGAGGCCTTAAACTTTTTCAGCATTACTTTGATCAGAATAAAGTATTACCGATAAAAGGCATTCGAGCAGCAGTCTCTCAACAGAACTCAAAAGGCAGTTCCTGATCAAATTCGAGACGTGACGGTCGTGTGCGAAATATTCTATCACTAAACTTATCTGTGTATAATAGCTATACATGTAATGCAATTAAATACTGAGTAACCTAAAGACAGTATCTTTTATTGGATTTTATTTTACTATCTTTAATTCTCTTTCAAAAGAATGGAGTACATTCCTGATCAATACCCATTTATTTCATTTTTTCGCTAAAATCTGGGATTTATATTCTTATGAAAAAATTCACTATCTTCAGAAATGTAATTCTTTATTTGCAAATCATATTTGATGTGAAAATTACGTAAAATTTAATAATTAACTGTTTGAAGCACAATTCTTTTAAAACTCATGCTTTTATTCATTCGTCTTAAAATTAGAAAAAGAAAATTAAGCCTTAATTTTTGGAGGTCATTGTATGCGTGTATACACAGGGTTTGAAACAGGGCTGAGGACATAAAAAGTAGTTTATTGAAGATATATACAGGTATAGGACACAAATAATGAGAACGCCTGTGAAAAAAAAGAAACTTTTTTATTAGAAATGGGTTGGCCCCCCTTTGGCCTGAATGACAACTTACATGCGAAGTGGGATTGACAAATAAATGTCTTGAACAAAGAGCATTAGAATTCTCACACATTCCATGTGCAGGACCGTCTCGATTTCAAACTTTATGAAGTGTGCGTGGAGGAGGAAATCGAACACGGACATTGTTCTCTAATAAACCCCACAAACACTCATTGATGCTTAGATTAGGTGACTGGGAACACCACGTTATATATTCCATTTCATCATCTTGCTCATATAACCATGTTTGAATACAAAGAAACGTGTGAACAGGGGCGTTGTCATCTTGGATCACAGGACATTCTCCCGGACAGAAAGTCTGAAGCATAGGGTGAAAATGATCTGAGAATGCTTATATAATTATCGCCCTAGGCATCTTGAGGAGGCGTCCTCTTAAGACAATGAGAGGCTTCAATCCACGGGAAGATAAGGTGCCTCACATCATCAAAGAACCCCTCCATGTTTCAAGATCGGAACCAGATAATCAGCATGAAATGCTTCTGCCGGAGTTTGCCAGACGAACACACGTCTGGAATAATGTAAAAGAGGATTCATCAGACCAGATGACTTGCTCCCAATGCAGTTGTTTCCAGTTAAGTCGTGTCGGCACCACTGTAGTCTCTTCATAGCATTCCGCGCCGAATCTAACAGTTTGGGAATAGCTACACTCCATGAATGTTCGTAGCATGCAACTCCCGTTGAATAGTTTTAATGGATATGTGGTTCTGAAGGTGAGAATTAATCTCGGACGTTATCTGCGGTAGTGTAGCCTGACGTTTTCGGGCAACTAGCCTCTTCGACACCCGTCTATCACAATCTTCACCTTCGACTTTCGCCCATTGTTGTGCTTCGAAGAAGAGATCTTATCCAGGTTTGTATAGGCTGTCATAATCCTTGACACAGCTGTCCTTGAAACACTCACAAGGTTGTCTGTTCTGGAAGCTCCAATTACCATGTCTCTTTTCTCGTCGGAGAGGTCGGACATAATCACACTTTGCTAGGAACGGAATTTCCTCAATCAATTCTCACACTGCCAAAAACTTGATACCTTCCCATTTGCCACCACTAGATGGCACACTGTTCCGACACGTGGTGACCGTTTATTGGACGGTCGATGGATGACTCATTCTTAAATGGGTGTTCCTATTATTTTGTCCTATACCTGTATGTAGAGGGTTAATTATTTGCAAATTCTATTAGCCTCCTTCAACAACGCACATTGCTTCCAGTGGTTTTTTAGTCTTCATATGTACCCTGAAAATCGGCTACTTCAAGGCTATTCAGGCACCCCTTCAAAAACGCTTGAACTTCACCAATCATCTCAAAACGATATCTTTCCAAAGTTTTTTATAATCAAGTGAGTAAAAAAGAGTGAGCGAGAACTATGTTTAGATAGAAGAGAGGTTGGAGCATCGTTGCGGTATTGAGTTTAGCCAGTACCTACCTTACAACAAGCAAGGTGTGACTGTCCTTATTTTCGTGACGGTGTCTCCAAGTACCGGACATTCCCAACGGACAGTGGTGAACCTTAATCCGCAAAGTTTAATCTTTTAGAATAATGATTTCTATTCACTGTTTGTTTTGCTGCCCCTATCTCCTTATGTTTGTCTTCTTTCAAGTTAAAGAAGACAATGATCAGCGAGTTCACTCTTGATTTGCTCTTGTGGGCCTTTTTCTGATTAGAGAAGCACTTGTGTACCATTCATCATTTTGCCATTTTTTTTCTCCAAATCGTAGTCAAAAATTAACGTTTTGTCAACGGTTATCAAACTGCCCAAAATATTTCGATCTGACAAAACATTTGAATAGTTAGAACATTTCGTTTTAGAAACGTTCCAATAATTCTCAACAAATCGTCACGCGGTATTTTTTTATTGCTCCTCTGATAAGACCTTCGCCATAAACTTCGAGCAAGACTTCCGCATTTATTGGTCAAGATTGAATGCATAGTTCACTTCGTTGTTTAATTCATTTGCTCATAAGATCTCAATTTTTGATTATATATTCATTGGTTCCGGTTTATGTTCGACATCTAGCATATTATTCGTGTTTGATGCCTACCCAATTATCTCTAAGATTTTGCGCCATTCAGAAATTTGCCTTCTAGAAAGAGCTTCGTTCTTGTAAACTTCTCAGATCATACTAAAAGTCTAAGTAGCCGATTTGTTCAGTTTAAAGCGAAATTTAATGAAAAAAAAAACCTCGATTCTTCGTTGCAATATCACACTAAACGCAAGCACTCAAGACACTTTCATTGATAGTGAGATCTACATAATCCATCGACTTACAAGCAACTGGTGATAATCTCATAGGTTGCTTCACATCACCAATCACCTATCCCACTCAAATAAAATGAAGTCATTTCCTTCAAATTAGCCATAAAATTCGGTCCCGATACTTATTGGACAAACCAGTACATACGTATACAATAGTCTCTCTCTCTCTCTCTCTCTCTCTATATATATATATATATATATATATGTGTGTGTGTGTGTGTTCTAAAGCCCATCATATGCTATAAAATTGGGCTACCATCTATCTTTCTCCGAAGAACTAGTTCCTTTAATCGAAATAATCTGTATACAGTAGTTTTGTAAATATTACTACTTCATCTCGTCTACTCAAGAAGAAAAGCAGTGAACGAACTACAAGCCTCCTCACTGAATTGTCAAATAGTACGAAGTCATTATAGATTCCGGTAATGGAATTACTCCCCTAGACAATCATACTTTGAGTAAGAGCAAACCAGTGTAGATTCGGGATGTACAATCTCCCTCCTGCAAAATTTATGGGTGTTCGGCCCGAGTGATAACAAATTAATAGGAGATTCCCTGAGATGATTATAAGAAGAAGAAAAAAAAGCTAGACGCTTGCCCAGAGATCAAGAAAATTTCCCAGATGCTAATGGCGATATATGCTTCTACAGCAAGAATAGCCAGTTTAAAGAGACGACAAACCCACTACCACTACAGAGAAAATATGTGCCTCATCCACAATCACTACTACAGCTTTTCTGCGACGGCGAGTTTGTCTCATGTTCAAGTAAAACAGTCATCCAGAATCCACAACTAGTTTTCTGCAAATACAAAAAAGGACATCAACAACAACATGCATCATTGACTTCATCGTGTTTGTGATCATCATTTTCTTACCACTCAACCGTTCTGTGAATACCGTCAGTGATCAACTAAATTGTGTTTAATTTATGCTCTAAAACAGGACGTCGACCCCTGAAGGAATATTAAGTGAAAAAAAATCTAGCGTGTATTAGTGTGAAAAAAGTTTTATGCTCAAAATCGGATAAATCTACTGCTGCTGCGTCACTAAAATTCCAAGGTATTGTAAAAGACATTTATTTTTTCGAACAATCCGTCAAATATAACTGAAGTGTTATGATTTAATGTTTTTAAATTATACAAAGAAATATGTGAAGCAAAAGTAAATTAAACGTATTATTTTCTAAGTGTATTTTTATATAAAATTTTTACAAACGATACTTGAATTCAAAATTTCGGATTATCTTTTTTTATTATTGTGATTGTGTAAATTGATATGCTATGGTATTTCAAATCAATCTGCGACTGCAGACGCCTAATTGAATAAATGCATGTAATTAGGCTCCCTGTCGAGAGAGCGGAAACATTCCGACATTCACATGAGATGACTTCAGCGTTTTGCCTAAACAATGATGTTCGCTGTTTTGTCTCACTAAGTCTCAAGAAATGTCAACTTATTACTTTGTAAAGAAAAAAAAATTGGGTTGGCAGACAAGTGAATTCTAAATAAATCAAATTGAAAGTATAATCTCAAAATATATTATTTAATTATTTTTGATTCTCTGCTTATTCCACTGCATACCTGAATATTTTTTGGTTATTACCTATTCTAAATGAATAACTCCATATTCTTTCACGATCTGTTTAGTTCCGTAGAAAATTTTAATGAAGGGATATAATAAACAATTCTTTTAAAAAAAAATATATCAACAAATCATAAAATTGTCAATGTATATTTTTGATGTATACACAGATTTTTTTAAACAAATTAATTACACGAAATTCACTATAATAAGCGTGTTTCATTTTAAAATCACTTATTATTATTATTAAGCAAAAGCGATTAAATTATAAATTGTACAATTAATTGATTCTATTTAACTATTCACATATTAATTTCAAAGTGCCGTATCTCTCTAAAGGACGTCGGGAAGATATGTTTATCCTAGCGGTAGAATTAGATCTAAAGCCTCATTCTTCAATGACAGTAAAGAAACGAAAGGACTTAATCATTAAAGATACTGAATATGGTGAGGAATTCACGAAAAATTTATTTATGAGTATAATAGAACAGAGAAAAACGAAAGGAGAATTTTAAGAGAAATAAAGTCAAGATCAACACGAAATCGAGCAAGAGCGATTAAAATTAGAAAATCAACTTAAATTACAACAACGGTTAACGAAAACGACAATTCATAATTACTAGGCAGGGAAATATCCAAATTTCTCTATAAATATAAAGTTAAAGAAGATATTAGCTTATATTTAGTCTTATTCAAACGTTAAGTGCAATGTTTAACTATTCCAAAAGAACATTGGGTTTCATATCTGTTAGGCCTCTTACCTTCCAAAATTTCTCACGTCGTTCCATGTGAACCAGAAGAGATAGCGAACAACTATGACCACGTAAAAGAACTGCTGCTAAAAAGATTTAAATTAACTCCAGAAAAGTTTCGCTACTTATTTACCATGCATCACAAAGTTTATAGTCATACTTGGATCAATTTTTATCATGAATTTGCGACATATTTTGACGGGTGGACATTAGGGTTAAGAATCGAATCTTTTGAAAAATTAAGAAAATTGATCATCTCAGATCAAATGAAACGTAGAGCTCTTACCGACTTCAAGCAACATTTTCTAGACGAATGGACAATGATCAATTCGCCCGCTGAATTAGCAGAAAAATTTGAAGAGTACGAAGATATAAAGAGAACACTAAATTAAAAGCCAGTTAATACGCATTTCAGGGGCAAACAAGATTTCAGAGCACTAGAAAAATTTCGACAGTTTGAATCGCCATGAAAATTCGAGCAGGGCAGATAAAGTAGGAAAGTTATAGTGACCACGAGTTACAATCGGCATCACGAAGCTCAGTCCATCAATCATGGAAGTTATGAAGGAAATCACGAAACCTCAAACCGACGGATCCAAAATCGAATTCACGGAGGAGAAAGATATTCAAGTTCAAATGTTTTTAATCACGCTCAAACGAATTACTCAAGGATTAGAAGATTCAATGAAACACAAGCCAGCCGAATACAAAAAGCCAAATATAAGCCAGCCATTAAGAACAAGGAATTTCACGAGAAAAACAAGCAAACCTACTGCAACATGTGCCACTATCAGTCAAGAAAGTCTACGCACCAAGAAAATAAAGTTAGAAACAAGAAAATTACTGAAAATACCAGAAGAAGAACCATCGATCCAACGAAGCTAGCGAAGAACAAAATTCTCTTAACCGGCATAGGTGAATCTCAAGTCACTACGAAAGGATCTTTCGAACAAGAATTTCAGATGAATGCAGGAAACTATACATTAATTTGGCATGTGGTACCTACAACAAAACTGAAGTTCGAAGCAGTCATAGACTCAAATATTATAGATCGAGCATCAGTCAACTTCACGAAGAATGGTGTAGAATTTGTTAAATATAAAAATCAAGCATTCCTGATGCAGATAATAGCAGAAAACGTCGAAAAAGTAGAACTGAATCGCATAGGAAATCCAAAGATCAAAAAACAACTGATGAAAATGATAGAAAGCTACAAACTTGAAAAGATGGCAAGCACCGACGTCACCATGCGAATTATTTTTTGAATGATGAACCAGTTTGTCAAAGAAAATTTCCTTCCCTCAAGAAAAAAAGAAAAAGAATTGAAAGATAAATTTCCTTTACCTCTCATCGAAGATGTTTCAGATAAGCTACAAGAAGCAAAAGTTTACTCCTCGTTAGATTTACGAAATGGCTTTTTTTCTACGTCAACGTTGATGAAGATTGCAGAACTTTCACGTCTTTTATGGTTATTTCGAATTCAAAAAAGTTCCTTTTGGATTAAGTACGAGTCCAGGTGTTTTTCAAAGATTTGTCACAAGGATTTTCAGAGACCTTACACGTAAAAGAATTTTAGTAAGTTATATGGATAACCTTATTGTTCCAGCAAAAGATGAATAGGAATTACTCCAAAAACTTAAAATTCTCTTCTAAGTTGGAAAATGGTTTGGAGATAAAATTCAAGACGTATTAGTTCTTAATGTGAAAATTGAATTTTTAGGAACATAGTAGAGAATGGAATCATCAAGCCCTCGGTCGCAAAGACGTTAGCAGTGGCAAAGTTTCCAGAACCGTAAAGAAAATACAAAGTTTCCTAGGATTAACAGGATATTTCCGAAAATACATCAAAGATTACTCGAAAATTGCTAAATCATTGAGGACCTCACAAAGAAAGAAAATCCGTTTTTGTAACACAACAGAAAGAAGCATTTGAAAAGTTGAGAAAATATTAACTGAAGACTCATTCTTACGAATTTACAAATATAGAAGAAGAACAGAATTACAAAGAAAAGAGGCCAAGAAGAACACAGAAGAAATAAAATCCGAAAATCGGAAAGTTTTAATCAAGAAGAGAAAAAAAAATCAGCGGATGTGAAAACGCTCAAGAATACAAAAAAAGCTGATATGATAAAACCTATTTCTATTACCACCCCATTTAAAATTCAGTTGTAGACATATTATTTGGGGAAGCTCGTTTGATTTAATTTTATGCTATGTTATTTTCTTTTCATGTAATCGATATTATCTTGTTATTTACATTTTCTATATCTGTTTGTTTACATTTTATGTTGCTTTATATCAAAATATTTATCATTCCTATATGATAAAGTGCTTCAAAATTTGGTTGCATATTTTGCTCTAAGTAAAATATTGAAAAGTTTCGAAATTCATTTTTTTTCTTCCTATTTTTATGTTATTAGTTATTTTGGAAAAATATGAAATATAATTAGAGAAGTTTTGTAAATTCCAGTATAGATAGATACCAGCTCTATTTGGAGGGGTCGAACTCTGCAGGATTTTCCAGCTAATTAACAAAATATTAATTGTGTTTTCTTATATACTGTAAAACCAGTTCCTCAGTTATTAGATAGATGGCACCACGAATCAGCGTCTTGTGGTAGCTCGCGCAGCACCCCCAATACCTGAACAAAACTTAGAAATGTTTAGTTATATGCTCTCTTCTCCTCTGCTCTTCTCCGCCTTCTCCCAATGTAGCTGAACTCTGAACGCCAGCACGCGTTCTAAAGCCCATCGCCGCTATGCGATAAAATTGGGCTACCATCTATCTTTCTCCGAAGAACTAGTTCCTTTAATCGAAATAATCTGAATATAGTAGTTTTGTAAATATTACTTCTTCATCTCGTCTACTCAAGAAGAAAAGCAGTGAACGAACTACAAGCCTCCTCACTGAATTGTCAAATAGTACGAAGTCATTATAGATTCCGGTAATGGAATTACTCCCCTAGACAATCATACTTTACGTAAGAGCAAACCAGTGGAGATTCGGGATAACAATACCTCTCCTACACACGCACACA